>PTEX01000454.1:191358-217445 GCA_003342815.1 Eudromia elegans | reverse complement strand
AAAAAAAAAAAAAAAAAAAAAAAAAAAAAAAAAAGACTGTAAAATCTCCTCATAATAATAAAAAATCCTTAAAATAGCCCAAAAGAGCAGAGCTGGTGGTAATGAGCACCGCAGAGATGCTCCATAAACCTGAGTGAGGCAGCGGGAAAGGGGGATAAGGGGGGAATAAAAGCGGCTGGGGGAGGAAATGGGGGCTGGGAATCTCACCCCGCTCCAAGCTCCGGAGCCCCTTAAAGCCACCGGGAAAGAGAATTTAGGGGATATTTCCCCATTACGACCCACTAACGAAGGGCAGGTACTAATGAAAGTGGAGCCCGGAGCAATCCAGGGAAGTGCCGTTCCAGGGAAAACTTCCCCTGATGATGGTGGCAGATAAGGGAAAAAAAAACCTTCCTTGTGTTAAAAACGAAAGAAATTTGGATTTTTTTTCTCTTCTTTTTTTTTTTCTCCTTTTTTTTTTTCTCATGCAACGCTTTGATTATTCCGTTCGAAATGCCATTTCCATCAGGATTTTAATTGTCTTGGAAAAGGTCAGGCGACGCTCCTTCCCGCAGGTTTCATTCCCTTTTATTTATTCGCCCCCGGAGGAAATTCCCCTTTGGCAGCGCGAGACGTGCAAATCGCTTGCTCCTTTTCTTTCTTTTTTTAGGAATAAAAATAAGGGGAAAAAGCAAGAAAAGGTTTTCTCCGGGCTGAAACCTCCGTGTTTTTATTCCTCATTTTTCCTCTTTCAACCAGCTCCGGGCTGGACTATTCCAGACTGCTCTCCCACCATATCCCACCCCCCCAAATCTATGTTTTTTTCCCCAGCATATGGCTTTGCACATCCCATTTAATAAGAAAAGGCATTAATAGAGCTGCAAATGCATCCCCATCCGCCGAGAAGGAACTCGGATGCTCCGGCAACTGGCTCCGACGGATCCGTTCCCATTATGGGGCCTGGTGCTGAATCAAGTTGTCCCAAATTGCCCCATTTTGGGCTCCTTTCCAGGCAATCCAGAGACGATCCCAGCCCCTTGGTGCATTCCAGCTGTTTTTTGGGCTGCAACCGGCCTTTCTGGTTTGCGGAATGGCCAGGAAAGCTTTTCCAGAGGCCGATGACTTTATCGGCTGCGGATGCGTCTTGGATGGAGGTTTTGCAATGAGTGACGCGCAACTCCCATGTCTAAAGGCTGTTTTGGGGTGAAAATCCGGCATTTTCCACCATGGAAACCCAGGGGGCAGGAGGCAGGCGAAACTCCCACTTTCCCGGCCGCCGGCTCCGAGCGCTGCCCCAGACACGCGGCCTTGGGCTTCGCTCCCCCCACTCCAGCCGCCTCCGGGGGCCATAAATCCACCCGGGAAGGATCCCGGAGCGGGGCCGGCTGCCAAGACCAGCGGCTGGGCCAGGCCCCGAGGCCGCCTTGGCCTCCAGCCGGTGCCTGGGGTGTCTCGGAACCGCGACCTGGTGGTGCCGCCCGCGCCGAGCGTCAGCACCCGGCAGCACCGCCATCCCCATGGGGATTTATCCCATTTTGGGAAGCTCGGGGCTTTTCCCGGCATCCGATGCCTCCGTGGTTGAGGTTTCCTAAAGCAATGGGCGTTTCCTCGTGTTGCTCCATCCACTGAGCACCTTGGGGGGCTGTTTATAAATATTCCCGGGTATAAACAGCTATGCGGGGAGAAAGGAGCCGTTCGCAGCAGGCTCTTTAATCAGGCGCCGCTGGCGGGGAAATAAATCCAGCCTGGAAACAAGCTGCAGCCTGGAGCAGCCGGAGTCACCAGGCACGGAGGTTTCTCCCTGTGGATATTTTCCCATTGGCGTCTCCCAGCCAGCTGCTGCGCTCGCAGAGGGCGAAGCTGCAGCTTGAGCCTAACCTCATATAAGACATCAGAGAAGCCAAAGAGACCTCAGGCCGGGGTCGAGATGCGGGACAGACTCCTGCAAAGCAAAGCTGCCCCGTTGCACCCCCACCATCACCCCCAAGGACTCGCTGCACATTCGGGAGCTGTGGATCCCAGGAAAACTTCCCGCCAGCAGCAGGGAAAAGAAAAAGGGGGAACAATAGCAAATAATAAAACAATAAAATAAGTAAATAATAATAAAAAACTAATTACATTTTATTCTCCGATGCAAAGAAAAAGGCCTCCGTGGGCTGTGTGTCTGAGTCTCCGTTTGGATGTTTTGGGGTTCGTGGCGTTGGGAGCAGCGAGCTTGCGGCACGCTCAGTGCATTGCAATAGGAACAGGCAGTTAATCCTCCTCCGGCCCGGCTCCGCAGAGGCTGGAGCTGGGTTTTTTCTGGGGTTTGGGAATGGTGGGGAGGTTTTGCCATCTTGGTTGGTGTGCTGGAGCAATGTGAAGTGGTACAAAGCAATGCAAAGCAGTGCAAGGCCATGCACAGCAATGCCAAGCAGTGCAAAGTGGTGCAATGCAATTGCAAAGCAGAGCAAAGCGCTTGCTGCGTGCAAGCTGCACACGCTGCCTCGCCGTAGTGCTCGCCAGCGGGTGCAAAAGCTGCGCTGGGAGAATATTTGCAAGAATGGGGTGAAAAATGCAAACAGGGTGAAAATATATATGTCTATTAGAAGCAAATGAGCTGGGGCTGGATTTCTTCGGACGCCAGTGCTCTCCATCCGGCTGGTTCCGAGCCGGGCAGCGCCGAGCGTACGTGCCCTGTCTCGCTCCCCGCATTCCTGGTGGATGCGTCGGCACCTCCGTCTCAGAGCGCTCGGCAGTCCCAGGGGCTGCAAAGCCATGAGCTGCCATTGTAGCACTCCATGCATCTCCTTGACCCCGGGGGTTTTGCATTTTGGTCCCCAAATGCTGGGAAAAGCATCAATTACCCCCAAATCCATGGATGCTCTTTTGCTTTTGCATTAAAATGAAGCTGGTGCTCCCGCATTATCCCACAATTAAGCCCACACCACAATGCAAGACGAAAAAATCCATCTTGCCTTCCAGCAGCTCTAGAGTGATTTAATTGGGCTTAATTGACGGGAAAATAATTAGCGCTGCGTTTTCCCTGCAGAAAGCTTGGGGACGTTATGGAAGAACGGCGGGAGCTCGGGAAGCACCGGCGCTGCCAGTGCTTTGCACCCGGGATGCACCTCATTCCCAGACACATCCCTGTCCCCATTCCATGCTGTCCTTCCCATTCTGTCCTTCCCATCCTGTCATTCCCAGCCAAGCCTGTTCCTTCACCTCTGGAGAGAAAACCAAATGGGAATCAAGGCAAAACAGAGGGGTCCCTATAGCCCTCTCTGTTTTTCCCAGCCTTCCTTCTCATCCCTGCCCTTTCCCCTCTCTTTTTCCCTATTTTTTTGCACCCCAGGGCAGGGTTTTCTGATGCCTCAGTGGTCTCAAGCAAAGCAAAACCTGAAATCCCATTCCAGCACCCCATTCCCAAGCCTGCTCCCGCAGCATTCACCAGCAGACAAAGAAGAAGCTGAGAGCGGAGAAAAACAGGGGGGAAAAAAAAAAAGCTGGAAAAAAAACCCGCGATCGTGCTATGCGGGTGCGGGTGCGGCTTCGGAAGATGGTGGAATTTGCTGCCGCTCGGCGGCGGGAGCAGCCGGAGCCCACGGGAGAGCGGGACACATGGCACCGTTTAGGCAGGAGCCATAAATCACAGCACGGCGCTGAGTGGGAAAACCGGAGGGAAAAGCCCCGGCGCGGGCGGCCGGAGCGGCTGAGGCGCTTGCGGTCACCGCTGGCTCGCGCTCGCTTGGCCTTGCAGCCGGGTAGCCCTGGCCTCCTCTGTTGGGGATGCTCCCAAACTCCCAGCACCCTTCCCACACATCCATGTCCGGCACGGATTCCAGGGTGCTGGCAGGCGGCACCATGGGGATGCTGCATCCTTGTGTTTGTTATCCCCCATTCCCGGGGGGTTATTTTGGGGGCAGAGGGGGGGATGTTTTCCCGGAGTCCTTGCTCCGAGCCGTTCGGCTCACTCCGGGTTCGGGAGCTGCTCGTGCCTTGCTATGCGTTTCTGCCGTCACTAGATGGAGAAAGAAGAGCTTAGCAGGAGCGAGCGGGAGCGAGTGGGAAGCAGCCGCTCCGGCCTCAGCTCCCCGCGCTCCTCCGGCCACTGGGTGTTGGGATCCAGGCGGACAAGCCCCTCCGGAGCATCCTTAGGGACACCTCGCACCCGCTCCCCACCTCTGGCATTCCCAAGGGGTCTCGGATTTAGGGGAGCTGACGAGGCCACCGCGGGCGGCGCCTCCAACGCGGCGCTCGCTCCCGGCTCCCGCCTCCCAGCTCCTGGCCGCTCTCTGGCAAACCCAGATCCATGTGTGGCCCCTGGCACCGCGCGTTCCCGCTGTGAGTTCCAAGGCGCCGTAAGGAGCAGATCTGCACAGCGGTGCCAGGCGGGGTGACTGATCCGAGACTCGGCCTATTAACCGCTGAGCAGAGCATCCATCTCAGCTCTTGTTGGAAACGCGGCCAACTTGGCAGGGATAAATCCCTCGGCGCAGGCGGGAATGTGGCTCGGAGCACGCAGGGGATTCAGGGTTCTGCTCCCAGCCCCGATGCTTTGAAGGAGCCGGAGAGCATCCTTATAAATGAGGGTGCTCTTGTTAATGGGGCTCCCATTAATGGCGCTCTTATTAACGAGGCTCTTATTAATGAGGTCCCGCTGCCACCTCCATGGGCAGCCCAAGTGCAGCCTTGTCCCCTTGAAGGACACGGCGCCGCCTCCACGGGTCCCTCTTTGCTTCATTTCCTTCTCTCTCCGTGAATCGCGCCGTGATTTACGGCTCCTCCGTTATTCCTTTCTCTCCTCTGGCGGATGCTCCGCTCCTTTTTATAGCCCTGTAAAGCCAGGACAAGGAAGAGGCTTTTCCAGCGGGATCAAGGCGCTGCTGCCTTGATAGTAGCAGCCCATCCGTCCTCGCTTGTCCCCTTGGCCACCAAAAACATCATCTTTGTCACTAATAGAAAGGAACCCATCACGTTGGCTCCCAGCCCTGGGAACGGCGCAGGCAGCGGCTTCCTGATGACTGGCACTTTACGGGAATATTTCCCTGTTAAAGCTGCCAGTGCCAGTGCTCCTCAGCCATGGGAGTTGATTTAAAAGCGCCCGACGGCTGCTTAATATTAAGTGATCGTCTGGCAGCTTAAAGTTAATCGATGGGAAGCAGGTTCGGAGCAAGTTGAAAGGAGCCAGATCCAGGGCCTGGATGCTGTAAATCAGCATCAGAATCACACATGGAATTAAAACAGGGGAGATTCTGAGCGCGATGACGAGCTGAGAGTTCCCGAGTCTTCCTCATGGGGCTGAGGGAGCGGCCAGGGAGCAGGGATGGTCTTGCACCACGTCCAAAGATGCTCTGATGGGAGGAGGAACGGAGACCACCGGTTGCCTTGGGTCAATTCGGCTCCCGAGAGACCAGGAGAAGGATTTGGGTCTCACTGAGCTCCTGGGGGTGTCACAGAGCGAGCAGAGGTCCCGTGGGGAGCTGCCCCTCGTCCCTTGGCCAGGGCCCATCCGGCATCCAGGCCCCAGGAGCAGTCGCCTTGTCAAGGAGCAGGAGCATCTCCCACCTCCTAGTTCCCATTCCGTTTTGAGCTCCCCAGCAGCATCCAGCCGCAGGGCAGTGTGCGCAGGGCATGTGGCAGGGACGTCCCCGCTGCCCGTGTCGTCCCAGCGCCGCTCAGCACCGCCTGTAGATGCATTTCTCACATGCAACTTTCTTTTTCTTTTTCCCATGTTTTCCTCCAAAAACGATGCCTGGCCAGGCCCTGCAGATGGACTCCTGCTTTCTGGAGCAGCTCTGCCCTCCCGGAGGAGAGACGCGGCCCTGTGGGCACCATGGCCAACCCGTACCCCCTTGGCATGTGGACCCCGCACGCCAAGCCCCATTTGGGACAGCTCTGACACTCTTCCCAATGCACTAAGGGCGTCACCCAGGCAGCTTCAGCCCCCCACAACACACATTCAACCTACAACCAGAGCAACCTACACAGGTGGACGCCGTGCCGACAGCTGG
Source organism: Eudromia elegans (assembly GCA_003342815.1). NCBI lineage: Eukaryota > Metazoa > Chordata > Aves > Tinamiformes > Tinamidae > Eudromia > Eudromia elegans. Next base: position 211,473 of record PTEX01000454.1, on the reverse strand, counting down.
AGCGGCTCCATCCTCCCACGCGAGCGCCCGGCCCGCTGTCCTCGTTACCGTCACAGGGATTGATGGGCCTTTGGTATCGCCCCAAACGCCTTGACCTTGGAGAACCGGTCATTTAACAGGGTTTAAGCGATAAAACAAGCCTCGAGTGCTCTCCGGGCGCGAGCTGCCTTATCGCTTCTGCAGCCACCGTTGTTTGGGGCTATTACAGCAGCAGACTGTAGCGCTCCGGCTTTATAAGGATGGATGGTTAGATAGAGATAATAAAGCCCAAGAGCATTAAATCTTTGCAAGACACCGGCCACACTGCCTTATCCAGCAGCCTGAAAAGGCTATATATGTTTTTCATAATTTGTAATTACTTTTTACAGTTCTCGCCTATAACTCTGTCCATCACGCGGGTCAAAATATACAATGTGTGTGGGAGCAAGAGCAATAAAATGTGAAAACAAACAGTTTGTCTTCGGGGAGATTAACGCTCGGTTAAAAGACCCGTTTTAACACCCTCTCCATGCCGCCAGCCAATTAGCCGATATAATGGGCTCCACTTGATATTTTAGTTTTATTTCTATTTCGCAACGACGCCACGGCGCTTAATTGCGAACACATGATCTCTAATTGGCGGCGCCGTCGTCACCCCCGCACTACGCGGCTTACGCAAGCGAGCCCTGATCCAGACGGCGGGAGGCATCCCGGGAACCACCGACACAGCCGCATGGGGATTGCGGGAAGCCAACCTGGAGCATGGGCGGCTGTGGGGAATTCTCTGGTGCCTGATCCCTTCTTTCCGGGATGCTCTTGGGGCATCTCTTGATTCTGCTGAGGGTTTCCATGAAGTTTGGCAGAGCCAACCATCACCTGCATGACACGCACTGACACACGAAGAACAGCCGCATAAATAACATAAATATCCTTTTTGTTCCCCGTCTATCCCCTTTCCCTTTTTTCCCCCGTGCACTTTTAAAATAAATGACATAGGAGGTGTTTCTTGGACACTGAAAATAAAGCTCCACAGTCCTCCCGCTCCCCTCCTCCTGCTCTTTGCAAATCCCTTCAAAAATTAGAACTCGTTTCCAAACATCCCATTCATGGGAGCTGGAAAGGGGCCATATTTGGCTCTGCTGCAGCCGTGTCTTTCCTTGGCTGTAGATGGAGGGATCTGGAGCAAAATATCACGTGTTTCGCTCAGCTGCTGCCTCGGAGAGATGACACTACGCAGGGGACGGCGGGGTAGGGAACAAAGTCACCCCCACAAGAGGAAGCTGAAAACCGTCACTCCTCATGAGAGGGGTATTTTGGGAAAGTTTGACTCAGCCGGTGCTGCTGGAATGCGGCTCCACACGGCAAGTGACAAGGAGGAATTATGCCGGGAGAGAAACCGGCCCCTCTTTGCCCTGTTTCCTGGCTTAAAAGCAAGGCTGAAACACACAAATTTTCCCCTCTGGAAAGGAGGCCGCAATTCCCTGGGCAGCTCCGAGGCCCCATTCCAGCTCGCCCCCTCCGCTAGCCTTGGCAGCAGTGGCCAGGTCAGCGTCATCCCTCTGTGCTCCGAGCAAAGCGGCAGGTTTATAAACAGCAACCGAGAGATCCTGGGTGGGAATTTGCCCACCTTGCCAGTCCCTATCGAGGTGACGTTCCAGTTGCTCCTGCCAAGGGAAATTGTGCGTGGGCTGGAATCCCGGGTGAGGATCTGTGGTCAAGTCCTTGTCCTGGTGACGCAGGGTCCAGTCCAGGATCTCCTGCTCCCTGCCCATCTGCCTGGCATTCACGGGAGTTCAGCAGCTTCAGGGTGGGAAGTTCCCCATGGAGTCTGTAGAAAAGGTGCTTTTCCACCTATTTTCCTCCCCTTTTCCTGCCCCTGACTAATGTAGGGGCTCTACATCAAGTGATCTCAATCTCATCAGATTTGCAAGGTTGGTACCGGTGACAGATGAAATCCCTCCCAGATGGGGCCAGCTCTCATGTGCCGGGAGCAAACACGGGCTCATTCCCGAAACGAGGAACCCACTGTTCCCTGCACATCCTCCCTCGCAGGCGGCCCTTTTTGTGGAGTCTCGCGGGGATTTCGGCAGCCTGGGGAGCTTCCCGCGGCAGGCAGGCGAGGACGGACCGCATGGAGCAGCCGCGGGACGAGCCAGGACACTGTTTACATCCAGTAACTTGCCTCCTGGCAGCGGCTCCGTCTGCAAAACCAGCCTTGGCTCCCAGGCTGTTTTACCTCCTGGGGTTATTTCTCCGGCTCAGTTCGTGTTTATAGTGGATTAACCTGCTGCGAGGAGCCTGGGTATTATTTATGGCTAATTTTTGGCATTTGGAGGCTAGGAGCATTGCAGGAATACGACACCACGGTGCTTACACGGCTTATTCCAAACTGTGCTCAATTCCTGCCCGGCGCACGCGCGTTGGCGGCGCCAGCTCACGTTATTTTCATTATCCCCCTTCCACTAATAAACGCTGGGCTGAAGCAGAGGGGAGAGGAGCAAATCCTTTGCAGAAGATGTCTTGGTGTCTTTCCAAGGAGCCGGTGTCAAGGAATCAAGGGAATGTTCTTGCGTGGAGACGTAAGGAGTTCAGCTGTGCCGGAGTCGCCACATTTGCATCGCATTAGCTCAGGCTGCCACCCGCCAAGTAGCTCTTTTTGCATCTGAAAATAATAAGGCAGCAGTAAGAACAGTCCTCAAGCGAATTTTTCAAAGCCTCTTTTAAAAATATCCCAGCCAGACCCATGTTTACACTACAGACTGCCTGCACTCTCGGAGAAGGGGGTGGACAGGAGAGGCAGGACAATCGAAGGGCAGGATAAGTCTTTTTTTTGCAATTGGGGCTTGACCCAGTGAGTTCCTTGGAAGGAGCTGAGCAAAAAAGGTGGCATTCTGCAAAATAAATGTAACTCAGAGGGGAGATGCAGCGGGATGAGGTGGGCAAGGGTGTTCCCAGCAGGATGGTTGAACATCAGATAGATGGACACAGTGCCAATGAAAGACTAACGGATCCAAGCCAGGAGGACCTGGGCAGCCTTGGGAAGCTCCCACTTCCATGGGACTTGCAGGAAACGCTGTTTTTAACCTGCCTCATTTCACGGTGCTGCCCACACAGCCCAGTGCGCAGCCAAGGCCTTCGCGGGCTGCTCAGCTCCCAGTCCCAGGGCAACTGTGGAGCCAAGTTCAGGTTTCCGTGGAAAAGCTTCCCTGCTTCACGGATGGATGCAAAGGGCATGGATTTAAAAAAAAAAAAAAAAAAAAAAAAGGACTATTTTCCTATTTTCTAACCAAGATAATTAAGTGTTTTAAGTCCTGGCTGCAGCTGGTGGCTCCTCTAGGCATTTTTCCTTGCAGCATCTTTAAAAGTGGCTTTAAAAGCCCCAACAAACTTGTCCAGGAACATCCCTTGAAGCCACCAAACCAGGATCTGTGGTGACCCATTGCCTCAGATAGGGCTAACACTGTGTTTGCTGGGCTGTATCCAGCAGGAGATGCCTTTCAGGCTGCCCACTTAATTCCCATATTCCCCCAGCTGCATCCCCACTCCGATGGCCTGGAGAACCAAATCTTTATGATGGGACAGGACAGAGAAGACCCATCTCTTGCTTCAAGCAGCTCAGCAGCCTCAGAGGCCAAAAACTGCTTTTTATTCCTCATGCATCAGCACAAAGAGCTTTATTGCTGTGCCTTGCTGAGCAATTCTTATTTCTTTCTTTAAAAATCTTAAATAAACCTGTTTTTTCTGCAAAAAGTACCTCTGGAACAAGGGAAATGTATTATTATGGTAATTGTCTGGTGCTAATTATACTTATTACGATAATAACCGTTTTGTTGTCACACAAATAAAGTGGATTACATCATTTGTAAGTGCCAGAGGCAAATGATGGCTCCGGAGCAGCGAGCGGACGAGTTCTGTGGGTTTTCTTGCTTGGCTCGGCAGAGTTCGGAAAAGGCCGCTCCAATTTGGGAGCCCCCATGGAGACAGGGGATCCATCCGCCGGAGAGGCCGGAACCTCCGTGTTTGCAAATCCCTGCGTAAGGCCGGCAGTGTGGACAAGGCCAGAGAAGGAAGGCGTCCGTCCCGGTACCAACTTCCCACTGGTCCTAGTCACTCCCTGCCTTCATGAGGGATCTATGGAAGGTTTTTTTGTGTGTGTTTTGGGCACCGTGGCTTTGTTTGTTTTCCTGAGTGCGTTTGGTTGTGTTTGGGGCACCCGAGCACGCTCCCACCTCACTGTCCACGTGCAGTCGGGGGCTGGCACCATGGGCCCGTGTCCCTGGGGCCCGTTCCTGATCGCTCCGAGGCTGGGAGGCAGCAAGCGCACCGGCATGTCGCGGCAGGCCGGCCCCGACGCGGACCCTGCGGGACGGCGGGCAAAGGCCCTGCAGAAGCCCGGGCCGCTCCGGCGTGTGCTGTCCTGCCAGGCGGCTGCCGGTCGCATCCCTCCCTCCCCGGCTGCATCTCACATGGTTCCAGCGCCGTCTGCCAGCTTTTCCCAGCTGGGCTCCTCAGAGCTGAGCTCGGAGGCCCTGCCATGGTTGCCAGGAATGACGCTACACCACGATTTGGGTTGTCTCACGGCAGCTGCCCCCATGCAAAGTCACCCCCAGGGGTGCCACCCTGCTGCCACAGGGCCTGTTCTGCACCAGCTCCTTTCCAGCCACCCTTATTTCCGCGCCCAGCACGGAATATCCCCAAAGGCACCAGCAGACGCCCCCTCTCACCAGGCATTCCTCCCGGCTCACTGCACACGGCTGCAAGACGCCACCGTCTTCACCACCCAGCTGCTGCCCACGTTGTCTCTCTTCTATTTTCACCTTCCAGCCTCAGCAACTACATAAAAAAACACCCGCAAAATACCCACAGACCCAACCCACAAACAGAAATTTCCTTGCTATCTAGGACATTCASTAATAGAAGGTGTTTTGCCTTTTTTTCTGTGTGTGCGCGTGTGTCTTTCTCCCTCTCTCTCTCTGTGATGGGCCCCTGGAGCTTATTTTACACGAAAGCAACACAGGTTGATGTATTTTTAAATGGCTTGATTTTATCACCCTGCTTAATGATTTGTCGCGTTATTTATTAGACAGTGTGATATCCAGAGGGATTCATCGCATTAASGTATAAATAATGTGGCAAATAGTTCAATAGAGCCATAAAAAAGGGGATTTAGAAATAAATTGACCTATGTTTGCTACATGTAAACGAAGGTGGTGAATGATAATGTGTGTCATGCCCTCAAGCGTGAAAAATGGGGGCCAAGAATAAATCAGAAAGTTTCTTAGCTACTCAAACTGCAAGGCACCACAACCCCGATCCCAAAGTCCTGAGTTTTTTACCCATTGCGTGTCTCCTGCTCCAGCCAGGACCACTCGAGGACAGAGGGAGGTTGGATCTGGCGGCACGTGGGGTCCTGCGATGGAGGCGGGTGGTCGGTGGCCCTCGCTGGGAGCGCTGCTGGGCCCAGCGCGGCTCCGAAAYGTGTCCCTTCCTCGGCAATAAGGAAAACGTCACATCCTTAGTGACACCCAGCACCAACTCACGCGGTTCCCAGTTCCCAACCCAAGTTTGGAGTCCGTGGCATCGCCGCGCGTTGAGCAATGACCGCTTCTGAAGAGGTTTCCCTCATTTCCGCACCCTGTCCAGAAGTTTTCGCTGATCTAGGAGTTTTCCCTTTCAACATGGGTGAAATTCGGGGTGAAAATTGCATAATGCAGCAAAGGAGTATGCCAAAATCCTTGCAAATTGCCAGGCCTCCAGCCCCAATCTGTGCACAGCTTTGGCCCAGAATTACAGGTCCCCTTGCATGCCAGAAAGATATCCGATCTCGGCACCGGTGCCAAATGATTTTATTCCGCAGCTGTAAGACAGATCCCTACTTTTTCTCTTTTACAACGTGCTACGGTTTAATTATTTAACACCATGGGGGTATGCAAGATGACACAGACAGTTGCGAGGGAGAGCGCGCCAAGCAAATTGATGGATGGGCCGGCTGATGGATTGATTGCAGCGGCGGGGAAAAAAAGGAAAAGGGAATTTTCAAGTGGAGTCGCGAGGCATTGCCAGAAGAGTGGGAGGGAAGAGGTGGGAAACCACAGGTGGATCCCGGCCCCCCACAAAACCCTTCCGGCTGTTTGCGCAAACTCTGACAATGTGCAACAGCATCACAGGCGGCTGCAAATTTAGGGGTGAACCCCAGAGGTCAGAATCTGCGAAGCCCCAAATGCTTAAAATTCCAGAAACTCCAAGGTCTTCCCAACCACAAAATCCAGCCAAGGACGGTGTGGCACAGCCTAGAATGTCCCAAAGTCGCCGAGTTCCCACGGGGCCTGTTTGAGCATCAGAGCCCTGGCCGCAGTCAGGCTCTTCCGCKTGCCCCAAGTTGGCTCCAGCTTTGGCCTCGCTCCCYTTTCCCTTGCCAAAAMCATGGGACWAGGAGGRTGCAAACCAGTGAGTCAAACTCACCTCCGCCTCTGCCTCGCACGCACGGCGCCCACGAAGGCGCCGGCGCTCACAGCCACGGCGCAGGCTTCCCTTCAACTCCCTTGCCTCCATTTCCCTCRATCCCGCTTGGAAACCTGTTGTTGGAAGGCACAACACAGTTTATATGGATAAGAGATTAATCTTTTTAGCATGAGGAACTTAAGAGAGCTGGGCAAGGGATTTGCCTGGAGTTTTGCTCCCTCTTTTGCCGGGGGCAGCTCCATGGGGCACTTATTTGCTCACAATTAGTTTTCTGGCTCAGGCCAAAGCAAACCCCTAAAAAATGGGACCCCTCCAGGAAACTGGTGCCGTTTGGGGCTCTTTTTTGATGTATTTATGAACCTTGTGCCCGCGATGGCTTTTCCAGCAGGTAATGGCATCTGCTAGGCAAACATTTCTTTCCTTTCTCCCCCCCTCGGCTACCTCCTGCTCCATCCAGAGCCCGGAGAAAGACAATCCTCAATAGAGAAACCTTCCCAAAACCTGGAAAGAGCTCGGAGATCCCTTCCTGGGGAAGGAGGACGGGATCTCCAAGCTTCCTGCATGAGGAATAAACGTTCATTTTAGTAGCCAATTTGATTCACTTTTCAAGGAACAGGTTTTCATGCTTTGTGCATTTATTTCCTAATTTTATTATGCCATTTAATTAGATCATGCACATTGGTTTTATTGTTAAAACATGTCCTTGTTTTCTTTATAACTGGATTTCATGGCACTACAGGGACATTTAGGAAAATATCACATTCCAGCATCGACTGTCGAAATCAGACCTAGATCTGAACAGAGCTGCTGGGCCATAAATCTAGTCACAGATGGAAAAAGCGGAATATTATTCACAGCATGCAGAGCACCAGCAGTTCCAGGAAGGGGACACGCACCCCCTTGGAGCACTTAAATTACAGCCCTAGGAGGGCCGYAGCCACGCAGAAACTCCCTTGGAAAGGCACCGAAAAGTTGTTTGCAGGATTCCTATTTACAGGCTGACAATGTCTGGGGCTCGCCCCCAGAGCCGCTGTATTTCCCAGCCACTCCAGTGCTTCCCAATCCGATGCCATTCCCTGCCACCGGCAGGTAGCAATGGGAAGGATCCCTATTTTCACTTGGCTCAACCTGGTTTCCTTTGAGGTCTTCTGCTGAGGAGCTGTTTCCCACGTTCCTTGCAAAAACAAAAAAACCCATGTGCGCCCCAACCTGCTCGGATTAACACGGTTTTAAGGGTAGTTTGGGAGGAAGGAAAACKTCTCTCCACTTGGATTGGAGCAGATGGCTGGAAGAAATGAGGAATGATGCTGGGAACGTCCCAGGGGATGCCTGAGAAAGGGGAAGACAAGGGGAGCAACAGAAATGCACAAAACTTACGACACTTGATCAGATGTTTGGAGGTTGAATACAGGAAACTGAGACCTTGGGGGTTTATCTGCGGGTTCCGACGGGCCGGGGGTTAGCGGGGGGTTGAAAGAGAGATGCCTGGAAGCAGAAATCAATTAGTGCTGGCGAGAACTTGAGCTGCTTCAGATGGATGCGTTTGGAGAAGGCATGCGGCGAGCCGGGCTCAGCCGAGCCGCAAATCACCGCGGCACGGAGAGGCTCCAGCMGCTCCGGGCCGTGCTGCGGTCTCCGGGCCCTGCGGCTCTAACTCATCCCCGCGTTCACAGTGGGAGCAGAGCCATCGGCTTCAWCCTGCCCCCMTTCTCAGCAATGCTGCTCCGGATGCTGCTCCAGWTGGGTCCTCTGTCCACACCTACCGTGTGCCTGGAGCTGCTGTGGCGCCTGTCGCTTAGCAGGCTCGCTGGTGGGTGTGCATTGGGGAGCTGCATCCTGCCTGGATGCATCCCTCCTCCCTTGGGAAGAACCAAGCTGAGCAGAGGGGGCTTTACAGACATCACTGGGTGTCGAATCTCCAGGAAAAGCAGCTTTTTTGTTGTCTTTTCCTGAGCTGTAATGTGGAAGGGAGAGCAGGAACTGAAGGGTTTACCTTGTTTTCGCTCCCTTCAACATCACCTAAGGAAAGAAGGAAAAAAACGTGGGAGCTCCCAGGGTCATCAGATGTAGGGGAGAAAAACAGCCCCATGATGTGAAGCTGGAAGAGAAGAGACACTCTGCAAGGGGGACTGGCTCTTGGAAGTGCTCCCCAAGGAAACCGCACCCACTTTGAAATTGGTTTTGGCATCCAAGTAGATGGGGAGTCTCCTGGGGGCCCTTCTCCCTTGGGACACCTCCATTCCCTGGCATGGAGATGATATGGCTCCGTCCACTCCATGCAAATCCCTGGCAGCTCCAGGATGGGCCCATCTCCCCAGGAGGAGGCTGGAGCCAAGGCCCAGTGTTCCTGCAGATCCAAGTAATTAACCTAGTGACACCTTAGTTAACCTAGAATCTCATTRACCTTCAGCCCATCCTCAGGTCTTTGGCTACCTCCAGACAAGCCAAGGAGGCTGGAAAAGCAGAGCTCAGATGTCCCCACGGCATCGTGACCTTCATCCTGACCTGCCCCTCACTGCCCTTGTCATTCCCTACAACAGGAGCCCACGGAGGCTGTGCTGAAGGGAGTGATGCCTGCAGCGAGGGGGGGGGATCTGCCGCAGCCCCCGGGCCTCCCGCATCCCACGCTCCGACTCCTTCCGTGTCCCCCYGGCTGCAGCTTTTACAGCACCATGTAAACCCAGCGGCTCGGGACGCGGCACTGCTGATTTATCCCAGCATAAACGCAAAGAAATCCGCCTGGCCGCCGCTTCCGAGCTCCATTAAGCCGACGCGGGGATGCAGGCAGCGCCGCTGCAGCTCCAGCCAGCATGAATTTGGCCCAGCTTGTTTAAAATTCCTTTCTATCTGCACACAAAACCATTTTCTGCAAAGTTTAGCCTTGGGGAGATTTATTTCCTTGTTAGCTCGAGATTTTCCTATTAGCCCATCTCAAAGAAACATGGCTGCATTTTCTGCAGCGCGCCAGCTGTTGTGCTCTACGCAGGTACATATTACAGCCGTCATTAAACGGCCTGTCATTCCGAGCTTTCTAATTACCGCATGAATAGAGAGCACCATGAATAGAGGCGCCGATTGTTCCACTGTGACTTACAAGGGGAATCAAAAAATGGAAGATTCATACGCGGCGGCTGCCTTTTTTCCTGGCGAAATCTAATTGAAAGGGAAACTCGAGGCCGATTTGGCTGCGAGCGCAAGAAGGCGCCTCATTTTTCAAGGTGGTTTCGCGAAAACGAAGAGCCTCCCCCCTYGCACGTCTCCGCTTCTCCCCCCGTCTTCACCTCCCTAGTTGCGCTGGTTTTAAACATGTAATTTAACAAAGCAGCACAACCTCAAATGAGGAAGGACAAACATATGGTAAAGTAGATAGAGGGAATATTCCAATAAGCAGTAATATACTGCTCCGATGTGTCCTGGTTGCAGTCAGCARTTTTCTGCAGTAACGGCTCCCTCCTTTGTTGCAGAAAGTCGTGTTTTTAGGGCTTTTTATTCCAGAGAAATGAGCTTTTCCGAGCTCTTTCTGACACAAAACCAGCACCGCCGGGGGTAACAAAAGCCCCATTCGTGATCTGCAATAGATTCCATAGATTTGACATCCAAATGCCCTTGACTTGCAGCACCTACTGCTGCTATTTTATAGAGGGGGCTTAAAAAACATATTAGCCCAGAGGTAGCTGGTGGCAGCAAGGCGAGAGCCAGAGCTTTACCCGTAACCTCGGACCCTGTAGGCGAACCCAGAGCCTGGGCTAGTCCCGGAGCAGGGTCCAGGGCGCGTTTTGTGCCCAGAAACATGATCCCGAGGCAGCCACGTGGAGCAGAGCCAGGCTCACGGGGCAGAAGAGAGGCCCACAAATGCCCATGTTCCTCCAAAGGCTTCAGCATCATCTTTGGGAAGCACTGGAGGGAGAGACGGAGACGGACTCCTTAAGCTCTGAGCAGGGAAAGCGCTCGCAAGCTCCCAAATACCGCTCAGCTTTCAGCTTGGTGACAGTCGGAATCAAACGCAGATCAAACGCATCCCTGTCCTCACAGGGCCTTTGTTKCCCCCTCCACGAGGAAGCAGGGACAAGGAAACTGCATGGAACCCCCTTGAGGTTGGCACAACAAGCGGACAGGAGCCACCCGGAGCCATCGCTCCTCTCTCACSGAGGCAGCCGGGTGAGCAACGCCGCCCTAGGCCACTTCCTTGCCCACATCAGGGAGGGAATTTGGCCCCTATGGAGCCGAGGGAGCCACAGTGGGACAAGCCCCCGGCCAAGCAGCCCCAGCAGGACCACGGTCAAGCGGAGACGCTGCCCGCAACGGGTTCACACGGAGCAGAGAGGGCAGCGCGGCCAGGAGGCGCCTCGCTCTCAGGCCGCTCAGGTTTTATGGGGCTACGCCATCCCCTTCCCACCTCGGCACAAATCCGGCAGCATTCCTGGGATTAACTGCTTCCAGACGTCCCCCTCCCTCCCTCCTGCGGGTGGGCAGGGCAAGGCACTAACGTGCGAATGGAGCAGGAGAGGAGCCTTTCGACGGGGCCGGGGGAATGGGCCAAGGGAGCCACCTACGGAAAAGCAGCCGCTTCTGCATCTCCCCATCCCCACAGGGAGAGGTCCAGGGCTCCCCTTCCCGAGGTGCCCGGAGCCATGGAGGGCTCTGGGTGCAGCTAGGGGAGCGGGGGCGCAGCTGGAAAACAGACCCAGGCCTTAAGGCCATGAGTTTTCATCCGGGTCGCAAACGGGTCTCACAAGGAGGGCGTCTTGAGGGCGAAGGCGAAGCCCAGGGGCTGACGAGGAGCAGGGGGCATCGCCAGGGCCCGGCAGCATCTCCAGATGCACGCGGCGCTCCCCYGGCGGCAGCTCCAGGTGCCTTTGGAGCCGCCCGACGGAGCCCGGCCTCCCGCTCGGCTCCGTCCCCGTGCGCTGCAGAAAGCCCAAAATTGGGACGTGGGTCGGTTCTAAGCAGCTGCCTCCGCTACCCCTAGCCCTGATGGTGCTGAGCCCCTTCGGCCCCTTTTCCCCCCCGCATCATCTCCCCTCGCGCAGCTCCCCAAAACCACCCCCCCGACACCCAGCTCCATCACAAGGGCAGCATGAGACAAAAACACACGCTATTTGGGGTGGGTTTGTTTTTTTTTTCCCTGCTTTTTTCCTCCCTCTTTGTCTCGCGCCAGCTCCATCTGCCCGGCTCCCCACCTGAAGCCCTTCTGTGGCATCTCCGCGCGTTGCCATGGAAACCGCAAATATTCCCAAACCCCGGCTCACGGAGCGGGAGCAGCAGGAAACGGTTTCCATGCAAATACCCACCGCGGTTAAAAGGCCAATAAATAAACACGCAAAGTAAGCGAGGAGAAACTGGGGAGGGGGGGATAATAATAATAAAATTAAATACAAAAAAAAAGGGCAGCACGCTGAGCCCCGACGCGCTCGTTACCTGCAGCCGGCAGCTYGGCACGTGGACGGGCTTTGTTTAAGCGCAGGGAGGGAGCGGGGGCATCGCAAGGGGGGTAATTAGAGCCCCTTGAGCTCGTTAGGCCCCTGAGGTTTGTTAGGTCCCCAGGGGTCCTGAGCCCCTAGGCCCTGAGGTACTCTGCATCGGGGGGGGGGGAAGGGGGGAAGAGGGGAATCTAGGTGCTTATTCCAGGTTTGAAGGGCTTTACGTCACASAATTTGTGTCGGTGAGCACTAAAAGCACCCCTTTTTAACCTCAAAAAATTCAGGGGCTGCAGTGACATCCACACCACCAACCCCCACAGCCCTCCCTGGACACAGGCCTGATGCGGCCGCCTGACGGTTTATATAACCCCCCCGCACTGGGGAAGCACGGGATTGGCTGGGAGCACAGGTGGAGGCACAGGATTGGCTGGAAGCTGGGGCAGGTGGCTCGTGATGATTGGCTGCGAGGACAAACRGAGATAGCAGCCTATGATTGGTCAGTAGCGATGGTGGCAGCAGGGGATTGGTGGAGAGGAGGGCTTGGGCGTGGCATGGGGGGCAGGATCTGCTTGCCTGCTTGCCCCCCCCCCCGTTCCTCCCCCTCCCCGGTTGATGGGGGAAGCGGGGGGGTGTGTTGGTGCCGGGGGGTGCGGGGCCCGGGCGAGGGGCCCCCCGTGATGGGGGAACGGAGCTTTCCCGTGTCCGGCAGCGGATCCCGGCGGAGCCGCCAGCCGCGGCGCGGCGCTCCCTGCTCCGGGAAGCAGGAGGAGCCGCTGCCTCGGGATGCGTTTCCTGCACCTGCGTTCCGAGGGGCAGGGCGGCGCCGAGCGGCTCCCAGCGCCGAGGCCGCGGCCTGGCTCCCTCGCTGCTCTTCTCCCCRCGTTATAAATTACTTGTCTTTTAATTTTTGCTCTTCCCTGGAAGAGTTTGCCCAGCTCATTCCCTCTTGCAGCCCCATTGGTGCTCCCTGCATCCCGGAGGCCGCGGCAGAGCCATCCCTTGCCCTCCCTCCTGCACGTGGTCCCCAAACTCCTGATTCTCTTAATTTTCTTTTTTTTTTTTTTTTTTCTCCAGGGGGGAAAAAAACCATTAGTGTTATACAACCGCATTAAACGGCTCCTGACGGACAAGAAAGGACACGAAATCCAACCTTTCATCATTCCCACCCCCAAATAAATCCAGACAAGGTTCCTTTGTAGCAGCTAAGCTGAGACACCTTAACATTTCCCTGCTAGCTGGCTCCAAGTTTCTTTACTCACCATATATTTCCCCTGACAGTTTGCACAGATACTTAAGACACCATATAATTATCATCGCAGCTAAAAGGCACGGGGTGATTTACGCGTGACAAGCACCACCTTTCCGCGGTGACGCCATTGACACTCACACCGAGGGATTTTTTTGGCGGCGTGGGGCCGCGATGCAGCAGCCCGGCTGCTTCTCCACCACCGCCTTTTATTGTTATTATTCTATTTTTTTCCTAATTTTTATCCTTTTATCTTCCCCCTAGGGCACCGCTTTGAGCAAGAAGGGGCCGCCGTCGCCCCGGACCGTCCCCGCCAGCCCCAGGGCCCGGCCGCTCGTCGCGTTTTGCAGCTTGCCCGGCTCTTCGCGCCGCTCACCGCCTGCAACTCCTTCTACTGCTGGCGTGTGAACAATGTGTGCACTTATCTCCRTACTTATTTAGTGCCCGGCTCCACGCCCTGAAATTGCCTGATTATAGCTTGCGGAGCCCGTGTGATGCGTTGGGTTAGGCAAACAGATGTGCCAAGCCACCTTGTTGAAAACCTGTGTTCAGGCAGCAGCTTTCAGCTCTCCAGGTTGTTCCCTGATTTTTTTTTTTTTCTTTATCCCTCTCCCTCCCCCTTTTGCCTCTCAGAAGTAGCTCTAATAATTGCCTTCATATTGCTCTCAGCGAGGGAAGGGCCGCGGAGAAACACTCAGCGTTTCTGCCATTTGCCAGTAATTTTCTCTCCAAGGAATGGGGCCCTCCGTAGCCAAGAACTCGTGACTCTTTGGCCCGGTTGTCTCCTTGCCCAGAACAAACTCACCCCCCTGGTCTCCTCCCAGCCTCCTCCGACTGCCAAGGCAGCTGCTCTCTGCTCCGACCTCTTCAGGCACCCGTGTACCCAGGGCCACGGAGACCTGTTGTCCCTCGCACGTAAGTGACATGCAGGAAAGTGAAGCCCAAGAGTCGTTTCTCTTGCCCATGGCCACACACCATGGGTGGGTCTAGGCTTTTGTAGGTGGTGGGAGAAACGGACACCTTCCAAAGGCAATCTTGGCCAGCTAAGGTAGGATGGGATGAGTTTCTTTACAGAGGTACCAGCCTCCCCAGTGAGTATGAAGGGTCTTTCCTGGCTAGAGCTAGACAAGATACATCCTTGTCTAAGAAAACAAGGAGATATTTGGCTGTGACTCCTCCACATCATCCTTGGTTCCTTCAGACCATCCTTCCAGCCCAACTCTCCTCCAAGCCCCCATGGTAAGAAACCCTCCATGTAGGGAACGAGCCCTACAAGTTGCCAGTGCCGCTCTTCCCAGTCTCCCTTTCCTCCTGAGAGCTGCCACYGGGTGCCCACAGCTGTGAGGACTTCCCACCTCTGTGCCCCGTTGACGACGTTCTTCCTCCTTCTGGAGGAAGATGCCACAGATGCTCCACCATGGAGCTTGGAGACGTGGGACACTTAGTCCGTGCGCCACTTCCACGGATGCTGACAGCTGAATCCCACCAGGATCTCGCCATCGATCCCTGCCCCTCTGGATCTCGCTGTTGTCCCCTAGGCCAGCCTGCAGCTCTGCAGGTTGGAGAGCATCCACTTTTCTCCACGGATGATCAAGGAAGACGGAATGAGCAGGGATATCTCCTTGCATGGAGAAACATCTTCCCAGGAGGCTTCCGTACTTGCCTGGATCTTGAAGGACTCGGTTTGGTTGCCCACACGTTTCTTCCCGTGCCCTCCTTTCCACTCGCACGTGCAGCGACGGGCTCAGACTGGCTCCGCTCGGAGCAGCAGCGGCTCCGGCGCCTGTCTGAGTCACCCGGACGCTCCCGCCTGCCCCAGAGAAGATGACTTGGCTGCTCTTTGGCTGGCGCTTTGCACCACGGAGCGGCCCGTGGAGAGGGGAGTTAAGCCTGTACAGCCCCATTTAGCTGTAGAAGAAGATCCCTCACCTGCCCCACCTCCTCTTAATTCCCAAAACTATTTAAAAAATGCCCTGGAATCAACCCAAAGCTTTGTGGCAAAAAAAAAGAAAAGGAAAAATAAAAGAGCAGACAGATCCCATGTGCTGCCTGGCATCGGGTCTGGGCCATGCCAGGCTACGGGGGCCCTCCTGCACGCAGCCGGCTCCATGCAGAGGTGGCAACACAGAGCTGGCATGAAAGGCACCAAATTCACCAAGTTTTGGTGTCCCATGACWCCGAAACCCACGCTCCATTTGCTCTCCAGGCAACGGGGAGAAGCACGCGCCTGCTGAGGACGATTTATCTGCGCTATCTCGGGTACCGATCTGCGGTGATTCATCCGCGGCAGGTGCCTCTTCCTCCTCTAACGGGAGGTTGAGGCGTCGTGGGCTGTAGACAGGTCCTGCCCGTGTRTCTGCTTTGGGACGCCTCTTTCCAGAAGTGTTCATAAAAGGCACTGGGAGCGATTGGAAGCCTCATAAAGTGTAACCCCAGTCATGCAAGGATGCTCTAGAGAAGAGAAGGAAGAGGGAAAGCACTGGGCTCAACCCTTTAGCCCCCTTGGGATGGATTTAGGACCCCAGCAGCCATCCCCCAAGCTCCAGCCTTGTCCTTGTGGCTCGAGAAAGAGCCACGGCACAAGCCAACGTTGGCCAATATTGGCCACTCACTCCTTCATGCTGAAATCTCCCAGCTCCACTGTTGTTCTTGGCCCAAAAGCTGGTAGCTGCAGGCCCACATGGAGTGGGAATTACGTGCAACCCATTCCAGAAGCCAAGGAGAAAGCCCTTGGGTGGCAAAACCRCATGTTTATAGCCCTTAGGCCATGACGGATCGTTGGCTTTGGAACCTTTCTAGCTGCAGAGCAGCAGGAGGCAGCCAGCTCCCCCAAAATGACATTTTAGTGTTTGGAGAGGCACATTTTCTGGCAGGCCAGCTCRTGAAGACAAGCCCTTCATCACCACAAAGCGCTCTTTGGTTTTACCCACATGTTGACACCAGCTCCGAGGCTTCTTTGCCTTCTCGGCAGCTTTTCCTAGAGGAAAAATGCTGGACCCTGGGCACACTCTGCCCTTTGTGGGTGGAAATGCTGCCCACGGGCCGAGAGGAACGAGCAAACCTGAGCCCACAACTGAGTTGAGTCACTGACCATCGTGGCCAGCGGGCAACCGCGGAGCTGCTGCCCAATCCCTGAGCCTCGGTGGAGGCAGGATGTGTTTTCAGGCATATTTTGGCCTCCCTCAACCTGAAATCCTCAGCTTGACCGGTTGGTGTCAGATGGAGGCTGCAGAGAGGTTCAACAGGGGAAAAAAAAGGGATAACGCCAGGATTTGCTAAAGCTGGGATGACCCCAYGGAAGGTAGATCCCATCTGAGGACTTGGGCTCAGCACCTTTTGAGAGCAGCCACATCCGTGGGAGACGACTCCCTTCTGGAAGCTCTGGTGTCAAGCACAATTTCATTAAATTTTATTGCAAACTTCTTACCGTTGCCATCATTTTTCTGCTGTTATTGCTGTTATTATTCTCACCTGACTCTGGCAAAGGGAAGGGGGAAAACCCTCCCTTTGGGATCACGGAGAAACAGATCTGGCCCTCAGTGTCCCTATTAATCTCGATTGCATCAATGGGACAATCCAAGGGGCTGTTTTGGAGATGACATGGCCTGCCTGGCTTTGGGTCCTTCTGGCTCAGCTTCCTTCTGAGCGAGGGAAGACAATCCAGGCTGGAAAAGGGGGTAAAAAAAGATGGGAATGGTCACATCCAGGACTTGGGGCTGAGGCATTAGTGACTAGCTGGGGATAGTGACCTTCAGGACAGAGGGGTTCTCCCCATCCCATTGCATCCCATCATGTCTCATCCCATCATGTCTCATCCAACCACATCTCCTCCCAAAGCACCACGTCCCACCACCTCTCATCCCACCCCATCCCGTTCCTCACCAGCTCACCTCCAATCCTATTTATTTTCCCTAGGCTTCATCCCAGAGGATTTTGGGACCAAACTCTTTTCAAGACCTGGAGCAACCTGCTCCACTCCTGCTTGGAGCAGAAGGTTGCCCTAGAGACCTCCAAAGGCTCCTTCCACCCCAATTATCCCATGATGTCCCATGCTAGGACATGGCCATATCCTACACCACACGATGCTCCACCAAGCCAAGGAAATCCTAGCGCACTCTGTGACTCAACCACCCTTCTCCAGAGGTGTTACCAAAGCAAAAGACTCAGAATAGCATAGCAGGCACTAAATAAGAGGGGGAAGGTCCTCCCTTGGTTCCCCCAGGGCCTTTGGGGGCTATCCCAGCCCCGGAGGCTTGGAGGCGTCCTGGGGAGCAGCCTGGAACGGCACCCGGTGTTATGGTCGCGATGGGCTGAATCAGCTCGGGGCACTGCTTCTCCTGACATGTCTAATTGGTACCTTGGGTCCAAGGTGTCATTAAAGCGCTTGGATAATCGCTGCAGGTCCAGAGGCCGCGCTGGCGGCTCTGCGAGGGTGATTAATGCTCCCAAAAGCTGGCGCGGGATGTGGGAATGTTGGGGAAGGGGGAGCTCGGAGGTGCCTGGAGTGGGAGGGGGAATCCCAGCAAGGCCCTGCAGGGAAGGGCCCCAGGGTGATGCCGGCTCCTCCGGTCCCTGCGCACCGATTGGGCACTCGCGGGTCCCGCGCGGGAGCCTGAGCGTCTTGTTTAATCTGATTTTTTATTAGCTTCAAACACCCGGCGTCTTGTAAACACATGCGGTCACCGGCCGCAGCCTTTGATGCTGCTTGATGGCCGCGAGGTGCAGCCGGCCCGTAATTGCATCCAAAAAAGCACAAAAATAGGGGATATGAAGAAAGGAGAGGCGCTGAGCCAAGCGCTCCACTTTCCCGCCTTGTCCCCAGCRAGGGAGGTTAGACCCACCTGGGATGTGCCGTGGAGTCTGACCGTCCCGTGGGGTGGGGGGGCAGCAAGATCCCTGCTTGGCCCTGGCTCTTGGAGGTGAAAATACCACCCAAGGGGCTCCCAGCAGATGGAGGATTCCACACTGCATTCTGCTGTGGTTGGACTTAATCTTGAAGGTCTTTTCCGACCRTAAGTGTTCTATGATTCTACGTCTCTGGAAACATCTTGCTGGGGAGGCTGGAGGAAACTTCTAGCCATGTCTCCTATGAGGTGATGCTTCCAAAGGTCGAGATGCTTGGAAAGAGGGACCTGTGGATCCACAGGAATCTAGAGGCATCAAAGAGCATCTAAGAGTCTCTGGAGGCTCAGGGCTAGAGAAGACATCCCTTGGTAATCCCCAGGAAGGGACCAAATTGAGTCAAATCATGGGCTTGGCAGCAGAGGAGAAGAGCCTTCCCACTTGCCCTGCAGGCTCTGAGGACCATGTAGGGTCATCTTGGAGCATCCGAGCTCCTCCAGGATCCTACCATGTCTCTAGGTTAAGGAGAGCRACTCAGCTGCTGCTGGGGAGGTGGTTGGTCATGGAGGCTGGGGGCAGGAGAGGAGGTTGTGGTTAAAGACATTTATTTTCTTCTTGATGGAAATCCCGCAGCGAATAGGTCACCCGATGATCTTCCTGGTGGCAATTACAGCAAGATCTGCTGGCAATGGCGATTTGGAGAGAGCTATTTGATAGCCCAGGAGCTGCGCGTAGTCACCCACCCCTCGTCTCTTTGCCACTTTCCAATGCTGAGGTCTGGATCCCCTTCACTAGCCAGCAATGGAGAGAGGCGCCAGCTCCAGAGGGACATGTTGGTGGCTCTGTCTCTACAGCCTCCATGGTACCCTCCGTCACCTCTACCCACGTGCCAGCYCTCACCCATTGCAGTTCCCTCAGCTTAGTGCGGGCAGTTGACGTGTGGGTCTCATCCACTCATCCAGTGCCCTTTGGAGTCACCGAGGAGAAAGAGGCGCCCTTGGTGGATGATCCACCCAGAGCTCCTGAGATGGAACCTGAGACAGCACGGGAGAGGCCCCATCTCCAGGCTGCTGGGTGCAGGTGGCTCTTGGGGACCAAAACATGGAGCAATGCAGGGGTGGCCCTTGGGGACCAAAGACAGTGTCCGGACCCGCCCTGTGTCCCAGCCTCGCCTGGCGGCGCCATCCCTCGGCRTCCCCGTCCCCAGCTCGGCCTTGCCACAGACGCCACCAGCCACCCGCGTCCCCAAGCAGCAGATTTATGGCCTCCCCATCAGYGCTCACAGTCAAATTAACAGCCTGGAGAGAAGGGGCCGCGTCCGTCCTTTTTCCTCCCCTCCTGACTGAAATCTCCCCRTTTTCCAACCCTGAAAACCCTCCGGAGTTGTCCCATGGCTGCTTGTACTCAAGGGAAAGCTTTTGGGGAGATGGGAGCATCCCGATTGGGATCATCCTGCCGGGAAGACACCCTTGTACCAGGACCAGGCCAGATTTATACCAGCTTGGAAGCATAAACGTCAAGTGATGGGACTGCATAAATTACATTTAATAAGCGCAGCGCCGCGGCCCGCCGGCGTGCTCACACATCTATTACCCGTGCCGAGCACGGAGGGCTCAGCGGGACCCCGGTGGCTCCACGCGCTGCCAACGAGCTTAAGAGCAGGGGAGACGAGCGCTCTGCTGCCACAGTGGGAACCCAGTGGGGTTTTGCACCCGTGCTGGGCTGTTTCCCCACCCAGATTTGAATATTTYCCCTTAAAAATTGAGGATGTCCTCACAGAACTGTTTCCCTCCAAAAATAAATAGYATTTCTCCCAAAATTTGAGTATTTCCCTCAAACATGAGCATTTCCCCTCAAATTTGAGTTGCTGCCCCTTCCCCTAAATCCTGCCCTATCCAAATACCACGGGGCAGCGGGGGCCCCTTTTAGCACCCTCCCGGGCTGCTCAATGAAGGGCTTTGACGCCGTCGAGACGCCGTTCTATTTTAAGCGGGTGTTTTTCTTGCTGCAGTCGCACGCGTGAGCRGCTCCGCCGCCGCCTCATTGCACTCCCCGGCTGCAGGGCCCGGCCCGCCGATGGATTTACGGTTCCCTAAAAGTGATTTATGCTCCCGGCAGACCAGACCGGCAGAGTCGTGTCATCGTGTGTCTCGTACCCCCCCATTT
>PTEX01000454.1:123058-126665 GCA_003342815.1 Eudromia elegans | reverse complement strand
TATTTATTAAATTCCACACTCCATCACGACCAAAGCAACCGCACCCCGGCAGAATTGCGGAGCAGTAAAAGGGGGCAAAGTAGAACGGGGGGGTCCTGCTTGCAGCAGGGGTAAAAACCGCTATTTTAGGGGGTGGTGGAGGGGAGTGGGTGGAAAATAAGGTTGAAAGAGGGGTGAGATGGGGCGGGGGTGTGAGATTTAATACAGTCTTTCCCTCCTCGTGCTTTTTTGGGGTCAGATTTTACGCGGAGGAGGGAGATATTTTTAAATTATTTTTATTAAATGCGTTATTGTATGTTTGTATATATATATTATATAGATACACTTTTTTTTTGTCATGCTACAGACACGCGTGGCTCCCTTGGTAAACAAGTTGGTGTCGGGAAAGAGGGGTGCCCGGGGACGGCCTGGCTTGGAGGGGATTTTTTTTTGGGGAGGGGGTGAAGCGACAACGGCGACGACGACGACGGGACAGACGGCTGAGGCTCTGTCTTTGTTCAACGTGAAGGTCCCGGCCCGGTGCTGGCAGATGTCGCTGTTGCTCCACGGTGCCGCTCCCGGTGGCGACAACTTGACCCCCGTGACGTCGGCCCCGTCTGAATCATCAAGGCCATTTTCAATCCTCATTGGCCTGGGCATCACGTGTCGGTGGTGGGGGGGAGCGAAAGGGGGGGCGAGACGGGGACGGGAGCGATGCGTGGATAATTATGGTACTTGATATTTTTTTTTCCCCCTAAAAAAAAGATGTCAGCCCCTGGCTGGAGTAGTCCTCCTTAAAAACCCTCTCTGAAAATGTCATGTCCCAACAATGTGACTTCTAACTCGTTTTTGATGGACTCGTTGGCCGGTACCTGTAGAGGGGAGAGTTATTCCTCCAGCCAAGGGATGTACATGCAGCCTGGGAGCGATTTCAGCTGCGGAGTCATGAGGAACTGTGGAATTATCCCGTCTCTTTCCAAAAGGGACGAGGTGAATAGCGCTACCTTGTCTCTCAGCACCTATCCATCTTACCTTTCGCAGCTAGACACTTGGTGTGACCCCAAAAATACGTACAGGATCGAGCAACCTGTTGCAAGACAGCTCCCATCCTGCTCCTTCCCCACCAATGTCAAGGAGGAGAATGTTTGCTGTATGTATAACGCTGACAAAAGGGCGAAAAATGCCACAGAGGCAGCCCTCTACCCCAACCAAATGCCTGAGCCTTGCCTAAATGACCATGAAGTCCCCGTTCCCAGCTACTACCGAGCGAGCCAAGGTTACCCCTCCATGGAGAAGACGCCCAACTGCAGCAACCCAAATGAGTTTGAGGCAAGTTTTGAAGCCAGGGCGAGCCTGAACCCACGGAGCGAGCATCTGGAAGCGGCAGCACCGCCACCTCCTCCACCTCCGCCGCCGCCCCCGGTGGCCAAAGTGAGTTTCCCCGAAMCCCCCCAAGCCGAGCACGCTCCGCACCCCGCCAGCAACGAAATCAAAACGGAAAAAAGCGCCCCGGCGCCCAARCCCGCTCCGTCGGACGCCGAGAAGGAGCTGCCTAAAACCACCGACACCAGCACTGACAACTCCGACAACGAGGCGAAAGGTAAGGGGACTCCTTCATTAACTGCGCGCTAATTGCGGGAAGTAGCAGCCGTGGTTAATAAGAATAATCACGGCCGCAGTAAGGCGGGTAGTCGGGCTGGTCGCCGTGCCAACTTCTCCTCCGGAGATGGGCAGAATAATGTTCTTTATTGTCTCTGTCTTTTTGTTAAAATATGTATTAATATTCTTGCTATGAATGTTCCTTGTGGGGGTGGGAGAAAATCGGAGCTGGCAAAACGGAGCAGTTGGTTATTGGGGAAAAAAAGAAGAAAAAAAGAAGTCCTCTCGGTGTTTACCTGGAGGACAAACAAATTGCTATGCATGTACATTGGGAGAAAATAATAGTAATAATAATAATAATAAAAAGTCCTTGCAAGGCATGCTGCAGAAYGTAATAAAATGAAATGGCTTTCCAAAGGCTTCCGAATTGCAGTGACTTGGGGGTATGCTTTTTTGGGGGAGGAGGGGTTGTTTGGGGGGAGTTTTGTGGTTTTGAACGTGGATGAACCCGGGGTTTATCCCCCACCCCTTGTTGGTGCCCTTTGCAGATGTTTGTCTCCCCTCTACGAAGCTCAATTTTGCCTGCTTGCGRTTTGCTCGGTGCTAAATATTGAGAGGAGAAAGGAGAACGCGTTGCGTCTTATTTTCGGATGCAAAGAACTCAGGCTGGAGTTGTTTGCTGTGATTCATTTCAGTGCTTAGAAGCTCATTGAAGGCTCAGAGAGGAAAAAGCTTTTTTTTTTTTTTTTTTTTTTATATTTTTTTTCCTTTATATATTTTTTTCCTCTGGAGAACTGAGGTCTCGTTGGCGAAGGCGAAAAATGTTTCTGTGTGTTGAGCAGATGTTTTAAGTTTGGGGTTGTCTAAAATGGGGCTTTCGGTGAACACATTTTATTTTCGCTGTTGAGCTCGCTCATGGCTTGAAATCTATGTGTTAGTTGGATAGCAGGGTCCGTTGCTGTCTGAATAGGGAGCTAGATGGATTCAGAGGCTTCTGGTAGGGCAAGAAGTTTAGATAAGGTGGCTATACGCGCGAAAAATCAATATATATATGTATATATAAAATAATAAAATAAGTTGGTGTAAAATATCCATAGAGCACAGAGAGCTAAAGGATGGATTTCATTAGTTTGGCCGAGTTCTATGCATCAAAATCTCTGTTCTGGGCTCAGGTCGGGCAGGAGGAGGGTGGCGGGGGTATTTGGTTCCATGTGTGCCCAGCCAGTTGCCTGGACGTGCTCGGGGTGTCCCCCCGTGCGGACATCCCTGGGCTGGGGCACCACATGCCCAAATATTCTGGCGTTCAAGAGAAAGCTTTCTCACTTCCCAAAGTGGCCTTTTCCAAAGCAGAGTCCATAACCACCTCTTWTTTTTTTCTTATTTTATTTTATTTGTTATTTTTTCTCCTTTTACTACACCGCATCCCACCGGGAAATCATATTAGCTGTCAACTGGATTGCAATTACCCCGAAAACGCAAAGTCAAGGTTATCAAAACCCCTACAAAACTTATCTGCACAAAGCGCCTTCGATGTCCTTGTCAAGCGAGATTTTGGTGGGAGTTAATCTGGGAAAAAAATAAAATAAAATAGAAATAAAAAGAGAGAAGATTATGTTGGTTGGAGGCCATATAACCGGGGCGGAAAAAAAAAAGAAAGATAAAGGTTTGCTGGTGGCTCAGCTGCTAAACTTAAAATGGGTGCGTGGATAAAGACGTTGCCTCCCAGATTTGGTGCATTTGGCGAGAAATCTTACATGGTTTGCAGTGGTTCTAAATGGTCAGCTCCAATTTGGGGCGGATTGTGTTTGATTCTGCTTCAGGCTTTTCTCCTTTAAATGTTTCYTAGCTTAAATATTCGTTTTTGTTGCACTTGAATTATTGTTCATGCAGAAGGTAAGCTATCTGCCGAGTGTAATTTAAGAATTTGGGGCAAGATAGGCTTGCAGAGGGGATTTCCAGGGCTTGCTTAATCTAAAAGGTTTCCTGTAAATGTGAGCGGTGGCTTTATGTCACCCAGCAGCTAATTTTG
>PTEX01000454.1:110558-118058 GCA_003342815.1 Eudromia elegans | reverse complement strand
TGATTAAGAAAAATCAGACGTCTGGGTTACATGCTGGGGATTTCTCTGTGGCAAAAGCAAATGTCTTTTTTTGTTGKTGGTGGTGGCTTTTCTCCCCATTTCCCTTCCCAAAATGTGCTGTGCAAGCTGGAAAAGTTATATCAGCGTGTCAGCGGTTCAGTGCATAGTAATAATAGTAATAATAAGAATAATAATAAAAGAAAAGAAAGGAAAAAAGACAGCAGAAATTAGACGTAAGGATTATAAGAATGAGGCTTAATGCATGTGATTAGTGGTGTTGAGAAGTTGGCAAATGTGTAGAGCAAGGCAAGGGAGAAAAGTGAGCAAGTGTTTTTCAGGTGTTTTTGTGTTGTGATTTTTTGTGGAAAAACCCGAATCCTGCATGTGTTGGTCTTAGATTGAAAAGACGCAGATTGGCTTGGAATAAGAAKAGATATAAAAGCATGGAAGTCTGAGTATATGGATTTTTATGGGCGAGCAAAATGGCAGTCTGTCATATTTTCCCGAGTTAGGTTCAGATGCAGCGAGAATGGCTCTTTTCGGATTTTTTAAGTGGTATTTCGGGTTTTTTTTTTGCCTTTGTGACTTCTATATCGCGAGCCTCAGACAGAAGTTTCGGTGCAAGCAGTGTATTTCGATGGCAAAKGTGGAAAATGTTCTTGCTCCCTGGGATAGGCGCTTGGTCTTCGTGGTATCACCAGAGAAGGTGTTTGGTGTGTTGAATAAACGCACGTGCGGGAAATTATTATTAATAATAAAGTAAATGTATATCTCCGAAGTTCCTTGAAACGTGTTGTTTTTCCCTCTATCTGCTGTGTTATATGTGATATATATTAAATGTGAGTGGTGGTAAAAAGATGAAAATGTTTTGGTTTGGATGCAAATCAATGTTGTGCGGAGGGGCGCTATGCTGAAAATGCTTCCAGCCTGAACACCCGAGGCTGGCCAAATGCAATCTGTGCGATTAAAAATGAAAGAAAATTGTGGAAAAATATGAAGAAGCTCCTTCACTATACTGTAAATTAGTATTTTAACAGCGACGATGTTGATTACTGCTGCTTTTAGCCATAATTATTTGGTATTAGTGCTGTGATAATTGAATGATTTAAAGGATTCATTAAGAATATGATCAATTTGCCTTCTCTGTATTAACTGTCTGCAGATTTCTTTCCCTTTCTTCTAACAGCATGTGTAAGACAAAACAATATCTGTTGTGTGTATATTAAGATTGATTTTATTTCGGAGAGACCACCCCCCTGGAGAGCAAGCAAAGAAGCTAAAGTTAATATATGTTTAGCAGCCCAACTCCAGAAACGCAATAAAAGTTAAAATCTCCCCTACTGTTTTTTAATTATGATATTAGATCAGGAAGAAGGACGCTGGGAATTTATTGCTCCAGCTATTGAGTGTATGTGTGTATATATATATATATGTGCCTGCTTCTTATGTAAAAACATGGGTAGTCAAAAAGACACCACGCTGTTCGCCTGCCTCTTCCTGCATAATATCCCTGGCTTTGTTGCTCATGATCCCCCTCTTTCTGCTGTTGTTATTCGAGTAAAATATTAGCGATATTATACTACACTGCATTGCATAATTTTTCTGGCGTCTGCTCCTATAATGTTCCTCTCCCAGCAGGTGTAATTTAAAAACCTGGAGGCTTCTGTGAGTATTTAAGTGCATTGCCTATGGGAGAACTTTCTCCTCTGCTGCTAGCAATATTGGGGGGTGTTTCGCCATCACCCCAAGGAAAATAAATGGCTCTGTGGGTTTGGGTGGGAGGTTGTGATGGTGCTGATAAAACTCGCCCKTTTCGCGGCATGAGCCAAGCTCAGCTATGTTCTGCGGGCTGGATTTGTTGTCGTGGTGGTTGTGGCTGCTGCTGCTCTGCTGGGGTGTTGGAGACCTTCGCTTTCCTTCACTTTGGAAAAAATAAAAGAATCTACTACAACAATTAAAAAACCCTACAAAATTCCTTTTTTTTTTTCTTCCCTATTTTGCCCAGTCTAGGGCTGGAAAATAGACCGGCCTAGAAAGGAGTGCATGCGGGGCAGCAAACGTCCCCGCTCAAGGTTGTTGCCTGGAGGTGCCTGCCTCGGCCAGCAGCTCTTTGCAGAGGCATTGGACTCCACAGATGATCTTTACAAATGACTCTCGGTGCTGGGGACAGCGGGAAGATGGGGACACGAAGGGAAACCGGGACGGCGGAGGGGAATCCGCCGCAATCTCGCCTGCTTTCACCCCGATCCGTAGGGATTGCCGGGCTCACGCAGCATCCGCTTGCAGCAGGCCGGAGGCTGGAGCTGCAAGCCGCCGCCTGCAGCAGCCCCCCCGGGTACCCGAGCGGGGACGCGGGGGGGACAATCGCCTCCCTTGGAGGACACCAGGCTCTTCCCAACACCTTGGGCTTGCTTGCAAGCAGCAGCCCAAACAATAGGCTCTTGCAGACACAACTTGGAGCTCGCCACTCGAGTTATCTATGCTAATTACAGGGTGTCTGACAGAAACATAATAAATGTAAAGGGAGAAGTATAGAAATATGTTTCTCCAGGCGGTGCGCAGTTCGCCGCTCTGGGTTCAGGCTTGTTCGCTCGCTCTGCTTTGAATGTGCTTCTTTGGGAAAAGGGGAAAGAAAGGAAGAAAAAAATTCCCCTCCTGTTGACCTACGTTTCGGATCACACCCAAAACCGAGCTAACCTGGTTTGCCTCGGAGGAGGCAACGGGTTTTGTAGCTTCGCCGGGTGGTTGCAGAGAGTGGCTTCTGTTTGGGAACATCTGCAGCAGGGGTTCGTCTGGGAGAGACCTGAAATTTTGGGAAGAGACACCATAACACACTTAAAATAAATGGTTGGGAGCTTTAATTGCACCTCGGAATTTATTGTCTATTAGCCGTACCTCCAGCACTGGCGAGACAGGAATTCTTAGCAACAAGCAGAGGGTGGGGGGGAAGCAAGAGGGGGTGGGGGAAAAGAACTTAAGCAGGTAAAAACACTCAGGATCATTTTAAACTAATGCTGATTTTATTTGCTTTGGTTATCGCTTGTATACTGAGTTAAATCTGAGTTTCAAGTCGATCTATGGCAATGTGTGTGTCAGTGCCACCAGTCAGCTGGTGTCCAGGGGACCATTTTCTACAGGAGAACGTTGAGGAAACCCGTGAGAAATAACATTTTCAAATATCCAAATAATTTAACAGAAAATATATGTATGTATACACATATATAAAAGGCAAAGTGAATATAGCCTGCGATCGCGACTTCCAGACCGCGGCTGGTGCTCTGCCTGAAATGCATCTTCCCCCATATTTATTGACTTTAAGAGATAATCCTGGAATAAACAGAGGCATCTGGAAGTATGAGGAAATATAACCCTGGCCCAGAATCTGCTTTAGATTCATTCCACCATTGTGTGCAATTTTATTCTCCCTTTTTAAATTATTTTTTTAATAACAGGAGGAGTGAAAAAAAAGAACAAAAGGGGAAGAGAAAGAAGCGGAGCAGGGAAAAAAAAAAAAAAAGAAAAGAGGAGGGGGGAGAGGAAGGGAATGAGAAAGGGCGGTTGTGGTGGTGGTGAGGAGGGACGAAGGCAAGTTTATTCCGCTGCAGGGCTCCGAAAAAGCAGCAGCGCGGTGGTAGTCGGAGCCGGCCGCAGCTTTACTTTCGTTTCGCTTATGGGGAGATATGAACCCAGCACCGCCTTTAACTGCTCCTCCGAGGCGCGGGCTCGAGGTGTTGGAAGAGCAGAGCGGGAGCTCCTTTTTCTTTTTCTTATTTATTTATTAATTTATTTATTTCCCTTTCTGTCCTTTTTCTTCTTCTTCTCCCTTTTTAATCCGAACTTGACAGTGTTGATTGAACCGAGATGGTGGCAGAGGCGGAGGAGGCGGGGGCTGGGGGGTGGCTGGCGCGGGCAGAGGCTCCGCTCGGCCGCCCGTCGAGGCGTGGGGGGGTTCGCTCAGCCCACGGCTCCTTCCCTGCAGCTGCGGCCGCGGGGTGCTTGGAAGGAGCCGGAGGGGAAAGAATCCAGGCTTGGATATGCAGCAGATCCTTCCCCCCCCTCCCCGCAAATGGTTGCTTGCTCGCTTCCTCTTTTTGCACTAAAACCACATACACAAAGAAAAATCGGGTGGGAAAAGCAGCATAAAACGCAGTGTCACCTAAGCGCGACGGTGCCCTATAATTCCCCCTCTCCTTCCTCTACTTGTAGATTTTATTCCTATTTATTTTTCTCTCCGCTGCTTTCAAGGGAGAAAGCGAAAGCAGAAGGGTTCGGAGCGCAGCCCGGAGGCCGGCGGGGCGCGGGGGCGCGGAGGGCCGCGGAGGCTGCGCGCAAAGAGCGCGTGCGAGCAGCGGGGCTCCGCGAAGGTACCCGCGGAACCGGCTGGCCGGGACAGCGCTCAGACAAAGACGTTCATTTTTCTCATTTACCATTCGGGAGCGTTTTTCCCCACCAGAAAAACAGAACCAAATAAAAAAAACCCAAACTTATATATACGTCATTTATATATATTTATATGGCTTGTGGATCGCTTGCTTTAGTTTTCTGCGTGAAATTAAGTTTCTTCCCCTTCCAACAGCAGCCAAGGGGAGATGAGGGGAAAGGATAGCTGCCTGCCTGGGATGTGCTAGTCCCTCATCATTGCAGAAGAGGTAATTTTGCCATTAAGCAAGTCCGGGAGCTTTTGTGGGAGCCCAGGAGCGGGCATAAAAGCTGCGGGATAACCTTGTAGCTGCGGAATTCAACAGCTTTAGTTCCAGGGTGGATATTTGTTTGCAACTCTTGCTATTTAAAATTATATATATTTACTATATATATAACTTTACATGCAACCGTGGTGATGGTTTCACGTCGAGGGAAGGCTGGAAGGACAATATTTTTTTGCGAATTCATGTCGCATGGGAAGCTAAATGTTGAGGGGGAAACGTTGTCTTGAGCCATGCATGTGGTTTGCTAGAAGGTGTCTCCAAATCTGCTTTGTGCTGGTTACTTCTTAGAGACGAGCAAGCCCTGAATGAAAGGAGGGCTCTATTTCCAGGGCAATGATTTATTTATATATATATTTTTACTCTTATTATTTTTATATATTTATCCATCCTGCAACAGCATTTAGGGTGAACAACCCTATCTGCTGCAGTTTTCCGTSCAGAATAAAAGAAATCCTTGCAAAATAGGTTTTCCTTTGTGAACCGCCAAAAAGCACCCTTAACGACTAATTTAGTGACCTTGTCTGCTTGCGTTAAGGTTACCCAAACTGCTGCTACGTATTAAAACTGTGTTGCCGAGTTAATCTCTGCTCTTTTTTATCTTTGTATTTTGCATTTTATATGTGCAACATTCAGATCTTCCTTTATTATTACTATTATTATTATTATTAATATTATTTTTAATAATATCCCCACTGGCTCTGCTTTTCTGGGTCTCTGCAGGCTCAGTCCTTTCTTTCTCTCACTCTTTCTTCTCCTGCTTCTCTCTTTTTCTTCCCTTCTCTTCTCTTCTGCATGCAGATGCCTGCAGACAACCACTCTTAGTTAAGTCTCCCCTTCAGAATATTCCATCAAAGTACAGCAAAGCCAAGCCGCTTTTCCCCCTTCCCCTGTCACCTCCCAGTATATTAGCAGCCTTGCACAGCAAGTATTTTTTAAGTGGGAATAGATAAAAGGCTGATGAGGATCTTTATATATATATATATCCCCTTCGTGCACATAAAAATAACCGTCATTGGAGACTTGTGATTGACAGATAAATTGGACTCGATAAGGCCAAAGAAGACACTCTGCTCCTGCAGGAATATCGCCCTTTAAAGGCTCACATAAAGCACAGGACTTAAAACGGAACGAGGAATAAATTCTGCGCGGGAGGGAGCCGAGGACTTTTCCCGGGGAATTGGGGGAATCTCRGACCCCTTCAGCACCAGCCACCTCTCCTCAAAACACGGATGAGTAGTTTGAAGGTTGCTTTTTGGGGGAGCTTTCCTAGAGGAAAGTGCTCTGTCGCAGAGGGCAGACGTGTCCCTTCGGCTCGACCCTATGGATTGAGGTGCAGGCTGTGTCTACGCTCAGCCAGGTCTCGTAACTTTGTAGGGTCTGAGGGGTTCCTTTATTAGCCCTGCTCTCCTATTTACACCACCCGGCCCACTTTTATCTCCTTTCTCCTCCGTGCTGCAATTTTCCATGCAACTTATAGGAAATAAATATATATTTAAAATGTATAGATTTTAACGTTTGTGTTAATGGGACTTGCACACATTGTACCTCTTGGATGGCACTGGTGAATGCAGCATCACTGGGGACCGCCCCGCCACACTTTGCTGCCTCTTCTGTCTGTCTTTGCCTTGGAGGAATCACCAGAGCTTCCTGAGCCTCCACTTTTTATTTTTCCTCCCGGGCTTGCAACGTCTTGAATCATCTCCCTCTCTTCCCTCCAAGTCCCCCTAGCCCCTATAACACCCGAGGTGATGTACTGTTCGTGAAAGCCTAGAAAATCCATATTTGAAGAAGTTTTTCTTCTTACAAAAAAAAAAACTAAATAAATAAATAAGAAGTTATTTTGATTATTTTTKTCCTTTATTCCGAACAGTTCACCCAAGTGCATTCTTGCAGACTCCAATGGGCTTGAGCTGTTTACCTACCTGTCTTTCCTTACAAAGGAAAGGTTATTCTTAAAAAAAAAAAAAGTATATTTTTCCCCAAAAGTCTCAATTTCTTCCATCGATTTGATGTACGAAAAAAAAAGGAAAAAAAAGGAAAAAAAAAAAAGACCGAGAAAAGTTTCCACACATTCAACAACACCAGCAGCAAGAAAAAAAAATACACAATAATGTGTCAACCACGCTGAGCTGCATCTCTCTCCCTACGCCAAATCTCCCTCCTTCCCAGCGACGCCTCAGAGCCGAAACTCAGTCCTACAGTTTTATTTAATGAACGACACATTTATGAACAATCAAAGGGTCCTCGTAAAAATTTTATTGAAGGACATAAAAAACATCCACTACTGCTTGCCGGATAATGCAGCCTTCTTCTTTTTTTTTTTTTTTTCACTAAAAAAAGAAAAAAACTTTTTTTTTTGTGGTGGTGGTTGATTTTCCCCTCGTGTTTTAAATAGAGATCCTCTGCTTTTTTGTTTGGTTTCCACCACAAGCCCCTTATTTCTCAAAGCACATAGAGAGGTGCCCATGCCCTGCGCGCTTCCTAGCTGTTGAGCAGCCTGAAGACCCGCTGTAAAAGAGGACCTAAAAAATAAATAAAGATATAAATAATAGAAAAAAAAAAGCCTCCAAGTGGCCCTTAGGCTCCAAGCTCAGCTCCATTCCCCCGCAATGGGGTGGCCAAGACGGCTGCGCTCCCCTCGGAGCCGATGCCTTCCCACCGCTATTCCGTGCAACGCAGCCCTTCGAGAGCCTCCAAGCTGCAGAAAGCCAAGGACAGAGACAAATTACGTCAAGAAATAGTTCCTGTGCTACCTTCCACAATTACCTTCCAACCTTCCTCAGCACCAGGGTTT
>PTEX01000454.1:66567-81013 GCA_003342815.1 Eudromia elegans | reverse complement strand
CCTTTCCGTAATTACTAAGGGATAGAAAACACATGTGTTGGGATTGCTTTTTATTTATTTATTTATTTACGTCTATGCCCTCTTTCTAAATCAGTTCATCAATTCGCTAATTATAGCGGGGGGGGGGGAGGAAATCTCCCGACACAGATTTTTTTTTCCTTTTATTTATTTTTTTTTCCTGTGTGAACATCAGAGTGGGGAGAAAGGGGAGAAAGAGAGAGAATAAAACAAGGGTTGGAGGGAGTAAATATGGTTTATGAGCGATGACTGTTATTTCAGATTTTCTATGGGAGCTTTTCTTTTCTGGGAACAAAGAGCAACTCCTATTAAAGAGCTACTCGAAGACTTGTACATATTTCCACTGCTGTGTAGCACTTTTAATAAAACATCTGTTCTTGCTTCTGCTGATGAGTTTACATAATTGTTTGCAGACCAATTTAACCAGCAAGCGCCCCACATATTCCCCGTGCCTGTTTTCATGGGGGAAAAAATAAAATAAAATAAAATAAAATAAAATAAAATAAAATAAAATAAAATAAAATAAAATAAAATAAAATAAAATAAAATAAAATAAAATAAAATNAAAATAAAATAAAATAAAATAAAATAAAATAAAATAAAATAAAATAAAATAAAATAAAATAAAATAAAATAAAATAAAATAAAATAAAATAAAATAATAAAATAAAATAATCTTTTGGGGAGTAGTGACACAGCAGGGTGAAACTGTTTCACGAAATCCCCAAACTGCTAAAAATATCAGTAGGTAATATATACATAGATACATATATAATATTAGGCTGATGGACTGCAAAGAGTAAAGTGGACTTTGATGATGGCTCGTYTGTATTTGTAGGAGCTTCTGCGGTTGTTGTGGCTCTTTTCTTTTTTCTTTTCTTCCCTCCACAGAAATCTTTATTTTTTGTTTGTTTTTCTTTTTTTTCCCCCTTTCTTTCTTTCTTTTTTCTTTCTTTTTTCTTTTTTTAGATGGGGAGAGCAACTCTGTTTTAAGTTTCTTTATGGCAGCCGGTTTCTGTTCCCTATAAATCGAGCAGACTTTTAAGACTTGCCCTCTGTTTAGAGAAGTAATAAAACACTTAACTTTCTCGACTCCTAGTCACACGGTTATCACACAGGTCTCCCATAGAACAGCCCCGAGCACCTATACACAAATATATCGAGACAGAGAGGAGGAGGGGGAAGCAAGCAAAATAAAAGGCAAAGCGAAATAAATAAATAAGTAAATAAGAGCGGGAGGATTCCTTCCAAAGCCTCGCTTTTCCTCCCAAACTTTGGCAAGGCTGGCGTGAGCACAAACGCCCTTGCCTAGGTGAAACGCGCCACGTGAACGTGTCCTGGGCAAGGTCCAACCCGCGGAGCTGGAGCTACTTTTAATTCACTCGCCAAATTGCATTGGGCTGCGAGCAATACATAAGGCGAGACAACACGCCAATAACTAAAAAGCCCTCATTCATCCMTCCATCCCTCCATCCATCCCATTTGTTGGACGTTGCCACAATTTAATATCTGGAGGCCGGCTCGCTGCCTGCGTTTCCAAAGGGACCGAGCTCAAGGAGTTGATGCCCCCCCCGCCAGCTCGACACTTTTTGCCCCCCACCACCTGGCTATTGTGCTAGGGGCAGTTGGGGATCCGTATTTAACGCTGGAGTAAAAGGCAGAGGAAAATAAAAATCTGGAAGTACACTAATTTGATTATTTTTGTATATACTTATAAACGCACATATCTATATGTGCTATTATTGCTTCCTCCTGCTGCTTTGCTTTCCCAGCTAGACTGTGGCACAGGCTTGGGGGGATGGGGGCAAAGGGGGAGAAAAGCGAAACGAAACCAAAGCAAAGTTCGCTCTTTTGGAGAGGTGGGAAATGCCAGTAAATCTTCCCCCCCAGCCCCTTCTTCCACATGAGTCTTATATCTGAACGGGGCTGCTTGCAAGTTTGGGCAGCCAAGGTGCAAGTCAGGCTGTGTTCACTAACAAGGGACATCTGTTAAATAACACGGTGCCTACCAGCAGCTATCTTCTTTTTGGGGCTAGAAACTTTATTTTTTTCCCCCTTTAGKGACACTCAAGGGAAGCCTCAACGTTATAGAAGATGAATACACGAGCCTTTTTTTTTTTTTTTTTCACTTGTAGTCTCGTTTATGGTTTTATTGCTACCATTGATTACTTTGCTTTGTTACACAGAGGAAAAAGAGCATAAAATGCTTTGGCATCTGGATTCCTCTTATAGCTGGGGGGAAAATATAGACACCCTCTCTCTGTCCAGCCCTTCTTTGTCAACTGAAAACTCTTAGAAATACATATTTTTTGGAGGAGGAAAAAAATATTGATTAAGAGTAAGACAAGCAAATACAGATTTTATTATAATTATTATTATTTTAATATGAATGTGTATACCTCGAAAGCTTCCTCTCCCCASTCCTCGAACACCCTTGATTTTAAAATAAAAATATGGACACGAAGGGAAGGAGAAGGGGCAGAAAGAGAGAAGGAGGCCAGGGTTTCCCTGCTATAATTGAATTTTTAAATAGCAAGCCACCAGCATGAGAAAGATACCTCGCAATATTTACAGATCAGCAGGTATGTTTTGCATTTAAGGGGGCAATTTATGGCTGCAGATTGAAATTAAAATTAGATTAGCTGGCTTCCTTTCAATTAGGGCTAGGTGCAATCTACCCAGAGAAGCTCGCAGATAAACCCTTCTTTCATCTCCCTCAGTATTTGCYACGGAAGTTTCCCCATCACTTGCGAATATCTGAAAGGAGGAATCGCTGCAAACCCCAACACGAGGAAAGGTCCCCAGTCTAGGCTCCTATTTCCAGGTTAAAATAAAATAAGAAAAAATAAAAGGGGGTGGAAAAGACTTTTTTTTTTTTTTTCTTGAGGAAGGGGCTTGAAACTGCTGTTGAAAATGTAAAATATCTCCCAGCATCGCCACACGTTGCAAAGAAACGAGGAGGGAAACATGCAAGGGGAGAAATGTCAAACTGCACTAAAGGAGGGCTCCAACTTCCCAGCTAATGCGAGTTCGCAGTGTTGTGCTGCTCCTATTGCTCCCCTCCTCTTAATTATTTGTATACATTTCTTTTTCCTCTCTCTCAAAGCCCTACTCCAGGAATGCTCTCAAACACGTTATCAATCCCGAAGTCGCCATGTTTTCCCCCCCCCCTTACTCTTTATGTCATATTTTCTCATCAGGAGCCCAACCATTTGATTCCATAATATTGACCAATGCTACAGGAGAACAAGAAAAAAAAAGGGGGGGGAGGGGGGCGAAGAGTGGGGGGGAACCCGCGTAATTTATGGCTTAATATTCTGTGGACATCTGAGATTTATGGCTGTGAATTCTGAGCTATTTTATTACAAGATATTAAGCAAACACTTCTTACAAAATAATAACAATAATAATAACCCAAAATCACTGCGCTTCCCAAGCTCCGTGTCCGTCAGCAAAGTATGGGGAGGCTGGGAGGGTGAGGGGAGAAGAGGGAAGGGAAAACATAAAAGAAAAACGCACGCACAAAAAAAAGTTAAAGTTGGGTTGTGACATTTGTGAAAATTTCCAATCCCCCCTTCCAGCTGCTTTCGTAAAAAAAATAATAAATTAATAAGATAAAATAAAGCGAGTGATGGCTCCGGGACTTTCTGCTTTTCCATGGCCTGCTGCACCCCCCCCCAGCGCCCCTTTTCCCCCCTCCCTGCAGCTTGGTGGCTGCCTGGGGGGGTGCTGGGGGTGCAGCCCTGACTTTGCATGCCCACTTAGTTGCAACTGGGGAATCAACAGAAGCAAAAAGCAATTTTTCCCCTTTTTGACACCCGCCTCCCCATTGGCTCCCCCCGGGTCAGCTGACTTTGTCATTTTGTCTGTCCTGGAGCAGAGCCTTCCCTATAACAATCTAGTTCAGACTACAAACTGGAGACAGAAATAAATATTAAAGAAATCACACAGCCAGGTATAGAGGACGATATGAATTCCTATTTCACAAACCCATCTTTATCCTGCCATCTAACCAGTGGCCAAGAGGTGCTTCCCAACGTAGCCCTCAATTCAACTGCCTATGACCCTGTCAGGCATTTTTCTACTTATGGAGCAGCCGTTGCTCAAAACCGGATTTATTCGTCTCCTTTTTATTCACCGCAAGATAATGTTGTGTTTAGCTCCAGCCGAGGACCTTATGACTATGGATCTAATGCTTTTTACCAAGAAAAAGACATGMTTTCTAGCTGCAGGCAAAATTCTATGGGACATAATACACAGACATCAATCGCACAGGATTTTACCAGTGACCAAAACAGGAACACTTCGCAAGAACAAAAAACTAGCATTCAAATATACCCATGGATGCAGCGTATGAACTCCCACAGTGGTAAGTTTTACAGCTTGGAGATATAAATTAAATAAACTGAACCATCTTTACGACCTTCTCCCTAGCAGAACAGGCTGAGCGACTTTTTATGGCCCCATAAAAACAATAATATAGCTCCTTCACAGTTGCAGCTACAGGCCTTTTATTTGTTAAGTTGTTGCAAGCAAATATGGCTTGTTATGCTCTTTCTAATTAAAAGACTTCGAGAGTGTAAAATATCGATAATAAAGTGCAGCGAGCTCTGCTTGGGAGTTAAGCACCCAAATATTATGGGGGGGGGGGATAAGTTTGAAGGCGAGGTGGAGAGGGGGGGAAAGTGCGATTGCCTGGGGTTGGGTTCCTTGCAAAAAAAGAGAGGAAAAGGGAATATATGTGCATATATATATGTTTGTGTGTTTGTGTAAATACATATACATATATATAGCATGTGTAAATGGAAGGGGGTCCCCACTTCTCTCCTATAAGAGCTTTAACTGAGAGATTGGCTCGCTCTAGGAAAAGAAATTTGGGGCCAAAATGGGTATTTTGGGGGGAAGAAAATGTGGCAAGAGGGTCCAGACAGGGGGGTCCCCCATCCTTATTTTTTGCTAATGGCGGAGGAGGAGTGGGGCGGGCGCGGGGCTGCGCGGGGGCGGAGGGGGCGCGGGCGTTCGCCGCGTCTCCATCCCCATCCCTTCCCCCCTCAACCCCTCCGAGCAACCAACCCCCCCCCTCCTTCACCCTCCTCTTCCTCGCCGCTCCAGCGCTCACGATTTTTAGTCTGTTTTGTCTCGGCTTCCCTAGGAGTGGGTTATGGGGCCGACCGCCGGCGGGGCCGCCAGATCTATTCCCGCTACCAGACCCTGGAGCTGGAGAAGGAATTTCACTTCAACCGCTACCTGACCCGCCGGCGCCGCATCGAGATCGCCAACGCGCTCTGCCTCACCGAGCGCCAGATCAAGATCTGGTTCCAGAACCGGCGCATGAAGTGGAAAAAGGAGAGTAACTTGAGCTCCACCCTGTCCGGAGCCGGCAGCGGCCCCGCCGCCGCCGCCGCGGCCGCCGCCGACAGCTTGGCCGCCAAGGAGGAGAAACGGGACGAGACAGAAGAGGAGAAGCAGAAGGAGTGAAAGGGAGCGGGAGAAAACATAATAATTAGAAGAAATAAGTTAAGGGAAATCGATAAAAAAAATAAAAAAAAAATAAAAAGAGTGACAGCTCAGCACCCCTCCTGCCCGCCTCCCCCCCACCCCATCATGTATTTATCACTGGCACAATTGAGATGTTCGGCTACATTAAAAAAAAATAATAATAACAAATAATAAGAACGTGGGCCCTCCCTGCTATCACTGTTCATAACTCCACGGACTCGCCCCGTGCGGGCTCTGCACCCCCCCCTTCCGCCCTCCCTCCCCGCTGCCTATTTATCTAACTCGGAATAAGACTGTTTAAAGCCGCACGCTTCTCCTCCTGTGATTATATATAAAAAAATAAAGGGGAGAGGGGTCGCAGCCACCCGGCAGTGCTGCCTCCCCAGGTCGGGTCCTCCCCCCCGTAACATGGACTCCATCCCGGGGTTTTCTTCCTCTTCCTCCAAGACAAGCGAGTTTTCCTCCCCGTGGTGCAAATCTCTTTCCCCGAAAAAGCTCCTTCAACCCAAATCTAGCATTTGGGCTTTGTTTYTTATTTTTATTTTTTGGGGTATAATTTTATTTTTATGTTTTATTTTATTTTTTCTTCTCGAGAGCATCCTCCTCGTATTTAAACCTGGGCTCATCGCTGCATACTACAAACTGTGACAGTTTCTGTGTGGATATTTTTAACTGTGTTCGTGGTACCTGTATTTATATTTATGTTTAGCACTGTAATGTTCCACGGTATAAAGTGAATGGAGTTCTATAGCTGTAGGAAAAAAATGCAAAAAAAAAAAAAAARAGAAAAAAAGACACCCTTGTGTTACACCCTCTCATGTATAAAGGTCATGTCCAGAAGACTATGTTGAGTATTTAATAAAAACTGAATATTATTTTTAAAGTTTATAGAATGGGCTCTGAGCTTCAGTCGAAATCTCTTTTCCTCCCCCCCACCGTGTTGGTTCCCTGTTAGAAAGTTCCCTTGGCTTCTGTGTGTTGATCCTTAAAAAAAGAAAGAAAAAAATCCCTCTCGCCTTATTTTTCCTTCTCTCTCCTTCATATCTCTCTCATTCAAGATTACTCCTCCGCAAGATAAAAAAAAATAGGGGGAAAAATACATTTTGCTTTGTCTCCTTGGATGGGTCTTGTTACTGTATTGTTCGCTGGCATCAGGAATCTATGCCATTCCTCTCGCTTCATGATTAAAATGGATTTCCAAAGTTCAAAATAGTATATAGTTCTTATTGCAATCCTCCCCAGACACATCCCAGGCCAAAGGCTTTTCATTTAGGATTTTTTTWATTAATATTATTATTCTAGTTGTGATTTAAGTCTGATTTAAGCTGCAGCAGAGCAGCCCTATGGAGGGCCACACTTCGCCCCAGACTCCTTCAATCTCCTTTCCCGGGGAGAGCGGGGGGGAGCCTCCGCTCTCCCCGAACTGCTCCTCGGGAGAGCGGAACTCGTCGATATAAGGCCACGAAACAAGCGGCGCTGATGTGAAAAGTGCAGGATCGGGGCTTATATCATCTCTTACTCAGACTGTCCGAGAAAGGGTTTTCTTTTCTTTCTTTTTTTTTTTTTTTTTTTAAATAGTATTTGTTCGGCTGTTGGGGCTAGCAGCGCTTATATGGGGCTTAAGGTGCCCTGAAAGCGCCTTAAAGATATTTTTTTCCCTAATGAAAGGAGCAGGAGTCAGTGTTAAATGGCCATAACCAGGGGTAAAAAAAAGAAAAAAAAATCCTAAGGAGATCTTTTTTCCCCACACCATTATTTTCTCTTCCCTAACCTGGAATATGAAGGCGCTTCCCACCCTTTCTTCCGAAAGACACAGGAAATAATAATAAAAAACCCAACACCCAAATCTGCCTCTAAAATAAGAAAAAAAGAAACAAAACGAGCCACCGTCCAGCGGGACCCGGCAGCATTTTGCACGGAGACCTGGTGACAAAATAGGAGACTTCCCGGCCAAATCATCTCTCATCCTGGTTGAAATTATGAGTATATAAAGCAATAAGAAAGAGGAAGAGGAGAGGAAGAGGAAGAAGAAAAGAAGAAAAGGAAAATGACGCCCACGGCCACACATGCATGTTTCAGTGCACGTATAGAGCGGAGGAAGGCAGCCTGTATTGCGTTCAAGAATAGCGTCTGGCTACGGAAGGAATATAAAGCAAATGTGCTCAAATCCGCGATTTAAAGCCCAAAGGCGAAGCAGACTGGAGGGGGAGAGGTCTCTGGTGTCCTGCACCCCCCCGCTCTAAAGCATCAGGGAGAAAAAGAGGGAGTAAAAACCTCGGCTCGGGGTGCATTTATTGAATCCGCGATGCCCTTTGAAGAGAGAGGGCTGATTTCTCCGAAAGCTGCAGGCAAGGAATCCCAGGCTTCTCCGAACAATAAATTGCGATGATAAAGGTAAAAAGAAAAATAAAAATAAATAATAAAAGAGAAAAAAAAAAAGAGAAAATGCGAAGTTGGGCGCCCCGG
This sequence comes from Eudromia elegans, assembly GCA_003342815.1. NCBI lineage: Eukaryota > Metazoa > Chordata > Aves > Tinamiformes > Tinamidae > Eudromia > Eudromia elegans. Next base: position 73,030 of record PTEX01000454.1, on the reverse strand, counting down.
AGGAGCCTCAGCGTGGGACGAACCGCACGTCGCGCTCCGACCTTCCCCAGCTCCGCGCAGCMCCCCCGGGCCCGCGCGGCCACGAGMAACCCCCCTGCGCGGAAATGTGGGGGAGGAGGCGGCTYCGCAGGGTGCGGAGCGCTCCGCGCAGCCCGCCCGCACCCCTGGAAAACACCTGGGAAACTGGAAAACAATGCGAGGAAAAAGGCAAAGATCTGCGCGTTCCCCCAGTGCGCATATAAGAAAGGGGGGTAGACACCCGCGAATCTTGCGCGGCGATGCGCGGAACAGGCGCTGCTGGGGGAGCCCAACAGCGCCCTGCGCTCGACCCCCCCCGCAATTGCCCTCCGCCCCAAGCCCCTTTCGGAGGCCCGCGGGGGCGGGCGGTGCGCGGAGTGGGAGGGTTGCGGGGCGCGGAGTGGCGCTGCGATGCGCGGGCGCGGCACTAGGTGCCGCTGCCGCCCCGCGGCCGCGCTGCGCGCTTCCCCCGCGCCCCTGCGCGGCTCTTCGCGGGCGCCCATCAATAACCCGCCCGCGATTAAAGACGGGGGAAGGGGGGAGGGGGAGGAAGAGAGGAAGAGGAGGGAGGGGGGTGTCCTCAAGCCCCCCCAAATTTATGACTGGTTGCCGGCGTCACGTGATGCCCCCTAAAAAAAAAAAAAAAAAGAAAAAAAAAAAAAGGCCCATATTTGGGCAGCGCGAAATGGGGGAAAGCGAGGAGAATCCCCACCTATAAATTCTGCACTTTAAGAGGGGCGAAACGGCCCCGTCTCCCCCCAAGCCCCCCCCGCAACCCACCCTGACGGCGAACTTCAAAGGGCCACAAATCAAGCTAAATCAAAGAGGTGGGAAGAAGAAAAAAAAAAGAAAAGAAAAAAGAGGAAAAAGGGAGAGAAAAAAATCAAGAGGAAAGAGATCCTTAAAAACAAAAAAAAAGAGGAAAAAGCTTTTTTTATTATTATTATTTTTTGATGCCTTCCGACATGAGTTCTTACGTGGGCAGCTCGCTGTACAAGCAGAGCCCCCCCGCTGCCGCCTATGCCATGCAAAGTTATGGAAATTATGGAAGTGTGGCGGAGGTTCAGCCCTCCAGGTACTGCTACGCTGGCTTGGACCTAAGCACCCCGCTGGCACCCGCGGGGGCTTCCAGCTCTCTGCACCCTCTGGACATGGCTTCAAGCCCCCCCGAGCGACCTCCGTGCACGGTGCTGGGCTCTCCGGGGCATCCTTTATCCCGAGAGGAACCTTTAAACCCGGGAATTTACAGGCAGAAGAGTAACACGGCGCTGGAGGAGCGAGCTAAGAGCGCGGGCGACATCAAAACGGAGCCCGTGCCAACCAGCCAAGCGGGAGGACCCCAACTGCAGCAGCAGCAACAACCTCCACCAATTTACCCGTGGATGACCAAACTGCACATGAGCCATGGTAAAAAAAAAAAAAAAAAAAAAAAAAGAACGAAAAAAAAAAAAAACTTTCGCTTCTTGATTTTGTTTCACAGGATTTTTTTTTCCCTCGGTTTTATAGGCCATGCGGGGCAAATAATAAAAAAAAACCGAGGTCGTAAATTTTACGACTAAGGCATCAATTGCTCGTAAAACTGTCCACTAAAAGGCTTAGAGGCTATATACGCCCAAATTTATGACAGCATAATTGGATCATAGAAACAAAACGTGTATAAAAGGCAATATTCCATTTTTTTGGGGAGGGGGGAGGAAAGAAGGGGTTAGAAATAACTTGAAATACACATGTTCTTAAAGCTTTGGGGAAAAGAAATACATAAAAAAGAGCCCAAAGAGGAGGTGGAGAGGGAGAATCACGGATCACGGTCGTGTATAATTTTTTTCCCCTTCCACCTTCCTAGGGTTGAGGAATAAATAAATAAGTAAATAAGCGATCGCTAGAGAAAAGGAAGGGAAAAGGGGTATGTCCCCCCCGGCTCCTTTGTACACTTCCTTATTGTTTGAGAGGAAACAGGTTCACTTCTGGCTAATCTACATGTGTTTGATCTTTTCTTTAAAAAAATAAATAAAGGAAAGGCGGGGGTGGGGATGTGGGGGGGACTTTAATCTAAAGGTGTTGGAGAATGAAGGATTTCAGCTCCCTCTCAACCTTCCTCTGCGGCCAGAGGGGGAAAAAAAAAAGCAACTGTCCGAAGTGTCCAGGAAAACTTCAGCCTATTTTCTCTCTTTAAATCCCGTTTTTATCCTTTAAAAATATATTTTAAGGATGAAATAATTTGCATCCTGATTTTAGTCTTGAAAAATGAAATTTATAAGGGGAAAAAAAAGAAACAAAACAGACAGAAAAAAAAAAATCCATCATTGCTTTGGCTTTTCATGTGGTGTCTCTCATTTTCCAGAAACAGATGGCAAACGCTCCCGAACCAGCTACACTCGCTACCAAACTCTGGAACTCGAAAAAGAATTTCATTTTAACAGATATCTCACCCGGCGGAGGCGCATTGAGATAGCCAATAACCTGTGCTTAAACGAAAGACAAATCAAAATCTGGTTCCAAAACCGGAGGATGAAGTGGAAGAAAGATTCCAAATAAAAAAACAAAGAAACTCTCTAAGGAAAAAAAAAAAAAAAAAAAAGAAGGGGAGATGGAATTAGATGAGGATCGAAATATTGAAATCTCGACACCAGTTCTGTTGTGATTTACATGGTGAAAAGTTTATTTTCGTCTCTTTTTTATTATTTAGGGGAGGGTGGGAAGTGCTAGATGGACTGCGAACCCTCTCAAAACCCTCAGTCAAAGGAGGGCTCTGATTAATATGCAAAAAGGATGGAAAAAAAATACCCTAATCCTGCTGTTAGCCTCATGCTAAAAATATTGTGTATCGCTCTTTAGATTGTTACTGAGTGTCTTAACCTGTGCGTTTCGGGGTATTTTTTTGAGGGGGGGAAGAAGGGGAATCCTCATGGCACTGCTCAAAACCGCTACGAAAATATGCATACGTAGTGTATATATACATGTCAGTCTGAAGGGTGACTGGGTCATGGGCTATCAGCTGTAAAATGGCAATATTCAAAGCAAGCAGAGATGGAAAATGGCATTATTCCTAGCAAAGAGGAGCAGAAGAAGGGAAAGAAGAAGGGGCTTGGGGTGGGGGGGAAAGAAATGCCTCAGACGAAAGGAAAAATGAAACAAACCAAAACACAAGAGCAAATGCCAAGTAAGTTATCGGAAGTCCCAGAATTTAGTGTCCGGTGGCCCTTGAAGGGAGAAGGAAATTGTTGCTCTGTTTCGCTTGGGTGGGAGGCAACATCTGCCCGATGGGACGGTGAGGGGCCGGAGGGGCTGCTCTATCCTCTCCACTTGGCCCTCAGAAATGGGCAAAAAATTAAAATATTTACCTTTGCCGGCGGCTAGGGAAGGGAAAAGAAGCCCCTCAGCTGCTTCCCTTAAATGCACTTGTTCACACAGATTTAGCGAAAGAGGGAAAGAAAAATGCCAGGGGATTTCCTTTGGGGTTGGGGGGGGGGGTCTTTAAAGGGTATTTTGTTTGTTTTATTTGCATATCGAAGCAGTGAATAGACGGGGGCTCCCGAAATCTTCGCGCAGGGTGTGTGTGGGGGGGTGCAGCATGGGAGGGAGAAAAGACCCCTCTGAGCCTAATAGGATTGTGTATTTATTTGTTGCATAATTAATGTCGAACTTCTCAATGCTGCAAAATCTATAGAAAAAAAAAAAAAAGAGCCAAGACGACCCCAAATCTGTACATCTTTGTGGAAATTCGGCCTATGGCACTAACTTGGGCTGGTTTATTATTGTTATTACTATCAGTATTATTTTCCTTGAAATTATGCACTTGCTGTATTKATTGTGTGCCCTTTCCGTGCACGAAAGGAAAAGGCAACTTCTAGCTGGTCCTACCGAATAAAAGGCGAATAAGCCCCCAGAAAAAATAATAATAATAATAATAGTAAGTTTGCGTGCCGGACAGATGGCTTTCTGTGCTCCTTCTCCACCTCCAAGTAGCTTTCGGCTCCTTCTGCTGCTTTTGTTCTGTTATTTATTGGATATATATGTGTGTGCATGAAATTTTGGGGGGRAAAGGGGGCGGAGGGGGTTCTTCAGCTTAGAACATCCCTTCTCCCTTCAGAAACAAGCAAAAATAACCCCCCAAAAAACCAAAACATAAACTACGTGGTGCTGCTCCTGTTTGTCAGAGGTGCATGGGGAGGTGCTGGGGGGGGGAGGTTTTCTATTGCGTGTGATTTTKTAATGTATTTCTTAATTCCTCTGTGGACGTTTTTTAAGCGCTCCGGTGAACGGCTCCGTCCCATAGACTGGTGAGATCTTAGCCAGCCCTTAAAGCACTTGAGGATGGGGGGGGGGGGTGTGTTCCTGGCCTGGCAGATGGTATTTTCATAGCGATATCGGGTTAAAATGACCCTCTTTCTCCCTCTCTCTCTCCCCCTCCTCCCTTTCTCAAATGTGTCGCCGAGAGAAAACTTTTTCTGCCCCAAATCCTCGCGGCCGCTGCCTCTTTCGGCAGSTTGGGCAGCACCTGGACCCGGCCAAGGAGCTCCCGATGTGGAGGTGACAGGGCTGGGGTGGTCTCGGGTCGGGGGGCAGTTTCGGGGGGGGGGTGGGGGATGTCCAAGCCTTGTTGCATCCCCTAAAGAGCCAGAATTGCACACCCCCCCGAGAGGGGGGGCGGTTTCAGGAGGAGTAAGAGGAGGGGGGGAAACGCAGGGTCTTCCCTCGGGCCTGGGGCTGGTAACGCGCTCCCTTCTCTGCTTTCTTCAGCAACAAAGCCCCGAAACACCTTTATTATTATTATTATTATTATTATTATTATTATTATTATTATTATTATTATTATTATTATTATTATTATTATTATTATTTCTGTCTATTATAATTATTTGTCCGCTTTTTGCCTCAACGCCTAGGGCCTCCTGCGAGCGCCTCGGGGTCAGGCATGCAAATCAGGCGGGCATACCTACAGGTCCTATAGCGCGACGCTTATAACACCTATAAGGGGCCTTGCCTCCCCCGCAGGCCCGTTAAGGCGCGTATACCCCACTCCCCCATAGGCGCAGGTGTGAGAAAAGGCGGGGGGGGGGCGGGGAGGCGGGTATGGGCTGCTGCACACCCAATGCATACATCTGGGCAAGCTTATAGCCACTTGGAGCCCCTATAGACGCGTATAAGTGAGCGGGCGTACTTGCATGTATATATATATCCCCATATGCGCAMGCACACGCGTCTATCTGTTTATCTATACGTTTATTTCGTGCATGCCTCCSTGCGCAGCAGACACGCACACCCAGGTCCATTCCTCATCCGCCCCGCGAGCGCTTTACTGTCGGAACAACCGCCGGGCCAAAGCCTATAAGCTCCATAAAACTTTACAGGATTTCCTTTACACGTCGAAAACAATAGAACAATTTCCTGAGCCGGAGAACAAAAGTTTCCCTTTGCAGCAGCAGTTCCTCGGTGGCTTTTAAGGGTACAATTAGCACAGCGTGTTCCAGCGGGGGCATCTCCCTCGCTATTACCCGAGGCACCAGGAACGAGCGTTTTTAAAAATTATTATTATTTATTATTATTGTATATTTTGGATTTGGGAGATTGTGGCGGGGCGATTTGGCGGCGACTCGCAGAAATAAATGAAAATTAAGTCATTTATTTTTGCCCCATCCCTGGGCCTTTTAATTCTGCTGTCATTTAACAGTCAGTCGAAAATCCTCATTTCTTTCGTTTCCTCTCTATATATTCCTTCTGTCGGAACTGTCACTACCACGTCCAGCTTGAGTGAAATACTGCAAAGCGAAGCCACCCTCGCCTTGTACATTTATTTTTCAGCCTGAGCCGCTTATTTATTTATTTCACCCCCTCCTTCACCGTTGAGACTCGGGGAGCTATTGGGGCCTGCGGGGGGATTCTCGGAGGACTCGCTAGCGGTTCCACTCCTCCTTTAGAGGGGTATATATATTTTTTTTCCCCCATACTGAGTAAATCTATTGACTGATTGCTCAGGCACAAAAAAATATCTCAGTGTGTGCTCGTTATTCCATCCTGGTTTCCCTTAAACAAGCTCTCACCCCCTCTTGCTGTTATTACTGCAGCTTCTCTTTAATATTCTTATTATTCGCGCTCCTAGTTTTGCACTTTAATACCTCATTTACTTTCTTTCCTTTTTTTTCCTTTTTTTTTTTCCACCCCAAAAGCTGTCAAGGCGCTTTGGGCGGRGGGACTTTTTCTTGGGGAGTGTCGAGGAAAGGGTTAAGCAACTCTGAGCCACTCGTGTTTTCTCGGAGAGAGCCAAAGTAGCGCTGGAAACCCCAAACTTTCGCCTTTCCCTAGTGCGGAGTGGACGGGACTGACTTATGATGAATTATTCCCTYATCCTGCCTTGGGAAGTGGGGTCATGAGTCTCTTTGAACCCCTTATCACCGTCTTCTTTAGTGAATAACTGTATTTATATCTATATCTGTATCTATATCTA
>PTEX01000454.1:34938-59322 GCA_003342815.1 Eudromia elegans | reverse complement strand
AAAAAAAAAAAAAAAAAGGGTCACTTTGTACAGGGTACCCCCTATATGCTCCTCTACAAGCTCATATAGTCGGGGAGGGGGATATATGGTATATATGGTGGGAAAGGACACGTGAACCCAGGCGTGCGCGGCCCTGCGAGCTCAAACCCAACCTCTTGCTGGTGTCGTCGTGAATACACTGCGTGCTGGGGCTCCTGCGATTTAAAAGCGAGCAAACAGAATCAACAATAAAAATCCACGGTTTTTATACTTTCTTTCCCTTCTCTCTCCGATTTTTTTTTTGCCCCTGGCACTTTTCGAGAAAAAAATAAAGCCCTTTGCATGTTTGAGATAGGGAAATATTTACTTGCTGGCTCTCCCTGACTCTTTACATCTGTGTCTGCTGCTCTCCGCTTACCTGTCCGTTGAAATGAATTCCCTGAAAGAGGGTGGAGAAACAGGAATCTTTTAATAATAATAATAGTAATGAATTAATAAAAGATCGGGTCGGCTCCGATGCGCAAGGGGAGAAGCGCTGAATGAGCCGATGTTTTATGGGCGGCTCCGGGATGCTTCAAAGGAGAGGACAGAGCTGGGGGGAGGACAAGGGGGATTCTGGCCCTTAACAAGGCTGCATGAGTCCCCCCCTCACGGTGTCTTTTGGGCAAAACTCCTGTCCTCTTCCTCCTCCTTCCTCTTCTCTCCCCAAACCTTGCCCAGCACTACTGGCCTCACCATTTGGAATTYATTTATTCCCCCTCCACCCCAAGCATCCGCGGCCCAGGTGAGAGGGCTTTCTTATTTATTTGCTTTTTAATACTTGTTTCTCTTTATTTCTATTTATTCGTAATGATTTTGCCCCCAAGAAAGACGCCAATTTCTTATCAGGGTCGGGATTGATGCTGGCGGCCTGCTCCTCTCTATCACGCCCGCCTCTCCTCATGCTCCTTTTATTTTTTTCCCCTTTTTCCGTGAGTAATGGGATCCTGCGGCTCCCCAATGGCTGCGGAATCCTAATGGCCCCGCCGAGGGGGGGAATCCGCTCCCTGAACCCCCATCGGGGGCCGAAGCATCTCCCCCAAAAGCGGGACGGAGGAGCGGGGTGGAAGCGCAGCTTGATTAAAAGGGCCTTGATGGATTCGCCTTGGGGATTAACTAAGATAATAGTTTATTGCGCTGCGAAAGATTTAACTGAAAGTACCCTGGTGGAAATAAACAGACAAATAAATAAATAAATGCCACGCGCGAGCGAGCTGCTCGAGGAGCCCCTTCCCGAGCCCCTTTCAGCCCTTAAAAACGCGAGGCCCCGTGGGCCGGTTGACGTGTTGTCCCTGTGGGGCTCTTACCCTTAAGACTGAAACGCTGCCCCTTGCTTGCGTCCTACCGCATCCTGCTTCTTTCCCCCAACCCCCCCGCGAAGCCAAACGGGGGCAGAATGGGCAAAATAACCCTCTCTATAAAATAATAAAGTTTCTTTATTGTTGTTCCCCYGCTCCCACCATCTGCTTCGGGAACTGCAAATGTGCCCCGGGGCCAGCACGTGCAAGAGGGGATTTAAACGTATGTTTGCACCTCTCCACAGTAGCAAATTGCTCCAAAACCCGTGGACCTGCCCTCCATGTGATGCTATAGGGGCAGCTATAGGCCCCTGGCATTTAAACCGAGCGCTGGCTCCTCCGCCTGCCCGTGCCGTGAGTTTTGAACCCCCGAAGCTGCTGCCCTTAAATAACAGCTCCCCATGCAGAGCGAGAGACACTGAAAGGTTTTAATAAACGGCCGCCTATTGATCGGGGATCTCAGCGCATTGACGTGGGCCGAGGATCTCATTAGGCACCGGGCGGGAATGGGTTTGCTAAGAGGAAAAGAAAAAATTAAAAATAATTTAAAAAGAAGAGGGGGGGGGGATTAGACTGTCCTTTGCTTGATAAAAATAAAATAAAGAGAGGGAAGGTGTTCAGTGAGGAGCTTGTGTCCCCCGAGGCAYTCGAGACGCCCATTTATTTTTAATTGCAAAGAGTGTCAGAAGGGACGAGTCCGGGCGGCTTCGAGGGGAGCAGAGGGTCCTCCGGCCAAGGCGGGGGAGGGGGAATATTTTATTTCATTTGAGTGTTTTTGCACCCACCTTATTTATTTATTTATTTATTTATTTATTTATTTATTTATTTATTTTTATTTTTATTTATTTATTTCCCCTCATTCTCCAGCTCTTCGTTACCACGGAGGGGCTGCAGCTGGGGGGGGGTGCAACTTTCTGCCTCCCTGCAAATGAAGCCTGTGAGAGGCTTGACAGAGATTTACTTTGGGGCTAAGAGAAAATTTTTCCTTTCTTCTCCCCCCTTCTTTTTTTTCTTTTTTTTTTTTTTTAATTTCCTCCCAATTTTTCTCAAATTCCTCCATATCAACGTCCCGCTGGGGCCGGATTGACTTCCTGAGCAGCGTGAAAGTTGTTCATCCTCAGGTCCCTTGAGTGCCTTAATCAAGGAAAAAACCCTTCCCCTTGGCTCTTTTAAATAAATATATATATTTATACATGAATTTATTTTTCTCCCTCGGTCCCAAGCAAGAAGGGCCGGGGCGTTACGGAAGCTCCGCATTTGCAAACACGAGAGGGGGCTGGGGCAGGCGGGGGGAGCGGGGGACACACGAAGAGGGACGTTAATTATTAATATTGTCACCGCGGACGGGAGGGGACGGCGGAGGGAGCGGGACGAGCTCCGCTCAAGTGGGAACCCTCTACATGAGGGGCAGCCGAAAGTTTGTATATATTTCCACCCTATACAATAACAGCTATAGAGCTGTTAATGGGCTGCATAACCTCCCCCCCAGACCCCCCTTCCTTCCTTCCAGGATCACTTTCCCTTGGAACTTTCTCCCCAGCCCATAGCAAGACCAATGTTTTCTTTACAACTTAACCTATGGCTCAGCCGGGATGCGACGGGTCGTTATGGAGTGGCTCGGCCTCGCAATAAATAAATAWATTAATGAATAAATAAAAACCCAAGGAGCAAGCGTGTCTCCGGTGTATATGTCACTTAAAAAGGAGCCCCCTTCTTTGCCCCCCACCTCCCCCGGCGTCTTAATCTGCTTCTGGCAGCAGAAAGCTCTGACCACAGTGCATATATATATATAATATATATATATAATATATATATATATACGAGTCTAAAAATGGATCTAGAGAAAAGCAATTCCCCACCTTTCTCCCTCTCAGGCTCAAGTAAGATCAAATAAAATAGTAAAAATAAAATGTTAGAGAAGAGTCTAGAGATAATCGCATTAAACAGCGCAAACCGGTGCAAGCCCAAGGAATAAAATCCTATAAAAGATGATTTTTTTTTTTTTTTAGGGCTTAAAGCTGCTCCTGGAGGGTCGGGGTTGCTCCCGATCCGGGAGGCAGCACAAAGAGGGGCCTTGGAGGCCTCAGGAGAATTTGGAGCCACTAGAGCTCTAAGTCGGTTATGGGGCCGCTTTAATTTTTTTTTTTTTTTTTTTGAGGTTAAAATCCACATTTCCTACCAGAAAACAAGTTGCRTTTTTGCTGGGCCCCCCTCCGCGCCAAGTACCCGAGAGTTCACGGGCTGAAGTACCCATTAAAATATAAATAAAATCGAAAGATATTTATAAGGCRGCCAAATCTCGGCTCTCCTAAAAGGGGTCCTCACTCAACCCCAAATATATATATATATATATATGTATATATGTGTGTATATATATATTTTCTCCTTTGGTGAGAGAGAGAGGGTAGAGCGGGAGGTGAGGGGAACAAAAACCAACAATTTCTCCAGCATAAAAATGAAACATCAAATTAGTTTGCCTCTGGGCTTCATTTTTCCCCTTCTACATTATAACTAGTTATTGAACTCGCTAGAAGATCTAAAGGCCATTTGTGAGGAGAGAAATTTCAATGGAGTTCCCCCATCAATAACTCCTTGGCAGTGACCTATTGGATCAAGTCAAACAGTTGAGGTGAAATTCAGGTCACGCTGTCTAACCAATATTAAAATGCGCCCACTTTTTAAAAAGCCACTTTCAACGAGATTTGCAGAAAATTGAATTCCTGGGTGGGGTGAGAAGGGGAGGGGGGGTGGAAGGAGGGGAGAGGGAGATTGAAAAACTGTTTTGCATCTTTCCCTCTCCTTTATTTTTCCCTTTTTTTCTTTTTTTCCCCAAACAAACAAGAGGGATTCGTCTTTAATATTTGAAAATGAAGGGATAAATATTTACATTATTAGTTTCTTTGAGACGAGAGCGGCTCGCAAGAAAAATGCGCCGGCGAGGACTTTGCGTGACAGCTTTTGCTTATTAAAATCGTTTTAGGCCGATTCATTACTTTTAACTGACAACAGATTTAAGGAGAAAAAAAAAATCAATTAAACATTTGCATATTTCTTTGCATAAATTAGACCTGTCTATTTGCATTGTGCGGGAAAAAAAAAAAAAAAAAAAAAAAGAGAGAAAAAAAAGGAAAGATAAGGAAAGAAAGGTCTCTGCGCACTTCCTGCTTTCAAATTATTAGGGAAAATTAAAATTTAATTAATTGCGTGTCGTTGCGTGCCGAGACTCCAAGTATTTTTTTTTTTCCCTGGAAAATAGAGTATATGGATATGGATATATACGTATAAATCCGCCTTTCCTCCCCTTCCCACTCCTATAACTTACTGCGCCATAATCACCTCCAAAGAAGCCTTTAAACACTTGGAATAAAACTCTACTCCCCAAATTTATTTCCAGCCTGGAACAGGCCGAGTTCAGACAGCGCGAAGTGGCTATTTTTTTTCCCCTTATTTTTTTTTCCCCTTTCCCCGTTGTTTTGCTATTCTTACGAAACCCTGAATAACAAAACCCCAGTAGATAGGTACTTCATTTTTTCCTAGGAAGCACAGCTTGCTAATGGGCCGAGGTACAGGTTACCAAACGGTCAGTATGGTAATAGCGAGCACAATGAATCCGCAGAGACAATGCACACTTATTTTTCTTCAGTACTGTCAGAAAGGCGCTTTGTACTTCAAAATGCTCCTGCAATGGGAACCACATCCATATATATATATTCCAACCTGGTCCCGAGGTCCTAAAAGGCAACAAAACCAGAAAATAATTTAAAAAAAAAATATTTATTTTGTGTATTTTTGAACGGGGAGATGCTGCGTTTCTCGGCTTATTTATTTATTTATTTGTATTTTGTCCCTCCCGAAGGGTTTAATCGCGGTGCTGGTGGGGGGACGAGGGATGGAGAGCGGTGGGAGGGCTGCTTTTATAGACAAAAGAGCCGGATTCTTGTACAACTATTCTTCACACGTCCTTGCAGACTTTATATGATGGAAAGCAAAGGGGAGAGGGTAAAAAAAAAAAAGGGGGGGTTGTTTATAAATAAATAAATAAAAAATACAAAAAAGCTCAAATATTTGGGCAAAAACTTCAGTTTAAAAAAAGAGAGAGGGAGAGAAGAGKGGGGTAAAAAAGATGCCCCTGCTCTACCAAGGGGGAAAAGGGCAAGGAGGGAATGGGGATTTTTCTGTGTATTTTTTTGTGGATTTTTTAAGAAATTAGGGGGTAAGTCGCGCACTCRGGGGCTGGATGGAGCTCGGCGAGGGAATCCTGCAGAAAAGAGGAATTTTATTTATTTATTTATTTATCTGAGGTGGGAAAAAAAAAGTTTCGTTGGGAACAGGGAAAGAGGGAAGAAAATTAAAAAAGGGCAAAAGAGGCAAATCGAGCTGTTTTCCCCCTGCTCATCCAGAGCAGGAAGGGCAAAGCGTTTAGGGACTTCCAGTTAGGACCACGAGGCACTGGGATTCTCTAGGGCGACTTTCACACCTTGCAGGTTTTTTTTTCCCCAAAACCTTTAGATTTTGGTGGTCTTTTTGTTTTTATTTCCTTCCCTCCCCCTTTCCTTATTTTTTTTAAAGCCCTTCTCTGTATTCTTCCGGGAACTACCTGTAGATATTTATTTATTCTGCTGGGGCTTCTTGAAACCCATATATTGCAAAGGAGGGGAGCGAGGGGAAACGGGTGTGCATAGGTAAAAATTACTTTATTAACTCTCCATCTTTATTCAATATCCCTCAGCCTTGGAATAAAGTTGTGGCCCCGATCGGAACTATAAATGTCAAAGCCCCGCATGAGGCTGAGGTGTCTGGGCAGAATGAAGTATAGCTGGGGAAGAGGAATTTATTGGAGATATTTAAATCAACGTTTGGGGTTCCAGCGTAGAGTTTTATTCATGTATTTCCCCCCTTCTACCTTTGAGCTCCCATTTCCACATCCACCCACCCCTTTCCCTCCCCAGCTCTGAAACTCTCCTGGAAAAAGCAGGGATTTTTACCTGCCGGTGCAGCCAGTGCATCCCCATACGCGCACGTAACTCCTCGATGTATATAGGTATACATATATTTAACTTTAGGAAGGACTCAGCTTCGTCAGGGCACGGGGGGAGCAATTAGTCAAGCCTTGTGGATCAGATGCCAATAAAAACAAGAAGTGCTAAGTAACAGCCAAGCGACCGAGCGAGTTATTCCCTGTCTGAGTGCCAACACATATATAAATATATATATTTATATGAGACTGGCTCTTTGCTTTGGAGGGGGGGGAATCCGCCACAAATAGCTAAAGCCTCCCCAGGCTGCGGCCTCTGCCTCCTCTTTGGGCCAAGAAGAGGAGATTTTGGGGAGGGGGGGGAGCCCCTTTACCCTGCAACCCTCGCCCGTCGCCTATATGTACCCTGTAGACTCGAATTTGTGTGAGCTTCGCCTAAGTCGCAAATTCGTCTCTAGGGGAATATATGGACGATGCCAGAGCCTTGTAAAGTCCCCCCTCTCCCCCTCCGGCTCGCCTTTGATGCCCTTAATTGCGGCCGCCCTAATTAAACCCGCCAAGGCGGGCTGTGTCGTTTTAAAAGGTAGTTTATCCAAGCGCGCAGCCCATCTTGCGAGCTCGTTCAAACCCAAGCGAAATAAAGCAAATAATAAAACAAAAAGCAGAGCTAAATTACCGTAATTATCTGAGGGTGGAGGTGGGTGGGAGTGATACTAATTTAAATACCCCCCTCCAAAAAACCCCAACATTTTTACTTTTTTTCTTCCTCTCCAGAAGAACCAGCAGCTCCCGCAAACACAACTCGCAGCCAAGAGCACAAAAGAGCCCCGACCATTTCGCCCTGACTGATTTATGGCGTTTTACAACCCCATAAAAAGCTGTAACAACCAGCCAAAAGCCTTCGACACCGCTGGCACATTTAGTCTAATAAATAAAACATAAACAGTTAACTTTATGTGTCACTTTTATTGTTATCAAGTAAAATATGGCAATGCCCTGCGAGCTATGATTTTTCGACTATAATTGTTATCAAGCCCGAGAAGGGAATATCCCACCTCCCTCCTCGGCCTCTCTCTTTAGTGCGAGCCATAGATAAAAGCCCTAATTGAAGAAACTCAGCGAAACTCCCCCAAAACGCTGCCAGCATTTTATATATTTATTTATTTTKTAAGGTGCAGGGAATTTTTTCCGCCGCCTGAGAGGAACCTCGGCCCCGCTTCCTATTAATGCCCCTCTTCTCCGCAAAAAAGGGTGTTTTAATAGAACGATAATAACGTCATAATTATGAATCTGGGGGAAAAGAGTGGGTGAAATGGGCAGTTCAAGGACGAGGTCCTGGGTGATCACACTTGTGGTGGGTGTTTTGGGGCTCTTTTGGGTACAACCTGCAGCTCTAAAGCACCGAGGGCAAAACCAGGTGCAAATAAAGAGAAAACAGCAGATTTTGGGGGGGTTTTGTTTTGTTTTGTTTTGTTTTTGGGTGGGGGGAGAGAGATCCCATCGGGAAGGGGGAGGGATGAGGGGTCCCCATTGACCCCCGCCCCCCCCCACCGAGGGCGTGGGAAAGTCGGCAGCGCCTCCCCGGAGGACCCGCTAGGGGAAGGGGACGTGGGATGTCCCGTCCCCCCCCGCTTCCCTTCCCCCCGTGTCCCTCCTTGTCCCCTTGGAGCCCTGGAACTAACGTCGCTCTCCGCAAACCTTCCAGGTGACTTATCCACCCCCTCTCCATCCCCGGCCTGGGGTTAACCCTCTCCCCACAGGGCTGGGGCAGGGGGGCTGCTAGGGAGATGGGGCGGGGGGGACACACGACACAAGCGGCCAGATGTCCTGGCAGCGCCGCCGACCTGCCTTGTGTCCCCTCTCCGTCTCCTCAATGTCCCTTTTCTCCCCCCYACAGAGTGAGGGGTGGTGGCGGGGGGTAGGATTTGGACCCCCCCCCCGCCAGGCACTTCGGAGTGGGGGACACACATACATACACAAACACACGCTCACATTCACCGTCCCACCGGGAGGGGAGGGGCGGGGGGGTTCTCCCCTCATTGTTCCCAGCCGAGCCCAGAGGCCGCGGTGAGGGGCGGCGGCGGGGCGGGACGGGACGGTTCCCCCCTCCCCCCTGCCCCCCGCTCCAGGAGGTGGGGGGGATCCCCCATGCCCCCCCTCAGGCTCCAACTCGCCCTCCCAGCTCTGTGACCCCACAACAATTTGGGACCGATTTTTTTTTCCTTTTTTTTTTTTTTTTCCTTTTTTTTTTTTTTTTTTTAATAAGGAGGAAAAAAAAAGAAAAGCTTTTGGTTCCTTATCCGGGGACTGGGCTGGCGGGTGTGATTGGCCGGGGGAGTCACATGGTGAAAGTAACTTTACGGGGTCGCCAGCTAGTAGGAGGGCTTTATGGAGCAGAAAAACGACAAAGCGAGAAAAATTATTTTCCACTCCAGAAATTAATGATCATGAGCTCTTATTTGATGGACTCTAACTACATCGATCCGAAATTTCCTCCATGCGAGGAATATTCGCAAAATAATTACATCCCAGACCACAGTCCGGAATATTATAGCCGGACAAGGGAGTCCAGCTATCAGCATCACCATCAAGAGCTGTACCCAGTGCCACGACCCTCCTTTCCCGACCGCCAGTACAGCTGTGCTAGTATCCAAGCTGCCGGCAACCCGGCCGGCCACCAAAGGGGACACGGGCCACCTCCAGGAGGCCAACACCTCTCGGAGAAGGCGCAGCAGCTCTGCGAGCAGGCTGCTCTTGTCACCTCTGCTGCCACCACCACTCCTTCCCCGGCCCCCGCCGCCTGCGGCCAGCCAAACCCCGAGCATCCCACCAGCACAGCCTCCAAACAGCCCATAGTCTATCCCTGGATGAAAAAAATCCACGTCAGCACCGGTATGCAACTTTTCTTTTCCTCTCCGTCGCGCTGCTCGCTGATTAACAAAAAAGAAATTATAAATATATATATTTTTCCCACCCCGTGCTCTCCCTGCGCTTCCATTTCTCTCTCTCCCCCTCTCTCTTCTTTTTTTTTCCTTTTTTTTTATTTCCTTCCCTTCCATGAGAGTCTTTGGGTTAGCACAATTGAACTGGATTTACGACTCCGAATGGGTAATTACACCCACCATAAATTTTATAGCCGCGCTACTGTGGGCAGCCGGAGCCATGTGGCTCGCTCTGTTATGTATGTGTGAAACTCGGAGAGCTTTGTACGGGGGGCATAAATAATTCAGGCTTTTGAGCCAGGGAAACCCCTTCCTATTAGAATAGCAACTCTTGAGCTGCCCAAAGTTCTTTATTACCTATTTAAGCCTATTACTTTTTGCCTCTCAAGCTGCTCCACTTCTCGCTGCTGTTTCTCGGGCTCCTTCTCGCTTCTATTCATGCTAATTATTTTCCCTCCTTTTTATTATTATATTTTTTGGCGTTTTCTCCCGTTTTCCTCTCCTCCCAAATTTTTTTTTCCTTTTTTTTTTATTTTTTATTTTTTTTCCTCCCAGTGAATCCCAATTACAACGGCGGGGAACCCAAGCGCTCCCGGACAGCTTACACGAGGCAGCAGGTTTTGGAATTGGAGAAGGAGTTCCACTATAACAGGTACCTGACCCGGCGGCGGCGCATCGAGATCGCGCACTCGCTCTGCCTCTCCGAGCGCCAGATCAAAATCTGGTTCCAGAACCGGCGCATGAAGTGGAAAAAAGACCACCGGCTCCCCAACACCAAAGTACGGGCCGCCCCCGCCGCCCCCGCCGCCCCCGCGGCCGCGGAGCCGCCGCCCGCCGCCGCGCAGGAGCCGCGCACAGAGGATATCACCAGGTTATAAACACCCGCACACCCGCACACGAATGACTCTGGATTATTTATAGAATCTAATATATATATATATATTTTCACCCCCCCTTTCCCCTTTATTTTCCCCCCTTCCCAATTTTCCTGCTCTCCCTTGTTATTATTATTTTTATTATTATTATTAATTATTATTATTAATTATTTCTCGTGCGTATATATATATAAAAAAAAGGGGGTCTCCCGCAAGACCTTTAGGTGCATGTCGGATAGCATGAGGCCAGGTGGCTGTACCTGCGTTTTATTTTATTTTTTTTACGCCGTTTCAAGGGTTTATTTATTAAAARGGGGACGGGGGGCGGGGGGTTGTCGAGGTTGAATGTTCCTTTGGATGAATTAAATGGAGAAATGCAGCAGCAACACACGAAAAAGAGTAATAAAAATGTAGTATTTTTTCCCTCCCCCTCGTCAATGTTACGAATATATAAAGACCGAGGGAGCTGCGAAGTTCTTTTCGTAGAAATGGGGGGAGAGGTGGGGGGAAAAAAAAAGGCTTAAAACCCACGTTTTAAAACAGGGAACAAAAACAAATACGAGGCAGCACACAAGAGTGGACGGATCTTTGCTGAAATGATAAGAAAAAAAAGAGAGAGTGTGAGAGTGGCTTATTTAACAGAAGAATAGAAGTTTTTGGGTTTTTTTTAAAGTCAGTAGCTAGGGATTTTTTTTTGTCGTGGTTATTTGTGGGTTTTTTTTAATTTTTTTTTTCCGGGCTGATTTTACATGATCATTGTAAACTTGCAATAAAGAGTTTTAGTGTGTACGTGAACGTCCCAGTGTTCAATAAACCAGTCGGTGTGAATTAGTTTTACTTTTACGTCTGGTGGCTTCTTTGATGCTCGTATCCTCCCCTTCCAAACCCGCCTCCCGAATAGTATTAATAAGAGTAATAATAATAATAATAAGAGCAATAGTGATAATAGCAGTAATAACGATAGCAATAAAAGCCTGGGACGCTGCGCATTGAAGCCCCTGTGCACYGGGGACTGCTTTAAGTTAAGTTTAAGCCAACGTAAAGATAACTCTGGGCTCTCGATTTTACGACATCACAACGTGGCCAGGGACCTTAAATCTCCSACCCTCCCAATCCTGCAAATCCTTGGAGGGGGTTAGGGAGGGAAAAAAAAAGGAGAAATATTTTATTATTATTATTATTGTTATTATTATTTTCCCACCACGAGCGGTGCTATGCGTGGGGATCTCCTTCCTTTCACGCCTCTGTGTTGTTGTTATTATTATTATTCTATTTATATATTTGTTTACATCGTGAGTTGCATGGGATGTAAGGTTGGACCCCCCTCTCCCTCTGCTGAACTTTCCTGGGAATCGGTGGGGTTTTTTAGTTGTATTTACCCATAGAAAAAGGCCAAGAGGATGGATGTGCTTTATTTATTTATATTCCTATTTATTTATTTATTTAATTGTATTTATTTTAGAGGCCAGGCAGGAGGCTGTTAACGCACTAATGGCAATAATCTTAATAAGAGCTGATCGTTCTTGGGCTTTGGATGAAAGGTGCGACCTGGGTGCGGGGATGGGGGTGGAATTGGGAGGAAAAATCGTGTTTTGTCCCCACCTTTTCCTCCCATCTCGGTGCAGGGGGTTGTAGCTTTGTCTGGGAGCAGGAAAAGGGGCAGATTTGGGGGTTCGGAGCAGGAGGAGCTTTGCACCCCCCCTGCCTATTTTACATATATATTTGTCCATTATTTTAGGCCCTGAGCTTGGAGGACTTCACTGCATTCCCTTTGCTCCCAAGCCCTGGGCCTGCTCCATCCCTGGAGCATTCCTGGTGCCTTCGCT
Source organism: Eudromia elegans (assembly GCA_003342815.1). Classification (NCBI taxonomy): domain Eukaryota; kingdom Metazoa; phylum Chordata; class Aves; order Tinamiformes; family Tinamidae; genus Eudromia; species Eudromia elegans. Next base: position 47,388 of record PTEX01000454.1, on the reverse strand, counting down.
AGATGAGCCCTCTGCACTGCAAAAAATAACAATAAATTAATTGAAAAAATGGCGGTTTGGGCAAAAGAGGCTTCCCAGTCCTCTTTATTTCTGTTTCCTTGGCTTCTCCCCCATTTTCTCCCTCTCCCAGATGGATGCAATTTGTGATTAAACAAATCATGGTCTCCCAAACGCTTTGTGAGGACTGGGAAAAAGTGGAGAGCTGAGATTTATCTCAGGGATTCTCTATACCAAGCTTTTGGGCTTTATTTTTATTCATTTATTTATTAATTATTCCCTATCTCCTGCTTCCTGCTACTACTATAAGTGTAAGGCTTGCGAGCTAAAAGTTACAGAGGGGCCCTATAGCCATAAGTCACTTTAAATATCGCTGCCACCGAGCGGGATGAGGGGTTAGGAGCCAGTTGTGATGATATTATCATTATTATTATTATTATTATTATTATTATTATTATTATTATTATTATTATTATTATTATTATTATTATTATTATTATTTTTACCTTCTCAATCTTCTCGTGAGGAGGGAAGCCAAAGTTTCATGCAATTTTAGAGGGAAAAATAAGGAAAAAAAAGAAATAAAATAGATATAAATGGATATAAAAGGCATTCAACATCCACTACCCCATGCTCGKCCCATCCTGTGGGGTCGGGGCTGTCTGGAATATCCTTCCCTATAGMCAGAGCAGAAAACCCGGCTGCCCTGGGAAGGGAGAGAGGGAGCTGGAAAGCAGCAAAATCAGGATGGGAAGTGCATGGAAATGTGGGGGGGCTAAATCCAGAACCCAGAGCAACCCCCCCAGATAAAGTTGAGCTGGTGCCTGCGAGCTGCGCAAGCTCCTGAATATCCCAAATATCCTCCGGGGGCTGCGGGAAGGCGGGGAGCACTTCGGGCTGCAGGAGGAGGAGAATGGGGAGGAAGTAAAAGTGACCAAAGTTTGATTTTTGCCCTCTTTGGGGGGATTTTCTTTTTTAGGGRGGTGGAAATGTGGGGGTTTATTTGTGTGTGTAGGTGCTGGGGGTGCCGCGTCTCCTCCCGCTTCCCATCCCAACGGGGTGCAAAGGGAAGGAGATGGCAGGGGATGGAACTCACTTTGGTGGCGGCACCCTTGGGTGTCACGGAGCAGAAAGGGGGAACATTATTTCTATTATTATTATTATTATTATTATTATTATTATTATTATTATTATTATTATTATCATCATCATCATCATCATCATCATCATCATCATCATCATCCCCACTTCCCTCCTTTCTGCTGTGACCCCCCCGAGCCTTATTGCCACCCCCTAGCTTAGACTTGGCCATGACAAGACCATAACCACATTATATAGGGGAGGCAGTAGGGCTCGGATGGGAGGGAAAAGAAAAAGGAGGGGAGGGAGGGATGAAAAAGCCAATAATTGTGATAATAATAATAAAAGCYGAGATGCTCTTAGATCCCAAGAGTCGGAACCGTAGTCTTTATGTATTTAAATATTTTTTTATTATTTATTGTTTCTGCTGCCGCCTTGGAGCGCAGAGGCTGCGGCAACTTTCTTGGAGTTGGGGTAAAATGAAAAAAAAAAAAAAAAAAAAAAAAAAAAAAAAGAGAGAGAGAAAAAAGGGAAAAAAAAAGCCGGGTTCATGGAAAGGGCAACTTTTCTGTGCAGGCAGCTCCATTCGAGGCGAGCAAGTGACCCCGAGCCCTCCTGACCCTCCTGCCTCTCCCACCGTGTCCCTCCCGGCTCCGCCGACACAGATTTGGCCTCTTTGTATTTTTTTTTTTTTTTGAAATCCCATGTAATAAAAGGTGGTTTTGGGAAAAAAAAAAATGATGAGGACAGATGTGATGCGTGTTGTTTGTCCCGGTGCCCGCCCACCAAAACCAAAAGGAATAAAATAGGAGGAAAAATAATAAATAGATGAGCTGGGGGGAGAAGGGTGGCCAAAATTCTCCCTTTTTTTATGCTCCAGAGCTTCTTGGCCTCCTGCATCGCCCCAGGAGTCACGTAAGTAAGTCGCATTTCCCCCAAATGACCCCAAAATCATTAAGGAGGGACCCTCACGTCACCTCTTCTCGCCCCCAAATTTGCAGCCCGGAGATCCAAACAAGGATGCGGAGAGGAGAGGGATGCGGAAATTCGGGAGCGAGCAAGGACCGGGAGGGGAGGGTGAGGGGTGGGAGGAGGGAGATTTGACTGCGAGTCATGATGCAAAATAACCCAGATTTCCTATAGGAAACCCCCAAAAATGTAGGGAATCAGGTAGGGAGGAGAGATAGGGAGGTATATGGCAGAGATATAGGTAGGTAAGTGGGTAGATAAATAGGGAAGCAGGGGAAGGGATGAATTGATGGGTGGAGGGAGGGATGTATAGAGGGAAATATGGAGGGAAGTATGGAGGGATGGATGTAGAGCTGACCACACAGTCCCTGCCGAGGGCTGCGGGCTGGCTCATGCCTGGGCTATATGGTCCAGCACCTATAGCCGCGGCCCCGGGCATGTAAACTCCCATCAACAACGTATTTTGGAGGCTCGAATTAACAGTCGGTTTCTTTTGTGGGTATTTTTACATTATTATTTCGCTTTTGAAGTTCTTCCAGCGCGATTTGGTTGGAAACTGCCCGATAAGTTTTCCTGGTTGCTTTCGCTGTATTATTATTATTATTATTGAGGCTCGAATTAACAGTCGGTTTCTTTTGTGGGTATTTTTACATTATTATTTCGCTTTTGAAGTTCTTCCAGCGCGATTTGGTTGGAAACTGCCCGATAAGTTTTCCTGGTTGCTTTCGCTGTATTATTATTATTATTATTATTATTATTATTATTATTATTATTATTATTATTATTATTATTATTATTATTATTATTGTTTCGCGAAGGACTCGGTCTTTAAGAGGGCTGGAGAGTCGCTTGCAGGAGGTTTTAACCAGCAATAAAAACTCTTTGTAGCCAGAGCCTGCGAGGGAGGGTCTTTCCCCCCCTTAAATTTAGAGCAGGAGATGGAGAAAAGGACCTTCCTCTGTTGCCTGTTGAGGACAAAAAAAGCCACAACAGATTCAGGGATGCTTAAGGGAGATAATTCCAGCCGGGAAAGGACTCTCAATCGCTTAAACTTAGTGATTTGCTGTTTCTTGTGATTTTTTTTTTAATTTTTTTTTCCCCTCATATCGATACATTATTCTCACCCCTTTCTTGCCCCTCGGATTCTCCGATACAAGTGGCGTGCTTCAACGTGCAGCAATTTCCTCGGAAATCGAGTGGGAAAAAAAAAAGAAAAAAGAAAAAAGAAAAGAAATAAAAGAAGAGGAACGCGAATCATTCGCGGCGTTAGTTGTAATTAAAAGGCAAAGCCGCACTCGGGGTTAAATGAGTGAATTACTGGTTCGCCCCGGACCTGACAGCACCTCCAACGTGCAACTTTTATTTATTGGGCGCTCGTATATCACGGCGCAGAGATATAGTTTTTATGCACTTCCTAATCTGTCGCCGTGATTAATTTTGATGGGCAAGGTCCCAAACTAAACATTTTTGGGATTTTTTTGGGAAGGGAAAGTCTCGTATTTCCTCTTGAAGCAACCGGGAGGTTGGGGCTGCAGGGCGGTTTTCAAATCCCACCTCTTGCTGGTTGGTTCGAGGTTATTTTCAGTGGATCCGCATTTGTTTTATTTTGCATGAAAAAAAAAATAAAGTGTTATGCTTTTCCTCCCAATATATATATATATTAATTATTATTATTTTCTYCTGGAAAGTATATCCGCAGGGGACAAGCTCCAGGTTTCTGGAGTGAGGGAAAAAAAAAATAAATAAGAGGTAAATAAATAAATCATCCCTTTCTGCGTAGGGAATTAAATCCTGCTTTGTAAATGATTAACTTTTCCTCCCATGTCGTAATTAACATTTTCCTCGCTCTCCAACCCAACATATGTATCGTATAATTTCCCCAGCCATGTAATGGATTTGCTGGGACGCAGCAAAGGGGAGAGGTGGGACTGTTGCAACAGGAATATTTAGCTTTATACCCCCAAAGGAAACTTGTTRTATGTGGGTTCTTTTTTTTCCCCTCTCTCCCTTAAACCTTTGGTCCGGATCCTTTAGCAGATGTTGAAACTATTGGACTAAAAATACTCCTGTAGCTTCACTCCCCCTCCCCCGGCCAGCGGATCTCTTGAGGCTTATATGTATGAGAGTATTTTAAGATACCAGCAAAATAGGAAAATATTTAATATATTACAATATATAACAGATAAAATAGATAAATGCGTATATAAAAAATACATACATATAAAAACAAATAGAACTATTTACTTTACTTATTTCGGCTTTCCTCCGAGGAAGAGGAGGAGGCAACAGTCAGGGAAAAGGCTTTGGCTGGAGCGCAAAGGGCCGGTTCTCCCGCCCCAACCCTGGCCGGGGACTTTGGCCAAGGACTGCTTCCAAATCTCGACCCTTTTTGCCTTTTTTCCTGGCTAAATTTGGGGGGTATTTCCCATTTTGGGGGGAAAATCGGGGTATTTTTCATTTTTGTGTTTTCTGACAGTTGTCACTCAGCCAAGAGCCCCAGTTTCTCCCCGCCCTGACCCGGATTATTTTGGGCGCTGCCTCCCCTAAAGGAACAAGGGGAGGGGGAAAAAAAGGCAGAAAGAAGCAAAATAACCTTTATTACATATATATATATATATATATATATATATATATATAAAAAGGACATAATTCTGGCATTTCAGGGTGTAAGAAACAGAGCAGAATATCCCGACGGCATCGAGCTGAGTTAATAAATAAATAAACCCTATCACATATACCCCCTGCGCCCATAAAATCCCGACGTTAGCACTGAAGAGGCGCCCAGACRAACGTGGGAAACGAGGACTAATTTATGGCAGGGCATTCCCAGCGGCTCCTCCCGCCATCCTCTTCCTCGGGAAGGACGAGGCTCGCAGCCCACCTTCCACCCAGCCCCCCGGCCTCTCCTTGGGAGCTGCTCTTCATTATCCCCCAATTAATCCCCCCGCTTATGCAATCAGAAACTTAACTAAGATGAAAGAGGTTCGGGATTCGGGAAGTTAAGGCTCTTTTCTTCTTTTTAATGCATTATTCCCCCTTTTTTTACTTATATTTTTTATTTATTTTTTTAATGATGAAATGGGCGAGCASCCAACTGTCCTCTCGCTGGAAAGAAATCCATAGGGAGCCTCGGGACTGCTTGGATGCGCCGGTTTGTGGCWTTAGGTGGGCGCCCCTTTCCCCAAAATACCCTTATCTCTCCTTAAGTGGCTACTTATAACCTAAATACATATGTGAGTGCCCAGCCATCCGCCCGCCCGGCTTTATCTATAGGCACCAGCGAGGGAATAGAGGGGCGCACAAGAAAGAGGCGATTTTAATTAGTATTTGCAATTATCCCATGTTTTCCAGGAAGGTCTAGGGAGGCTTTTCCAGCCTCAACGGGCCACCAATGTCCCCTGCTCGCCGCCAGCAGCAGCAAAATCGAGGGTGTGCAGGGACCCACCAGCACCGTGTCCAGGCTGGATTAACAACTATTGCACTTATTCTTATTCTTATTCTTATTCTTATTCTTATTCTTATTCTTATTCTTATTCCTATTCTTATTCTTATTCTTATTCTTATTCTTGCTCTTGCCTCAGAGATGATTCATCTTCACTTAAAAAAAAAATATATATATATATAAAATATTTATTTATTATATAAATAAAATTATATAAAAATATTTATTTATTATATATATATTTGAGGTTATGGGGTGAATGGATCCTTTTGCATCGGGGAGAGACGATTTTTTTCTATAAATAAATAAATAAATAAATAAATAAATAAATAAATCTGGACTCTCTGTAACCTTCTCACCCTCCGAGCCCCCAGCCCAGGGCAGGTTGCTCCGAGTGCCTCTAAATATTTAAAGAGGAGCCCACCAAGTGTTGACTTCCAGGTTGGCTCTGCCTTAGCTGGGTCACGACCCCGGCTTTGGACAGCAGGACAAAAGGGGCTTTTTTTTTTGGTCTGGGGTGGCCAAATTAAATAAATAAGTAAATAAATAAAAGCCCCTAAACAGGTTCATTTGCTCATTTGGCAACAACCCTCGAGTCTCAAAAGTTTGCCCGGCTGAGTCCTGTTCTGGACCAGGGAGGAGGATCGGGGTGCTRGGAGTGATGGAGAGGGGGATTTTGAAGCAGAAAACACCGATTTTTCTTCCTTTTTTTTTTTGAGATTCTCGTTATAGTCACGTTCTCTTCAGCCCCTGCAGGACTAAATTGAGAGGGCTGAGAAATAAACCAAGAAATAAAACCTTTAATATCGGAGATCCTTGCGCACATTTCCCCCCTCTTCTAACCCTCAGTGCGGCGGCTGGAGCCAGGGAATGGCACCGAATTGCATGGGAATGGAGGGAAGAGGTGGGAATCTCCCGTGCAGCCAAGCCCGGGAGCGGCCCGGCCGGCCCATTTTTCCCCATTTCTGGCCCCAGAATGGGCTCGGGCTTGCAGCAGCGAGATCGGGCTGGCGGGGGGAATTTTAATTGCAGCCGTGAATGGTTTTATTGCCCCTCCTAAAAGGGGCTTTAACTAACGGCCTTTTTATTTCTTCCTTTCTTCCTTTCTGTCTATCTTTACTTTTCCATCTCTTCTCTTCTTATTTTTTCCCCCTCTTTTCCTCTTCTTTTAATTTCTTCTTTTTTCTTTTCTTCTTTCTTTTTTTTCACGCTGTCTTAATACTTATCTTTCTAAGGAGATGCTGCATTTCAGCCTGGAAAAAAGTAGCTAAATAAATAAATAGAAAGATAAAAGGATAAAAAGAAATTAAAAAAAAAAGAAAGAAAAAGGTAAAAAGAAAAATAAAATGGTGTGCAGGGAGAGAGGCCCCTCCGAGGGCACCACGTGCCTAGAAGAGCCCTTCAACGCGCTGCGGAAATTATTAGTGCTATTTATTAGAGATATTACAGTTATTAGCAATATTTCTGAGTGATATTTATTAGCAATATTTGATAGAGATATTTATTAGCGTCRCGCTTATTAGCGGAGGGTTTATCGCCCTCGGCAGAGCGGCCCCGAGATGCTTTGGGCTGCATAGGTGCATAGSTTTAGCTATATGTGTCCTTCTATACGTCTACGCACACATCTTATGTATGTCTATACTCACGTCTATACCCACCGAGCAACCTTTGCTTCGCCCCATATATATCTATATAGACAGATATATAGATATATAGATATAGATATATAGACATATAGATATATAGATATATAGACATATAGATATATAGATATATAGATATATAGATATATAGATATATAGAGATAGATACAGATATAGATAGATATAGATATAGATTTGGGGGGGTGAGCAAGGCTTGGCAGCCACAGCTGGAGGCAGAGCCAGTTTATGGGAATTTGGGGCTTTTTAATTGTTATATATATGTGCATTATATATATGTATGTATATATATATGTCTATATATATATGCATATGTGTATTTTTCCAGGGAAGTTGAGCCTGGGGGGGCTGCAGGAGCCCGAGGGGACACAGGGGAGGGAGAAGGGGGGCCGGGAGGGGGGGGTTAATCCAAACACCTCCGCTATCTGGAAAGCATCTGCCCCAAGAGCGGGATTTTTTCTCCTAATTTGGGTAGATAAGAGCGGAAAGGGCCTTGGAAAGGTCACGGCGGGGGGGGGAAATACCCAGGCCAGGGTGAGGGGCTGGAGGGGGGGTGGTGAGCTGCCCCCCCCATTGGTAGTGTCCAGATGTGGGAGCTCCCCCTCCCTGGTATTTGGGGGTATCCAGAAGTGGAGGGGGGTGAGGTCAGGTGTCTGTGACCAGATGTGGGGGGGCAGGGGGGAGCCAGATGTGTGTGACCGTGGTGGGAGGGCCAGATGTGGGGTGCCCCTATTGGGAGGAGGCCCTGGAGCCCCCTCCGCCGTGGCCAGATGTGGGTGCTGCCTTGGGGGGGGGGTTAAGGTAGAGCACAAGATGGGGAGAAGCCATCCATATGTGGGGTGCCAACGTCCCCTGTTGTCCAGATGTGCGGCGCCAATGCTGGGTGTCCAGGGGTGCCACCTTGGGGGGTGAGCAGCTGTGCAGCACCCCCATGACAAGCCACACAGCTGTGCCCCCCTCCCCGGTGTCCAGATGTGGGGTCTTCCTGTGATGGTGGTGGCCAGATGTGGGGCACTACCTGGGGCGCTCCCCAGATGTGAGGGTGTCCAGATGGTGCCACCACGGGGTGTCCCACGTGGCAGTGGGACACGGCGGTGCRGTGCGGCTGCCTGCGCGTCCAGTGCCTGCCCTGCCTCTCCCTTGGGAAGAGGGGATTCCTCGGAAAGCCAGTGCACGGGCCGTAAATCCGGCCACATCCCACTGCTGGCAGCAGATGCGGCAGCCTCCGCTTTCCTCCCCTCCTCTTCTTCCCATTCCCGTTTTTCCCGCCTTGTTCTCCAGCTTTCATCCCGGCCAACAGCTCCCTTTAGATCCAGTCCATGCCAGGGCCACTGCGTTTTGCAAGGAGACCTGGAAATAAATCCCACTCCTCCAATGTGTCCTGAGCTTTGGAGCGAACCAACTCTATCTATCTATCTATCTATCTATCTATCTATCTATCTATCTATCTATCTATCTATCTATTGAGAGGGGAATCTGCCTTTTGGGGGGAATCACCTTTTATGGGATCATTTTTTTGAGGGGGAAATCAGCGCTTTTTTAGGGGAGAAGATGGGCAGAAAACTGCAACACAATAGAAGGAAAAAAGAAGGAACGTTGCTGCGTTTTCCACTGGGCCAGTGAGATGCGCCATGCATGGACAGACACCTAAAGACCATATATACACACATGTACACACACTATATACATATATGTGTGTATATATATATATACACTGCATACATATTTATATAAACGGAGCAGCATGTGCCAGGCACATTTGCAAAAGGCTGGAGCCCATTAGACCAAGTGGAATCCATTGCTTCCGATGGGAGCTGCCAGCAACAAAATAAGGGAAAAAAAAAAGATATTTCTGCTCAGAACATCCTTGAAAACATCCCCGAGGAGAAGTGAGATGCTCTGATTGATTTTATAGCTTTTCCCTCACATTTTGCCCCAAGATGCCCTGCCCGGAGCGGGACTCGTGCCCTGCCGGGGGCTCCGGCGAGTCCTTGCCATCGCACCGGAGCTTTGGCCTGGTTTTCCCTTGGAAAAAGCTTGGGAAAAAGGGGAAGCTCCCGGTGCTGGGTAACCATGGCGATGCCGCTGGGGAGCCGGGAAAAGCCGGGGCTGCCTTCCCGCTGCCTCTCGCCGCCCTCGTTAGCGGGGCCCCGTGGCGCGGACCAGATTTATCTTAATTAAGCGGACGCCCTCGCCGGCCCCATCGTGCTCCTGCTCCAGAAGGGAGTTTGGGGGGGAGTATTCCATCCCCCTCTCCCAACATTCCCGCTTCCCATTGGAGCAAGGGCTGAGAAAAGCAGCCTCTGGTGTGAGCCTAGCTCTGGAGCCAACGCGATGCCGCAATCCTACAGTCTGGATTGGGAATCACCTGGGATGTTAAAGAGGGAGGGTCTTAATTAAGCACTTTTGGGGAGTGGGCAGGTGGGGGGGAATGCTCTTAATTAAAGATTTCATGGGGATGCTCTTAATTAAGGATTTTGGGGGGAGGATGCACCAAATAGGGTTGCTGCCCTATTGCCCTCCTATTAGGTGATACTGGGGGGTGCCTGCAGTGGGGGCTCACACTGACCTGGCGCTTGGGGGGGTATGGGGGGGTTTTGCATTGGGCTTGCAATATTGGGGGGGGTCTGCACTGTGCGTGTGTGATTTGGTGGGGGGGCACCTTGGGTGCATCTTTGGGGGTGCATGGAGGGGGGTTCTGCCCCACGGATACACCTTTGGGGCAGGTCCCTGCCATGCCCGTTGCGGGTGACCTTGCAGCAGGACAGTGCCCTGTTGCATGTGGATCCCGGCCCTCCAGCGCTCCTGAAAGCTCCCCGAGCACCGTGGGAGCCATTGGGAAAGGCCTGGGTGGCTCCCAATGAACAGGAAAAGGTGGAAAAGCTCCGGGGGTTCCGGAGGCGGAGGGTGGATTGAGGGAGGGTGCTGGTGTAAAGGGGTTGGGGGCTGCACTCTGGGAGCGTGGGAGGGTGTTTGTGGCTGTTGCACACTCAAGGAGTGTTTGTGCACGATGCGTTCACGTGTTGCACGCTTGGAGGTGTTTGCACAGGGCGTGCGTTGCACGCTTGCCTGTGTGTGCGTATTACAGGCGTGTCGGTGCRTGTGCACCGCGTGTTCATGTGGTGCACACTCAGGGTGCATGGGCACCTTGCACCTGTGGGCAGTGCCCTCAGTGTGCAATGGGAGCACCCCGTTTTGCACACTTGTGTGCATGCACACGGCCTTACACCSCTCTGTGTCCCTCCAGGCAGGTCCCAGGCACCTCCAGAAAAGCCCRAAACATTCCCCAAGCCCCAAAGTTCCCTCAAAAATAGAAGTGAAGGGAGGACTCAGCAGGGCCTGCCCAGGGGCTCCTCCTCCTCCAAAGAACTCCAAAATTCCTTTTTTTTCTCTTTTATTTTCTGGGAAAAGCCACAGGGATTGCTTTCCTCCAAAACTTGATGCTGAGAAGGAAAAGAACAAATAATAATAAAAGGAAGAAATATATAATTAATGATAATGATAAAAAGATGAAAATGAGCCCCCCAAAAAGATTTGGGGGCTAAAAAAAMCCCTCTCTGCCCTCACCCCACGTTCCCAAACTGTCCCCGATCCCCCTGCCCCGCAACCGGCCGGAGCCGGGACTCGAACCAAGGACCGCGAGTTGGGGGAAGGATCACGTGGCAGCCCCGAGGGCGCGGGGAGGGGCGCGGGGTCCGGGGTGCGGAGGAGCTTAAAAAATAACGGAGGGGGGGGAAGAGAGGGGGGGCCCGGGAGATATTTAAGGCCCTCCCGACACTTGCTCGTTCGCCGTGAGTTATTGCCCAGCCGAGCCAAAGGTTATTAGGAAGGATAAGGGCGGCCATAAAACCAGCCCAACGAGYGGGATTTTCCTATAGAGATTATCATTATTGGCTTATTAATACACGATAATTTTGAATTATGCACTGCAATAAATAGAAGGGGAACAAAAGAAAGAAAGAAAGGSAAAAAAAACCCACCCCATTGACTCGCGGCTTTAAATATTTTAGGCATCTCCAAGCGAGTGCTTGAGCAGCTCCGACCCACCCCGGACTCGGTTTCCTTACCCTATCCAAGCAGTTCTATTTATTTATTTTGTATTTATTTGACTTTTTTCCCCCTCCTTCCCCTCCGTGAAAAAACACTTTAAAAGAGAGAGAAGGGGCCAGGGGGGCAGCGCGGGAAGAGCGTGTTGAGCAAAACCCTCCCTCCCCAAACGAGCGATTCGGGGCTTAAAGTGGATATTAAAATATATTTAAAACAACCGGACTTTCTATTCCCGCGGGGGAAAAGAAAACTACTATTTTTAAAAATATATATGCCTTATTTATATCCCTCCCCCCAAAATAATAAATAAATAAATAAATAATATTCACAAACGTTGGTTGCGAAAAGAGGGAGGAGAGAAAAGCGTGTGGGTTTTTTTTTTTTTTTTTCTTTTTTCCTTGCGTTTTGCCCTCAAAAACCCGCGGCTCCCCCCAAAACGGTGCTTCCAAGCAGAGCCCATCACCACCTCTCCTCGGAGGATTTTGGTGAGTTTTTGCTCTTTTTGCCCGCTCCATGCACTCCGATTTCATGAATATAGCACCGTGTGTATGTATAAATATATATATAATAAATATTAAATATTCGCTGCGATGGAGAAACGTAAAGCGCGTAAAAACGCCCTTGTGGAAGCACCCCGAGAGCCGCAGATTTGACCAAAGAAGCCAAGTTTTCCTAAAAAGCCCCAATTTCGCCCCGGTAAAAAGAAGCAGAGAAAGAAACTTAARCGCCGCTTAAGTCCCGCGCGTCACCGGGGCCTTCCCGCGGTCCCCACCGTGTCCCCAACGGGCCCCGTCGCGCAGTCACCCCGCTCACCTGCCGCCGCAAGAAAACACGACATATATATACATACAAATACATATATGTGTCTTCCCAGACCCAAAGCTTTCCGATTTGCACCCAAATTCCGTCGTTTTCGCCCCAAATCCGGCTGCAAAGAGCTTCGCGGCGCCGCTGCCGGGGCTCCTCTTCCTCTGCCGGCCAGGGGGAGAAAAGCGGCGAATATTTCCCTTAAAAATAACTCCTTTGGGCTGATTATTTTTTTTAAAAAAAAGATTTTTTTTTCTCTTATTATTTTTCTTGTACTATTTATTTATTTATTTATTTACTTATCTTAGGAATTCTTTCCAGGGGAAGCGCCTGCAGATGCGGAATAAAATTAATAATAATAATAATAATAATAATAATAATAATAATAATAATAATAATAATAATAATAATAATAATAATAATAATGATGATGAAAGCGCGATGGAT
>PTEX01000454.1:19107-29520 GCA_003342815.1 Eudromia elegans | reverse complement strand
TTTATTTTATTTTATTTTATTTTATTTTATTTTATTTTATTTTATTTTATTTTATTTTATTTTATTTTATTTTATTTTATTTTATTTTATTTCTATTCTATTCTATTCTATTCTATTCTATTCTATTCTATTCTATTCTATTCTATTCGATACTACACTATACTATACTACACTATACTACACTATACTATACTACACTATACTACACTACACTATACTACACTATACTACACTACACTATACTACACTATACTATACTACACTATACTATTCTATATATTATTTTTTTTATTTTGTTCTGTTCTGTTCTATTCTATTCTATGTGTTATTTTATTTTTTTCCGTTCTGTTCTATTCCTCTTCTGCTCTGCCCTGTTCAGTCCCATCCAACCCTACGCTATCCTATCCCGTGCTATCCTACTTCAGCTATTTATTTCACGTTATTTTAATATTTCATTTCGTTTTCCTCCGTGTTTCGGCTCCCACTGATGGAAGCCCCTTCCCTCTCCTTTCATCCCGCTCCGGCGCCGGCGGACACAGCTCCCTTGTTCTCCGCCGCTCCCGAGGAGGGGCCTCACCCGCCGCTCACCCCCATCCATCACCGCGACAGCCGCCGCTTCCCGGCGCCCTCCGACCCTTTTCATCTCCCCCCTCCGCTTTTCCCTCCTCCGGCTCCTCCGCCTTTGGAACCGCCTCGCACAAAGCTTCCCCATCCCGGCCGGCTCCGGAGGGATGCAAGCTGGAAAAGCGCTACCCAAAGCGGGAAGGGGCCTTTGCCTCCCGATGGCTCCGCTTATCCAAAGGGTCTTTCCTCCCTTTCCTCCATCTCAGGAAGATTTTCCCCATTGTTGCCATCTCCATGTTGCAGTGGTGGAAGTGCCTTTTTGGCACCAAACTTTAGGAAAAGAGGAGTTTCTCAATTTATTTTTTACTCTTTTCTCATGGAATGAGTTGCAAGAAGTCCTCAATTCCCCCTTTTTTTGTCCCTTTTTTTTTTTATTCCCATGGTCAAACGGAGCTGTCCACCGTGACAGSAGCTAAAGGGAAAAAGGAGGGAAAAGGCATAAAAATCCCTTTCATTCCGGATAGGCAGCAAGGTTTGGAAATAGAGGATGATTTCCTCCCTTTCGCCATAACGTGCAGTGATTTCTCTCTGCTTGAGCATTTCCCACACGTACGGTGCTGAGTCCACCATATATATACACACACACACATATATATATGGCAATAATTTACTGAGAAAAAGTGTTTTACCACCAAAACTCTTTGCATTTAAGCCCAAATCCCGCTTTTGGGCACATGCAATCCTGTAGAGCACTGAGAGCAGGCGCCTTTCCATGCCACCAAGACCAAAGCCCCCCATAAATCTCCCCAAAACAATGCCAAAAAAATTCCCTATTCCTGCCTAATTCCCTTGCCTTGGAGACGTTCCAAGGACGATGCTGCATCCTGCTGCATCCCGGCTGCAGCGCGGAGATGATGTCCCTCTCTGCRCAGATATTAATTCCCCTATTGAATTAAATAACGAGCTTCCCCCGCGGTGCCCGGCTCTCCCTTGCACTAATTAGTGGCAACTTCACTCCCTTATTAAGAGCTGCCCCTAATAAAGAGACTCCCGGGGCCTCCGGGCAGGGATGGGGATGCTTGTCATGCTGGGGGTGCTGAAGCAGGAATATCCTCTGGGATTTAAAGGAGCTCAACAGCTTTTGCCCCATCCTGGAAAACCTAGTGTGTGGAGGGGTTGATTGCATTTAATTTTCTTATTTTATGCTGCATTTGGGGGTTTAGGTGCATGGAAACTGTCTTTTTGGAGACTGCTTTAAGCCCTTTGGGTGTGGGAGGGTGTTGAGCATTTTTCCAAGCTGGAACTTGGAAATCTGTTGCTTGGAGGTTGGATGAGAAGGCCCAGAAGATGCTCTGGCCACATGGGAAAAGTTGCCTCCAGAAATGCCCCATCCACAGCCGGGCTCTTGCAATGCCACAGATTGATCCCAATCCAATTTGTCACCCGAGGAGGCAGATCCCCATCACCTTGATGGCTGGTGGGAACCCAAGACCCATCCCTGGAAGCATTTCCACAGGGATACCCATTCTGGGTGGGCCCTAGGATGGTGGGATGTTCCACTAGAGTTGGACCTCTGATTGCTCACCCCACTGCAAGGAGATCCCCAATCTCTTACCAACCCTGTTGGGAAAAGCCAGGTAGCTCCGGGAATCGATTTACCAAGTCCCGTAAACTAAGGAACCCATCCAGGAATCACCCTCGCCAAGGGAGATGCTCTCCCCGTTCCCACCAGCCTGGAGGACAAGCTCTTCTCGGCTAACCTGGAGGCATCTACGGTAAAGGGAGATGGATCCTGACCCAAATGCCAAGGGACTGGAAGTAAATTAAGGCTCCATTGACTGAGGAGCACTTTTGTGCGTACCAGAGTGCACTTTGCATGCATTTTACATGCCCTTCAAATGCGCTTTAATACACTTGAGGCTCAAATCCTTCCGTAATTCAGATAGGTCTTCCCGAGCGTTACCTTGTAGACAAGTCCCCTGTGCAGAACCCAACTCACAACCTGTTAAAGGTGGGAGAAGAGTCATTGGGTTCGTTAATCTCATGGCCTGCATCTAAAAATGTTGTCTCTGGTCTTGGCTCCTTCTCCTGGCCTTGGAGAGAGACAGGTTCTCCGTGTTCCTCCTTGGAAGAGGTGTGTGAAACAGGAGACACGAGCCACCTCTAGAGTGGACCCCTCTTCTCCATTGACTCTGGGGCCCAGAGAAACGTCGTAGACATTTCCCAAGTATTCAAACGAGTAAAACTCTCCCCAACATCATTCCCTGCTCCAGCTATCTACGGTGGCAAGGATACTCACCTCCTACGATGGAGAACTGTTCCCAAGAAGCCTCTGGAAAGAAGTGTTTTGGGATGGTTCCTCCAAGGTCCCATGCAGGTAGTAGGACACGTGTGCACAACTCTATCAACATGGGGATTTTGGCCTGTCCCTTCACCCCTGCCCTGCACCAACAGGTTGAGAAGGAGCAAGGGATCCTTGTTGCACCTGCTTTCCTTTTGGGCAGGAGTTGTGATTTTATGGAATTCATTTGTTTCACCTCTGTACCATCAGTTGGTTGGTAGTGTCATGCCAGTTTTGGAGCTTCAAGTTCAAACTCTTCTGTATGGTCAATGAAAACTCTTCTGTATGATCCGTGGAGAGACATCAGCGCCTTTTGGCTTTTAAGGAAGGGCTAAAATCAGCGATTCGTTGCAAATCCTACGGGAATCCATTACTGGGAATGAGATATCTTCAAATCAGTGTCCAAAATACGTATCCTTCTCCAGATCTCTCCTTCTGTTGAGTGAATGGGGATCAACCATCTGGCCAAACCCAGGCCAGTCAGGTCGGTGAAGCCAGAGGACACCGTCCTCCAGGAAAGCAGCCAAATCCAGGCTCGGCGTTCCCGGGAAGGACGAGGCAGCTCTTGGAGATGCTCCATATGGAGGATGGGTAGCAGGGAGCTGGAGGGCTGTAAATCCTCTCCTCACAACGGTGCATTTGCCAAGCAAGCAAGCCCGGCAGCACGGAGACATATCTGTATGGGGACATTCATCAACATTAATCCAAATCATCTCTTAAAATGGATTAGTTAGAAGCACATGAGGCCCCTTTCTGGACACTTATTCAAAATTAGAGTTGGTTTAATCCAGTTTAGTTTAATTCGCAAAGCTAAACCGAATTAAGGCTGGCTGAATGTTGAATAAGAAGGTTTCATGCCCGGCTTTAATGCAATTTAACTCACCTGCTTTAAATTCACACCTTCCRTTGATCTATGCGCCACAGGGGAAGCCGCTTGGCAGGTCACCGCAAGGTAGAAATTACGGCGTCTCTCCTCGCTCCACGAATCCCCCCCTTTGCTCCGTCGGAGCCATCTGCTCGGCTGCGCGGGTGAGTTGTGGCCGCACGGAGAGGTCTCCCGTACCGCGGCAAGGACAGCGCCGTGAGGGATGCGGCTCCGGGCGCAGGCACCTGGAAAATCCTCYCCGGGAGCGTCTGTGCCTGAGGGTCCTCCAGGCTGTCAACGCACCCCATGGGTCCTTGAGGGGAGAGGGTCCTATGGTTGAGAGATGTGCTGGCCCGAGGGGCTTTGAATCTGCCAAGGAAAGGGTTATACAGCCCTTGGGGTGGATTTTCCATCCCAGCAAAGCTGGGAGCTGTCTGGAGACGCCGGAGTCAATCTGGGACCACTGGTGATGGTCACTGACAGCGGGTGTGAAATACAGAATAACTCAGACATCGTTCCCATGAGGGCACCGGCTTGTGGGACCCTGGTGTCAGCGGGTCCTTCTTAACCCCATCATTTCCACACCCTTATTTGCACCACGAGCCCCTGAACGTTCTCCCAGGGCTGTCAAAACACGGAGCAAGTTGGAAGGACAAGACCCTTCCCAGCCCCCTCGGCCACCGCAGCCCGYGTCACCTGCGGCCACCGATCCGCAGCAGGAGATGCGGCCACCGGCACGGGGAGCTCCGGATGCCAAGAGCAGGATGGGACCCTCCCCGAGGAGATGCTATCTAGGGCTGCGATCACCCTGGAATTTGACAGCCGATGACCCCACCAGATCGGGCACTGGGAGAGGAAATGCCTCCGTGAAGCCTTTGTGGAGGTTTCTTGTCTTCTCTTTATTAATCACGGGAAGGAAAACAGGTCCTTTCCCCTCCCATAAATCTTGCGGCGGCGGCGGCTCTGTTTGCAGAGCCCTCAGCTCCCGCCGCATCCCTGCTCCGCTCCTTGGGCAATGGAGAAGGAGGGGAGGGAAAACCCATCCTTCCCGCCGAGCTCATGTGGGGTGTTAAGCACATGCTTAAAAGTTATGCAAATGTTTCCGTGCTTCATCAAGCCCGGGCATTAAAACCATAAGATTTGCTTTAAGTTCCTGCGGCGAATTACCTGGTGCCCCTGGGGGCTCCTTGCCTCCTTGGTTTGGAGGATTTAGAGATGCTTTGGCTGCTATGAGGGGAAACGTCATCTTTTGGGGGAAAATTGAAGCTCCAGTCCTTCCTCCCTTGGGTCTCAGCAGGATCCGGCATCTCCGTCACAAGGTTTCCAAGAACTTGTCAAGAAGCCCAAAGGTCGGAATGGAGGATGAGTTATCAGCATGCTAAAATCAATGTAAGCTAAGAGGCAACTCGATGTCTCCGCTAGCTTTGATGGACCATCCTTAGGACCCGTCCTTGGATTTCATGGAAACTCGACCATCTCCAGTCTAATCTTCATCTTTTCTATTGTCGGTGGTGGAGACACAAGGTTCTTGCTGGACACACAAGCAGGGCAAGCATTTCTGAGTACCTTATTACTCTTTCTCACACTGCACATGACCAATCTCTATGTGTTTGAGACCAAAAGACACAGAGGAAGGTCTGGGGTGTGGGATCAAGGCTGGAGCCACGTGGCACCTTGCACAGCTCAAGAGATCCTCCAGATAAGGGCAAAATATTGCTGCTGTCCTCGCTTCTCCTAAATGCCTCCTTTCCATTAGTTGATGGACAGATATGGAAGCATCTCAGCAGAGGGGTTTTCACTGGTTCTAATAAGAACCGCTCTCAAGGTAACCATTACTATCTCTTAAAAACATTTTATTACAAAGGCAAAAGTACATTTTAGCAATGCTCAGATGGCTACTTAACGTCATGTTTATCCCAGGCCAGACGCTTCTCAAAGTGAATGAGACTTTAAGATCCGTGTTCCCCCTCCRTTTAATGGGCTTAAAGTTGTTTAAATCATCAGCTTCAGTGGAAACGTTTCACTTGAAATGGGGCAGCCTCTTCTCTCCATTAAAGATTCATCCATCACAAGCGGGAGTGATTCTTTCCAGAAAGGCTCGATGGAGAACAGAAATGTCCACCCTTGATCACAGTCGGGATTTGGCCATTTCCATRCAATAAAGGACCACTCATTGGCAAGACACGGTCTCAAATCTGCCAAGAAGCCATGATGTGGTCCTCGTGTCCCCCTGCATGACCYCATCCGCTGGGATGGGGGCATCCTTGGTTGGGATGGGTGCTCTCTGGACCAGGATGTYCAGGGTGTGGTTGGTTCCTTGGTCCCTTCTCTACAGCCCCTCTTTAGAGCTGGACACACTGACCATGATCCACATTGATCCGTGTGTCTCCATCTCCATCCCAAGATACCCTTCCTAGATGGGGGGTATTGGTGGGGACTGTTGAYGGAGGACAGGCTGGTGGGACAGGCCACTGCCGAGTGTCACCATGGAGAAGGACCACGCTCACCTTGAGACGAGCTGGGCAAAGCCAGGCAGCAGGGGCAGCGCTGCCGAACCGGCTGCGGATCTGGCTCCTGGTTTGCAGGAGCCACCGTTTTTTGCGCCGGCTCTTGGTGCCTTTGTATTCCCCTTGCACCATTCACGCGTGCGTGGGACAAATGTAAATACATGCAGGCTGTCCCTCGGTGATTCATGCTTCGGCATCTCTTCCCACGTGCTTCCCCCTGCACGCAATAAATCTCTACGGCAGCTCCACCTGGAGAGCTCTGTGTGTGTTTCTCACGTGCGGGAGAGGACCCACATCTCTGGGGCAACGGTGGAGCATCGCTGGGGTATTTCCAGCCGTGTCCATGGTGGGAATACAGACCTCGACGGACTCGATGGGGTCGCCTCCCAGCTTGTCCTGCATATCCAGTGCAGGAGGGTCAGGAGAGGCTCTTTCCAAGGGCTCTGTGTGATCCTGCCGTCCCCACCTTGGCTGTTAGAAGGATGYGGTCAGGGCTGCGTTGGAGCATGGTCGGATGTCACCAGCCCTTTGCCACCAGCCTGGCTGTTGTTTTGAGTCGCTTTGGTGATCCAGAAGATGAGGTCCCGCTTCTCCAGCTTCTCGGGCTCTCCCAAGGTTAGTGGAAGGGTTAGCGCATCCAGTGCTCAACTCTTTTCATTGGAGACTGGGAGCTGAGGCCAACCTGGTCTGTTGTCCTTGGGAATCACGCTGAGAAAAGCAGAGCTCTGGACACAGCTGAGAGTCATCTCATGTCACTCGGACCGCCGAGGAGCCAAGTCTTGGCCTCAAATGGTCCTCAGGGCTTGCTTGGCTGCCAAGAGTAGCATTTCGGGGTGGTTTAACCCATCCTTGGGTGGACATAGGAGAAGTGACCATTGACTTGCTGGCTGGAGACAGCAATTTCTTGACACAAGGGTTGACATCCTCCCATCCAGARGGCAGAGAGATGAGAAGAGTCCAATGGGAGCTGCCCTGTTCTCCCCAAAGCCCTGGGACAGGTTTTCCAGGGAGCCTGTGTAGTCCTTGGAGATACTCACAAGCCATCCAGACATGGCACTGGGCAACCTGCTCTAGGGGACACTGAGCAGGGTGGATGGATCAGACGTTCTCCAGGGAGATCTTCCAAACTCAACCAAACTCAACCGAAAAGGAGAATAAGGGATAAGGGGGGCCCGATGGCAGCAAGGGGCCTCCGTGTCCTCTCAGACTTCCCCTCCGGCACGTGGATCAAGTCGCCGCCCCTCGGCCGAGCTCTCCGCTCCCGCCACGAGTTGGACGGCCTCATGCTGGGCTCCCCGGGGGCCTGTCCGCTCCCTGACATGGGCCGTTCCACATACCACAACTTCCCCTCCCATTCGCCAAGATAACACAGAGCGAGGGTTGGATGGAAAACGCTCCAGCTGGATGGGGCTGAGATCACAGTTCAGGCCAGATTCCAGCAGAAGGTTGGAGCTTTTCCCCKCCTAAACTCACCCGAATCCCGAAGAAAAGGCACAAAACACCCATAAACATCCAGGGAGAGCAAGAAAGAGCAGAGATGAYGACAGCACCCAGCGCGGAGCCTTCCACATCTCCGGTTAGATCTGCAGAATTAAAACCYGACGAGCAGGCGCCGCAAATTCGCTGGCTAATAACAGAAGTAAAAAGTTGTTAATCAGGCACGTGACCCTATAAAATAAAGGGAATAATTGAAAAGATATCTAATTTATCTATTGAATGCCTCCAACGCTCTCTTTATCACTTAGATGGACAGAATATAATTGGTACGGTGAAAGCCATCAATCTTAGGAAGTGGGCTTTCTGTACAAGATACAACTATTACTGTCATATTATGACACCATAATATCAAGATCAATGACATTTTAAATGCACTCCAGTTATGGGCAATTGGTGACAATAAAAACAGTGACAAATTGATGAAACAAGCGCCAAATGATCTGGTGTCTAAAATAAACCATAAATAATCTCCTTAAAAAATATATATCCGCCAAAGTCCCCGTCGTTGGGGACGGGGGGACCCATGACTCCTTCGGCTGATCAATTTAGCTGGAGTGTGTTTCCGAGGCCTGAATTATCCGATGGRCTGCGATTTTCTTGAAGGGGCAACTTTCCCGCTTGATTTAGGGGTCATTCCCATGCAGTTTAATAATGTTATCGTTAGCATAATTGTTGCCATAAAAAAGCCAGGTTATCATTTAGAAACGCAAGTTCCTCTCTGCTGAAGAGTCTATGTGATTACACGGTAAACACCAATGCATTTTTTAAATATTATGGCATGAGGCCCGTGCTATTCCCTAGCGGTGTCCGTGGCCCTTAAATAAAAATAATAACAACGGCAGCAATAAGGGTTGGATCTTTATAGAGCTCTGTGCTCGCAAACTTGGCTCTGCTCCTGGAATTGCATCTTCTTGCTGTTAATGGAGCGGGGAATCTGGGAGGGAAGTGGGTGCCTCTCTGGCTATCACTTTGTTTGGTGGTCTTGGGGGTCAAATGACATGAAATCCTGGTTTCTTCCCTCAAAATAGGCTGCAAAATCCCTTTGGAAGCATTCGCCCGAGTCCTGGGGTCTGTCCCASCTGTGGGTGGCTGGAAAACCCAATCCCGATCCCTCCATACACCCAGGCTGCTGCCCATCGCCTTGCATGGGAATAGCAGAGCCCTGAGGATGACTGTGAGAAGAGAGAGCAGATCCTGTAGACACGGATCCTATAGGAATAGATCATATAGGAGTGGATCCTGTGGGAACAGATAGCATAGGAGGAACACCCATTGGAATGGATCTAATAGGAATGAATCTTAGAGGAACAGATCCCACAGAATGGATCATGGAGGAACAGATAATGTAGGAAGAGATCCCATAGGGATGGRTCATTGGGAACGGATCCTATATTGCTGATGTGTCTTCAAGGTCCCTCTTGTTCCATCTTCTTGACAAATAYGAAACCCAAAGGGAAGTTGAGGAGCAATCAGGTCCTCCGTGACTTCCAGCTCCAATACCTTTTCCAAAATGATCCTTTCCAGGGTCATATGGACCCGGTAGCRCCTCTATCCAGCACTGGACTGATTTGAGGACCAAGATAGGGGTGTCCGTGGCTGAGCTGGGCACCTTGAGGAGATCCTGGGTGACTCCATGGAGGCCCATCCGTTGCACACGGACATTCCTCCAAGGGGACAGCTCAGTCTCAGACTTTGGAGCTCTCGTTCTTTCTCCAGAGGCTCCAACCAGTCTCTTGGACATGGAGGATCCCAAATTTCCCCTCTGAACATTTTCCCCTCTCTGGTTGTGCAAGGTGGGCATGAGGAGGAGAAGCCACCACAATCACCAGCATGGGAACTGAAATTTCCCCTCATAGACTTCCACGTTTTGGGATGCCAGGACAGGGTGGGATTGCTGTCCCTGCCAGGTCAGACTGGGAATTTGCTGCTCTGGCAGTTTTTGAAGGAGATTCGACCCATCAGGGAGCACTGGGGGCTTAGTCACRTCTTTGGATGCCTTAATTTGACCTTGGAGTTGGGGACCTGAGCTAGGAGCAAGGACCCTCCTGGGTCTGGACCATCTCGGAAAATTATGTCCAAGGGCTGGTGGCTCCTTGTGGAACTCGGCCAAGAGCTGCCCTTGAAAAAAAGAAAGGGAAAAACAGTGAAGAAAAGAAAGAAATGGGGCCAGCACAACATTCGCAACCCGTCGCCGACATGTCGGGTCCTCCCACATCACAGTGTTGGCTCCCATCCCGGAGAAGCCGCATTTCCATCCTGGAGCGGGATGGGTGGAAGGTCCCCGGGTCCCACGACCCGGGGCTGCTAGAAAGGGGCTGTTCCTGCCCGGGCGCTGAGTCACAGGGAGCGTTAATGAGGACCAGCTGAAGGCACGGGAGGAAAGAGCACGGCGAGCTGCTGTGCTGGGGCCTGGAGGGAGAGGGAGGGAGAGGAGGGGAGGAAGAACGAGAGAGGCTGGAGAAAGAGATGGATGGGGAGAGAAGGAGAGGGAAAAGGGGAAGAAGAGGGAGAGAAAAGGAGAAAGAAAAGAAAGAAAAGGAGAAAGAGTGAGGAAAGAAGGGAGGAAGGGAAGAAAGGACCGAAGGTGGGAGGGAGGAGAGGAGGGAAGAAAGGGGTGAGGGAGGGAAGGAAGGAAGGAG
>PTEX01000453.1:220156-283401 GCA_003342815.1 Eudromia elegans | reverse complement strand
CCACCGCGCTCGACCTGCTGCCCGTGCTGGGATGGGGGAGATTTCAGCTCTGCGTCTCCGAGCTGCCCCCAAAGGTGACGGTGTCTGCAGCTCCTCCTGGACCTCCGTGTTATCTGCTCTCGCCGTCCCCACTTTCCCCCATGCCAACCCTGTGAGTCAACCCTGTCGCCTGTCGCGGGCGGGTTGGGAGGCCGGGATGCTCTACGAGATAAGCAGTGGAGGGTCTGGGTGCTCCCCGCCCYGAGGAGTCGCATTGCCAAGCTTTCCTTTCGGGCCCCAAGGACTAGAAACTCCGCTCGTATCGGGGTTCCTGCAACGGGGCGGTTCCGGGAAGATGTTCCCGAGAGTGGAACGAGAAAAGCAGGATTCTGCAGCGTGACGGGATGTCCGGCTTGCAGGCACCCAGAGCAGCGTCGCCGATGGATGCCGAGGAGCCCGTGCTTTGCAATGCCATGGAGCAGAGCTTGACTGCAAGAGCAAACTTTGCTCCGAGGCCCTGGGGACGCTCGCTCTGCCTCGGCATCAAGCGGAGGGGCCTGGAGAGCTACCAAGCAGGTCCGAGACAGATGCATGTTATCATTAATTTTAATGGGAAAGGAGCCAATAAATCCCTGAAGTGGAAGAGGGAATTTCAGCCAGCTTGCACAAGCCCACATGTGATACGCTTTTCTCATGACCTTTTGTCTTTTTTGCTTTTTAACAAATTTGGAGCAAAATTGTGACTGAAAATACAGATGGATGCAGGGAGGGCAGGAGGGCCTGGCTGGGGGCTTGTTCCCAGCCCCCCGGGGCCACCATCACCACTTCTAAGAGACCAACTGGGACCTAAAATTTGCCTTGAAACATTGGAAATCCTGCCAGAGAACGATCCCTGCCAGCTCTCCTGCCACCCCCAGACTAAAGGCTCACAGCAGAAGAGTGACTTGCTCAGYCAGACGCCCAGCACTCCGTTTTCCTGCAGAATCCTTGAAAATCCACGTCTTAGTTTACGCGGGCTCRTTTTCCCCGCGTGCGCAATGGCCATGAGACGAAGAGTCCGTAAAAAGAGTCCGTAAAAACTCCCTCCTGATGACGAGAGCAAGCGGAGCCGGGACAGGCGAGGCTGGAGTTGGGAGGGCAGGGATGAGGCGCGGGGGGACGGGAGAGCGCGGGGAGCGAGCGCAGGGGCGCCCGTACGTGCCCTACCCAAGACTCATTGAGCTTTGCTATCACGTCCAGTCAGGAAGGATATGGCAGCAGGGCATTAGCTGGGTGGCTTCTCCCCTCTGCCGCCACCAAATCAATTCCACCCCCGGGGCTCATGCGCCCAAGGGCAGCTCCATAGGGCTGTGAGGAAAGAAGTCCTTCATAGTCCTTTTTGTGGCTTTTAGCGCTGATCTTATTATCGTTTCATTCCCTTGCAGACCAGTAAATGAGTATGAACTCGGCTGAAGTTACATCCAGTTTCAGTGGATTTGTAAATAACTTGTTAGTAAATGGGGAAAAAAAAAAAGCAAAAGTCTTGTCTTTGTAACTTCTGCTTAGCCTTTATCCTGGGACAGAGGTCTCCTGTGCAATCGCGCACGGAGAGGCCGCCCGAGAGGCCGCAGCGGGAGCCCGGCCACGGGCGCACGGAGGGCCCTGGGCGAGAGGAGAAGGAAGGAGCCGTGGGGACCMGCCTGGCGGGATGGCCCATGGAGACGCTCGCAGGGCTCAGCTCAATCATCCCAAAATAAACCCAAGCCAGGGCGATTCCTGAAAAGCCACAGGCGCAACCCTGGCCCATCTGGTTCGAATAACGCCTTGGCTTCCGCGCCTTGGTTTTTTTCCAGCTTGCTATAGAGACACGGAGCTCTCCTCCGCCAAAAATGAGTCATCACTTTTTCTGTCCCTCTTCCCCTTGAGTGGGATCCTGCTAACCCCGCCACGGCCCCACACGCGGGCAAGCCCGGATGCGCTGCYGGCTGCCCACTGAATTCCTGCGCGCTACGTCACTGTGCCGGGGCGAGCGCGGCAGCAAGGCTGGGAATCCTGCCCCGCGCGGGCAGGGAGTGGCCATGGGGCGAAGGGGTGACGGATGGTCCAAAGGCTGCCCTGGCGGRGACGGTGGCGTGCAAGGGACGGGCGCCTGTCCCACGGGGGGCAGCTGCAGCCTGTCCTGGCGGAGCGCAGCAGCCGTGCAGGCGGTTAATGCAGCAAGGTAAGGCGCTTTGGGGGGGATCGGCTTGCACCGTGCCTCAGTTTCCCTGCTCCATCGCAGCTCGTGCTGCTGCAACACCAGTCGCTGGGGCCTGGGGGACAAGTCCCTGTGTCACAGACCCCGGGCAGTCCCGTCGCAGCCGCGGTCGGCCCCGCTCGGCGCCTCCGGCTCCAGCCGCTGCTCCGAGCCGGGCGGAGTCCGAGCGCGGAKCCTCCGCGTCCCCGGGAGCCCCTCCGAGGGGGCGGGCGCGGGGCTCGGCGCTGCCGGGACCGGGCGCACGGAGCCGGGGGCTGCGCCCGCGCGGGCCAATGCGCGGGGCGCGGAGCTCGTGGCTCCTCCTCCGCGCCGAGCGGGGACGCGGCCGCCGCCGCCGCCGGGCTGGCACCGGGGAGCCGCGATGGGGCCGCCGCCGCCGGAGGAGGAAACAGCCGCCTAGTGAAGGTAGCGGTCGCCGGGCGGGGAGGGGACACGCGGGACACGCGGGCGCGAGTGGCGCCTTCCCGGTCGGACCTGCGGGGAAGCGGCGGGACTCGCGCGGGACTCGCTCCCCCACTGCGAAAACGCCGCGCGAGGAGCCGCGGGCAAGCGCGGGTGGGGGGGCCCAGCCCGCCAGGCCTGGCTTTGCCCCATGGGCAGCGGGGCGTCGCATCCGTGGGGAGCAGCGGGGAGGGGGGGCGCCCGGTGGCTGCTCGTGGGGGTACCGRAGCCCGCCGTGTGCCCAGAGCGATGCTAGGGGTGAGCGGGCGGGCAGGTCGTGCTGCAAGCGGTTTAAGCGCCTGCAAACGTGCAGCCGTGCGCAGGTGTGCCGCTCGCTTGCATGCACGGGGGTGTGTGCACCGGGGTGGGGGGTCATGGGGACTGGTGACCCCCCAGCTCCGCATGGCACCTGCCTTGTGCTCAGGCTCATCAGGATTTCACGTGCAAGCTCTGCCAAGCCGCGGATTAATTCCTGCCTGGGGAAGCAAGGCCGGTCTCTGTGACAGAAGCGGGCTCAGGGCTGTCACTTGTCATGGTGCTAGTGCTCTGCACCCAACGTCACCCTGCTCTGGACCCCTGCCCAGCCCACACCTCGTGGCCAGCTGCAGAGTGGGGGCTTTTCCAAGCGAAACCTCCAACCAGCAGCTCTGCCGGCCGTCAGACGCGGCGTCACCCCTGCAATTAATCACCTGGGCCATTAATCAGTAGGACAATGAACTGTAAGTGTGAAATTACCAGTGCAAKGGGCAGTGGGGGGCAATTAATGGCAGCTGCAGAAGTGCACTCAGCAGCGCAGTTGCAGGCGGAGGGGGGATGCTCTCAGCTCCCTGCCCAGCCTCTGGGCGCCAGCTGGGCCCCTGCTCCCCTGCTCCCTGGTGCTCCCCTCCTCCCGGTGCCACARGCTGCTAAATTGGTCCCGCGTCCTTGGTTTCCACCCACCCTTTAGTCACTCCCCGCTGGCAGGCAGCGCTGCGGAGCGGTGGGAGGAAAATTTAATGCGGGATTCAGGCAGGAAAATGAGATTTCAGGAAATGGCAGCTCCCCTGCAAGCTGCCCAGGCGGGTGCCAGGACTTCAGCGGCCTTTGTGTTACGGATCGAGGTGCAGACCCAGGGCCGCCCTGGAGAAAGGGTGGATGAGCCGGGTCCCTGCATGTGTTCCCAGCAGTGCAGGCAAGGCAAAGACAGGGCTGGTTCCTGCGGAATGGGGGCACATCCCAAGAAGAGAATTTCCCCAAAGCAGTGAGTGATTGGGGCCCTTTGGAGCGGGAAGGGGAGCCTCAGTGCAGCCCTGCAGGCTTCCAGAGGATGGGAAGCACAGCTAGAGACGGATATGGGGAGGGAAGGAACAGCACATGGGGAAGAACCTGGAGGAAGCAGAGGAAAGTCCTCAGGGAAAGCACTCAAAGCCCTACACGCTGCGTGGACAAGTGTGAAAAGATAGTATCACCAAAACCCTTATGGGAACCGGCTGCTATCGCCGCTCCGCACAGCAGAGCCTGGCGTGAAAGGGCCCCTGGCAGGGCGCCAGGCACCCTGTACACGGCGGCATGGGACAGCAGCCTCCAGAGTCCAGGAAAACTGCTGGGAAACTCGGAGGCTCCCTTCGTTCCCCTCCATAGGGACTTCGTAGGGGGTGGGTTGGGTGGAAGTATTTCTTCCTCTGTCAYGTGCTTCGCTTAGCTTGGCTGGGAGCTCCTAGCAGCCACCCCGCGCTTGATTTATTTGACATTAACCTTATTTTTCCCCATTGCCGTTGGGCTCGCTTTTCTCCAGAGGCCGCTCTGGTGCCCGGAGCCGTGCTGCAAGGCGGGATGCGGGAGAAATGCAACTCCCCCCTGTGCGGGAGCCCCAGCGGAGACGGGTGGGCAGGACCACAGCTGCCTCCGGGGATTAGTTAAAAATAGCTGGGAATGTGCAAAGATGGGGCACGTGGGGCAAGACGTCCTCCCTCCGCGGCTCGCTGCAAACACAGTTTTACGGTGGCCCTCAGCTAAAACGCTGCCCTGTGAGCGGGAAGACCGGGCGACTTCTCATCAGGGCTCAGTGAGGGTGCAAAGGGCCATTCCCTGGCGTCAGAGGGGGACCAGCTCCGTGGAACGACGAGCCCGGTGCTGCCTTTCTCCTGGCAMCTCCCTAGGGAGAAGTTATTGAGGATTCGTAACGGCCGGCGGGATACACTTGACCACTCGCCGSGCTGCACAAGCAAAGGAAACTGTCATAGGTGCTAATTGAGCATGGAGATGGGGAGGAAGGTTTGGATCTTTAATTTCTTTTTGACTAGACATCAGTGGCAACCGGAACACAGCCCAGACCTGATCAGTTCTGGGCTTATTCTCTGGAATGCAAGCACCTGTGTTGATTATTATCGTTATTATTTTTAGACAATTAAATGACGTCCCCGTAAAGCTAGTTGTGGGTGATCTTGTGTAAATGTTAGCTGAATATTACCTGCRGCTTTGACAGGCATTTCTCTTTTGAGAGAACCGCTGTATTTTGCAGCCAGGAATTAAAAGGGGTGGTTTCCACAACAGGCCAACTTTGAGAGAGAAAAACATAAATGAGGAGGAAAATCCGAAGCGGGAATTGATTTTTGCCGTGTTGCTCCCCTACCTCGCACCGAAAATGCAACAGGGAGAAGGGGGAAGAGACARGGGCAGCGCAGCAGATGCCTTTGCACAGTGCGGCCCCAGGTTGGCTCGCTATCAACAGGCACCGGTTGCCTTTTCTCAGCCCCCACTTGGCTGAGCGTCGCGCAGGGTGCCAGAATCCCTGGCATTTCGGCAGCTCCCGGGATAACTGGCGTCACCAACGGAAGCGGCGGCACGGGTGGAACCTGCGCGGCTTCATTGTGGGGCTTGGGAGCCGTGATGCTGAGTTTAGGGACAAGTTCAGCCTGTTGAAATGTCTTTAGGTCCTGCCTCTATTTCATCTGCCACAGGCTCCTGCAAGGGACAGAGATTCAGGGATTGCAGCTATGCTGGATGTCCCGATCAGACTTATTTTCCCTCCTCTTGCTTAAGGAAAGCAACTAAAGCTTCCCACTGCAACAGGCAGTTTCCAGCTAACGATTTCGCATCATTTGCCCTCGTTCCTTCCACCTGCCCTCTACTTCTCCCCTGTCATTCCTCCCTCCCATCTCACGCACCGTGCTGGGCTCCACTCCTCCTACAGCAAATCCTCCCTTTGGGATTGTGCTCCAGGAGATCCAGCCTCATTCTCAGCCCTTGGCTGCTCATATCCTTACTGCAGTGCCCGTCACCAGGGAGCGGGAAGGCAAAAGGACGGAGAAGGGGGGTCTGGCCGTGGCTCCCCAGCACCCACCCGGCGGCATCGGAAGGTGATGGAGGGCAGGGCCTCAGGCACAGCAGCTCTCGGCCACTTTCCCGCTGCYTGGCAGAGGAGGAGAGGCAACGTGAGACAAGCAGGCTGCAAACAGAGCCCGGTCTCCATGGCAGCCTGCAGCTCCACTTCTAAATTTTCACTGCTCGGGAGGAGGCTACTTCTCCGGAGAGGCTGCAGTGGCAAAAGGAACCTCAGAGCAGGTATATTTGCTGGCAGTGAGCAATGACCAGCTCGGGGAAGAAACCTGTGGTGCAACCGTCTTGCCCTGACCTGGGCTGAAATCGGCTCCCTGCCCTTCACTTTTACGTCAGCTGTAGGTGGTAGCATGGAAGGAGGGAGACCCATAAAGCCCCGTGGGTTGACGGTGCAATAGAAAGCTGGGAGGAAATGGATTTAGGGCTCTCAGCAAATTGACCCTGCAGATGTACAGGGTGCAAGCCCCGTGGGTTTGGCCATTTACGGGAGCTACAGGCCTTAATAAAGCTACTTAAATAGCCAGGAGAGCAGATCTGTACAGAACGATTAAAGGGCAGCGTCCCTGCAACTTCCCCACCGTGGTTTGGAGGCACCTGCAAGGAGGCACGGAGAGGGTTGAGCTGCCAAGTGCCTCGGGCAAGCCAGCCTCTTGCAATCCCCTTTCCTGGGTGGCCCCCGCACGCTCACACCCTGGCAGATTGTGTTTGATAAGGTCAGAAATAGATGCGTGGAAAAGGGGCCTCGCGGATCCGAAGCGTAAGCCACGCTCAGCTGTCGCCCACCTCGGCACCAGCTGCCAGCCCTAGGCTGTTCCGGGCCCCAAAATAGCTTCCCCGCGGTGGAGACATGAGGTCCCTTTGCTGTCCCCCGTGAGAGAAGAAGTCACTGCACATGCCAGCCGGGAAGGGCAGCGAGCACGGATGCCCCTGCAAGGGCCTGGCTGCAAACGTGCACCCTGGGAGCTGATGCCCAGCTCTTTGTCACCGCGGACCTGCACTAACCCCCTCCCAGAGAGCTGCCCTGTTGAGAGGGGGGTCCTGCAGGCGCTGGGTCGGGATGGAATTGCTGCCAGTGGCACGGGGAAGGTGCCACGGAGCAGAGGGCGCTTGGGACCAGCCCGGCTGTTTCTGGGCGATGGCGCCAGGATTGGGAGGACTGGGAATTCGCCACGTTCTGGAGGCCACGTCTCTCTTCCAGTGGCAGAGGGGCTCAGGAAGACTCGTTGCAGTTCAGGTGTGCCTTCCGGAGCCCCAAAGAGTCAGCAACCCTGCCAAAGACACAAGCAAGGACCAGAACCTCGCTGAGCTTCCAATGAGCAGAGCGTTATTTGCAGTATTAGTTGCTCATTAGTRGGAAAAGCCAGATGCTCTTAGGAGTGAAATAAGCTGAAAAGATCCTTCTCCCCACCCCAGGAATATTTAGCTCTAGCTCCTACAAGCGTTTCCTTTGTGTTGGGAGCATGACTGATACGACTCGCGTGGGCGCAGCGCTCGGGTGTTGAATCACTGATGAGCTCCGAAATCCACCCGATGTGAGCGGGAGTGAAGCTGTGAATAGACCTGGGTAGTTTGGGGTGACACAGGTGGAATTTCTTCACATGTGGTCAAGAGAAGGTTGGGAAATATTTCCCCACCATAAAGACGTTACAGGGCACTATGYGAACCTGAGCTTTATAGGCAGCACTGAAGACAGAGCAGGAAAGTTTTGGGTCTCTGAGCTGAGAATTGGGATGCCACAGATAAGACAGGGTTATTTTCAGAAACATGTATCATAACGAATATGAAGAAGGCTGTAGATCAAGATGGGTTGAGCACAACAGGCCAAGCAGAGGGCCAGGCTCAAGGAGTAGTTCACGGATGCCCCTACCTTGCCCTGCCATGGCTCTAGCTGCATCCAGCATGTGTGCTCTATGGGGCTGAGCACGCTCAAGGACACATCAGCATCCCTCTTTGAGCTCAGGTGRACCTGGTGTCCCCATCTACCCGGGGCAAGGTGCAGGGGTGGCCCTGGGGCTGCGGGAGCCTCGCTGCTGCTGACAGCGCTGTTAGGATTTGTGCACTCGTGGAGCCATTTAATAACGACTGGGGCTGCGCTGGGGAGAGCAGAGGCACTTCGGCACTGAAAATCCCTCATTTGGTTCTGCGTGCTGAAAACACGGGCTGTCTTTGCAAGCAGGGCTCTCCCTCCGAGGTCAATGCAAACAGGGCTTCCACACTGCACAGGCAAGGGAAGGACCATTTGCTTTGCCAGCTCCTCGCATGCGGGAATTGCAGCAATTTAAGTGCAGTGATTTAAGTGCAGTGATTTAATAACACCATCACTGCCCAGGCTCAGCGGTGGCGGCAGGTCAAGCACGTGCCGCTTTGTCCCCTCTTGCAGCATCGCTCGGTGACCTTGCGTGTGGCCATGGGTTCCCTCTTGGCCTTCCTCAGGACAGCTCTGAKCAGGGCACTGCGCTCTGCAGCCCCCTCTACCCACATGGGAGCCGGACATGGGGCCTTCCCCCAGGCCACACGGCCAGGGAGGCCGGACAAAGCGGCCTGTGCCGTGGGGATGTCACGGGCTGCAGGGACCTGGTGGTCCTGCTCCTCCATCTCTTCAGTGGGGCTCAGCTGCTGAGTCCCTGGAAATCAATGACACGGCCCTCAGGCCAGCCCCGTCYGAACGGGTCACTCTGCTCAGCTCAGGACTCTCTGGAGGGCTTTAAGAGATGCCAAACTCCCCACAGGCTGCCAAGGCAAACACTTCCTTTATTTTTCTCCTGGGAACAAATGCCTCCTAGCTGAGGCCAAGGCCTTTTAGCTCCAAGCATTTCTAGTTTGTCTCTTTTCTAAGTGCCTCTTGGGCTAGGGAAGCAGAGAGATTAACTCACCCCATGCTGTAGCCTCGTATATTTGCTTGTGTTACTGGTTTGTGCTGAGGCTACCTGTCCGGTAAAGCATTTGCTGGGGAGAAGGTACAAGGCTCTGCAGGGACGCAAGCGTCCGCGGTCGTGAGACTTTGCAGCCTTTGCATCAAYCTTCGACGCGCTGGGCAGCCCTTGCCGGGCAGGGACCGGTCCTGTCCGTGCATCGGGAAGCCTCTGCACGGGGAAGCGCACCGGTTTCCCCATGGAGGGCTCACACAGCACAGAAGCAGGCAGAGCTCAGCGGCGGGTGAGCCCATATCCTCTAGAACTCACTCTGCCGATATGATTCGTCATGAATCTGAGACSTTCCTCTCACTCCTGCACTGGCTTCCCCAAACGTGACTTAATCCCGCTGCCTCGGTGCCAGCTCTATCAYCGCACCAACAGCTTTGCCCTGCTCTCCCATGAAAGCCCCGTGTTGTTTGTCGGAGGACTTTCGTAGCAGGTGCACGTGCAAACCTCGGAGAAGCCGCAGGACGTGGCACCAGTGAAACACAGCCCCATTCCCTCCCCGTCAGGCAGCGTCGTGGTCCCTGCTSCCACGGCTCCAGGAAGACAGCGGATGCTGGACCTGGTCCCTCCGGGATAACCAGAGTCCGGGCTGGYGTCCGAATCCCAGAGTCCCGTGAATGGAAGGGTGCCCTCGAAGCCCTTCCTAAAGCTGATGCCACGTTCAGCAGTGGTTTCTGGCTTTTCCACAAGGGCTGGCAGGAAGGAGGGGTGTTTTAAGCACCTGATGAGTTTTACGGCCAAATTTTGGTGCAAAATAACAGTGCTGTACGGTCGGGACGGGTTTCAAAAGTGATCAAGATTCCCTTTGCTTCCTGCTTGAGGCGTTCATCTTCCTCTCCAGGGCCTGCACTGGGATCACTGGTCGTCCCATAAGAGCCCAGCTGCCAGGGGACACGAGCAGAGACACGGCACAATCTGCTATTCCCGCCCTGGCATTAAGCCCACCGAAATCCCTGCCAGCCCCACGGCTGGCTCCGCTAACAAGCTTCAGCCAGTGGGTGTGAATTCTCTTAGTGTTCATTGAAATAACATKAAGTGTGATGGACTCCCGGGCTATTAGAGTGGATGTAACATGTAATTGAGGCTGGTTATTCTTCCTCTGGAGTGTCCCCCTTCACTAAGGGCAAATCAGGACGGAACACATGGTGCGCGCTTTGTGAAGCCCTGACTCAATTCAGCCGCTGCCTCCCATCCAAACGATCCCAATGAATGTCACTGAATGAACGGTGGGGGGACAATGAATTAGAGTGAATGAAAGCCTTGTAACGGGGCCCTTCGCCGGCGCC
Source organism: Eudromia elegans (assembly GCA_003342815.1). Lineage (NCBI taxonomy): Eukaryota > Metazoa > Chordata > Aves > Tinamiformes > Tinamidae > Eudromia > Eudromia elegans. Next base: position 273,220 of record PTEX01000453.1, on the reverse strand, counting down.
GAACCACAATCGAGCACCACGAGGACGGCGTCTGCCYGGGCGGCGTTTGAATTCGTTCTCCGTAGCGTTAATGAGGGCGAAGATTTCAGGGAGGTGGCGAGGTCGGCGCCGCCGAGGGGCCTTGCTGAGCCCAAGGGCCGTTTTGTAGGAGACTGAACCGAGCAGGTTTCCAAGCGCTCGTCCGCAGCGGGGTGCAAGAAGGGCGCGCTGAGCCCGTGGGTGCGAGCAGAGGCATGAGCACGTGCTCGCGGGGGCCGGGGTCCTTCGGGCTCCCTGGCCCAAGGTTTGCCAGGGTGGCGGATGCGAGTGCCAAGTTCTTGCAGCARTCGGGACCAGCTAATCCCGGGCTTCATCTCAAAGGCAAGAGACAGCTTGGTRCTTGGGGAATCGCTGCAGTGCAAGCTTTAGATCAGGGCATCTTGTCGCTAAAACCTCTGGGTGGGATGTGCATGGCKCTTTAGCACGGAAACACCACGTTTTGGATTCGGGGCCACATTTTCTTAGCGTCTCAAAGGCCCAAGTCACCAAACAGAACACGGGCACCTCACCTGGGCAACAAGCTACCGAAACAGGAAGGAAACTTGTCCTGGATCCAGGCTCTTGGCAGCTGGGACTGCCTCTGTATTATCTGTGCATCTCCCAACAAACAGCCGCCTGTGTGGGCGCATCTGCACAGGGAAGATGAACAATAAAGCGAGGAGGAAAAAGAGTAGGCGAGGGAGTGCAGAGGAGAGGGAAGCTTTCACATACCAAGGGGGAAGAACAGGATCAGCAGGGAGGGAGGAACGCTGCGAAGCCTGGAGAGAAATGAAGACATTACGCTAGAGTGGTCTGTCTGGGGGGAAGCAAATGCCCGGGCAGCTTTGCAAAGAAAAGGCGATGCATTTTAGGGCAAAGCTTCAAAGAAACTGTGCTGCAAGGCGATAAGATTAAATTCCTGCMGCTCATTCAGAAAGGAGGTGATGGGGAGCAAGTTGTCGCGCCTACGTGTAATTGCTGGTAGGCATGATTGGAKTTTGGAAAGGAATGTGGGATGCCATTCATTTTCTTTTTTCCCCCCTCTGTTTCTGCAAAAGCAAGAGTGGGACCAGCTGCTCTTTCATACCTGATCCTCCAGGTCTGGGCACGTTTGCACGGGCGTTCATTGGCAAACAGTCCCAAACTGCGTGATTCCTTCRGGAGCCCTGCTCCTCCCAGCACCCCCGAGGGCCCATCCTGCCCTTAGCCAGCATCCTTTCCTCCTGCGCTGTGCAAACCACCTGCACGCTCCAAACAGCAGCAACGAGCAGAGCCCACGGGTGCTTCCTTCCCCCTCCAGCTCATCGGATTTTGTCCGCGGGCTCTTGCCATGGCAGCGAGGGCCGTTCAACCGGAGGCGGCCACGGCTCCCTGCCTCAGAGCACAACGTCCCAGCGCCGTCCCTKGCCCCCCCCAGCGCGTCCCGCGGCTCCGGCACGTGCGGCGCGGCGGCCCCGCGGCTGCCGCCGGCCCCCTCCCTGCYGCTGGCTCTTACAAAAGAGCAAAGGGCTCCTAGAGGGGCTCATTTGCCAGGGGCGGCCGAGCGAAGGGCTTGTGTCTTTCCTGGCTTTCTGTCCTTGTCAATCGGTGAGTGACAGGGCAAATGGGGCTCTAAAGGAATCGCGTTGAACGCCAAGAGCTGGGCATGGCCGGGAGCGGAAAATGGATGGAAATTGGATGGAAAAATGGAGCATTTGGAAAGGCTTTGGGGAAGAGGTGCCTTCAGCGATGGGCTGATCAAGGGGAGACAAGTCAGCCCCTCTGCTTTGGACATGCCCTGAAAGTGCAGCAYAAGCTCGAGCCCTTTTGCAGCTTGGATGCCCTTGGTTTGCTTGCCYGGGCCCCGACTTGCCAGCAGCCTGGCTGCCTTTCAGAGCCTTTTGCTTTCTGCTGTTGCTGTGCAGCAAATGCCAACTCCTCCGCAGCTTTCAAAACGCTCCGTTTTTAAATCAAAAGAGGGGAGCAGGAATGAAAAGGTGTAACCCAGCCCTCTGAGGCACGCGTGGGAGGGCTGGGGCCGATCGAAACGCCTCCTGCCGAGAGGCCGGAAAGTCCCGGCTTGCTCCCACCAGCATTTCTCCCGGCACCCGAGAAACCCCGGGAGCATCTGGATGAAGGGCCTGGCTGCTCCCCTGGCCGCATCCCCGCACCCTCTGCCTGAGCCCGGCTGCCGCCCGCCGCTGCTCCCTGCTATGGTGCCCCAAAGCTGCCCAAGGGTGCTGCCACGGGTGCAGGGAGATGTCACACCTGCGTCCCTCTCTGCTGCTCGCACGCGTTGAATGGGCTCGCCCTGCGGCTCCGGCTCCGCTCGGCGACGCTGCCCCTCTCTTTTGCAGGCACGCAAGCGTGGGGCCGGCGCCGTCGGTGCCCGCGAGCCGGCTCTCTGCAGCCCTTCCCCTCCATGCCCCTCCTGCCTCTCCTCCGAAAACGAACAGAGGCGAACGGAGTGAGGGATTGAAGTAGATATTCCGACTTTTTCTGTGACGCCTCATCAGTATAAAGGCCATGGGACAAAGCTAAAAAAAACCCCCATCCTTTGCAGGGTGCATTTAAGTAGTCTGTGGGACAGAAGCCCCCAGAGTGGGTCTGAAATGAGCTGGGTCCGAAAGGCAGAGGGGAGCGCAGCCCAAAGGGGTGCCGGGCTGCAGTGCAGTGAGGCAGGGCGAGCCCGGGTGCCTGGGGCTCCCTCCACCTCTGCCCTCCCACCCATCCCTGTCCCAGCAAGAGCTTTTCTCCCGCTGTGCATCCCTGTGTGCTGTTGGAGACAGGAGCGTGCGGAAGCAGCAGAGCTGGCACGCTGCACCGGGGCCAGAAACGGGAGCCTCCTCYGCTGCGTTGCATGCAGCAGGGAGCAGGAACGTTTCCGATCATTCCCACTCCCCAAAGTGACTCAGCCACCAAACAATTCCCCTTTCTCTCTCCTCTTCCTGTGCCATCTGCATTTAGCTCCGCTTGAATATGCTCTAATTTCGGCCTACCAGCAGCTYGTCCCCCTTCTCCCCGCCTCACCCCTTAATTACCCCTTAATTCATTAAGGAAGGCGCATCTCCGTTAGAACCCTGCCAGGCATCGCAAAGGCCGGGAAGGGCTGGCCCGCTGCTTCTCCCCCCATATCCGAGGATGAACGGAGAGCACTGCACGCCTATGGATCATAATGACAATCCTTAGCACCTCCGTTCCGCCTTTCCCTTCCTGAAGGGCTGCGCTCACATTAAGCGTAATGAAGCCTCCCGGCAGCCCCTTTCCATGGAAGTTAAGGGCGGCAATAAAAACCGGAGGGAAATGAGGGAGGATGATGCAGGCGGAGGATGATGAAGCTGAGASTGTGACAGCCAGAGCCGCCAGCACGGGCGCTTGCGGAAAGTTGAACCTGCTCCCCATCGAGCACTCCAAGATGACTTAAAAAAAGGAAAAAAAAGTTCCTCCCGTCCTTATTTTTAGTCAAGGCGACAGCGCGGCTTCCTTGGGCGTCACCTAACCCTGCTCGGCCTCATTTGTGCGCCCACCAAGAGGCGCCCGAGAGTGCTTTGGGCTCAGCCACCTCGAGCTGCCTTCCCCGCGGAGCGGGAACGCCGGGAACGGTGCCGCGGAGGAGGCTCCTGGAGCCTTTCCCGGGAGCAGGGGAAACCCCAGCTCTTTCCCTGGGCTTCCTCGCCTGCCGCCCTGCACCCAAAGCCGGCTCCCAAAGCGCGTTTTCTCACCCCGTTTTCTCTGCCTCGCTCAGGCCCGTGGTTCCCGGCGCGAGGAGGGCCCTGCTATGATCRCAGCGGCATCCGTCTGTCCGCGTCGCAGGCTCCCGTCCTGCGCCCGAGGCCAGGAGCAGCATGGGGAGCGTCAGCAGCCTCATCTCCGGCCACGGCTTCCACGGCAAGCACTGCCGAGCCTCCCAGTACAAGCTGCGCAAGTCGTCCCACCTGAAGAAGCTCAACAGGTACTCGGACGGGCTGCTCCGCTTCGGCTTCTCCCACGACTCCAGCCACAAGGCCGGCTCCAAAAGCAGCAGGAATGAGGACTTCTTTTACATCAAGGTCAGCCAGAARACGCCTGGCTCCCACCGGGCGGACTACACGGCGCTTGCTAGCGGGGAGCTGGGTGGCCAGGCCGGGACCAGCAGCATGGACTTCGGGACGCCCACACCTCAGAAACTGATGCCCTTTCCCAATCAGCTGGAACTGGTTAGTAGGGAAGGCCCATGCCACACACCCGTGGTCCCCAAGTGTCCCTGTCCCACGGCGACTTGCTTGGGGCTGGTGTCCACCCCGGTGCGCCTTGCCTTGGTGCGGGCGCAGAACCCGCTGACGGGACTATCCTGGGCTCTGCTTCACGAGCAGGCTCCAAGAAAAGAGCTGGGGCCAGGGAAATGGGAGAGGAGGGACGGCGGGGAGGTGCTGGGGGCATCCTGCCACCGCTTCCCTGTGGGATTTGGGTCAGCAGTGCAGTCCCGGTGTTTGCAGTTCCAGTCGTGCACATTCCGGTTCAGTCAGYGATGCTGATCCTCCCCTCTGACCAGCTCTTCTCTTGTCCCCAGGCTGCGGAGAAGAGCGCCGCGAGGCCSACGGCCTTCAAGCCGGTGCTGCCGCGCTCGGGCGCCGTCCTCCACTCCTCCCCGGAGGACGCCAGCCGCATCCCTCAGCAGCTGCACGCTCCGGACAAAGCCAAGGAGCAAGAGCTCAAGGCGGTGCCGTGCTCCGGCGGCCTCTCCGACTCCGGCCAGAACTCCATGTCCAGCCTCCCGACCCACAGCACCAGTAGCAGCTACCAGCTGGACCCGCTGGTCACCCCCATGGGACCCATCAGCCGCTTCGGGGGCTCGGCCCACAACATCACGCAGTGCGCGGTCATCCAGGACAGCAACATGATGAGCCTGAAGGCCATGTCCTTCTCTGACGGGGGCAACAAGATCCTCAACCCCGGCAAAGCCCACCATGCCTCGGAGAAGACCACTTGCATCCGATCGCCCATCTCCACCGACGAGTCCACCATCCAGGAGCTGGAGCAAAAGCTGCTGGAGAGGGAGGGAGAGCTGCAGGAGCTTCAGTCGAGCTTTGAGGAGAAGGAGCTCACCTCCTGCCAGGTTTACGAAGAGAAGCAGAGGCGCTGCAAGGAGGAGCTGGAGGGCCTCAAGCAGAAATGCAACAGCAAGCTAAAGCAAACCTCGCAGAAAACCCAGCGSACGCAGCAAGTCCTTCACCTCCAGGTGTTCCAGCTGCAGCAGGAGAAGAAGCAGCTCCGCGGGGAGCTGGAGAACCTCATGAAGGAGCAAAACGTGCTAGAAACCAAACTGAGGTCCTATGAGAAGGAGAAGACCAGCTTTGCTCCGGCGCTGGAGGAGACTCAGTGGGAGGTAAGCAGCGCTAGGGCACCTCAGAGCACAGCCTGACCCGCTGCAAATGCCCAAACTTTGCAAAGGGTGGGCACGGAGCATCACAGGGCRTCATAGGGAGACAACTATTGCATAAAAAAAAAAAAAAAAGTCATTATAGTAACATTTCCAACCTCCCGTGCCAGCTTCTTCRGGATCAAAGGAGCAGTAAAGCTGCTTTCCTGCATGTAAATAAGAGCTCCTTGGACTTGTGCATTACTTACAGAGCTGCAAAACCTTCCACTCCACGCTCATACTTAATCTTCTTGCTGACTGGGTATCACTCACCAAAGACAACTAAACTGCTGAAAATGCAGAAGCGAGTCCGCTCACCCACATGAATAAACGGACATAATTTCATTGCAACTGCACCAAGGAGTGTAGCTATTGTCTAATGTATTTACAGGAGCATGATATTTACCTTTGCTCTCATCCCTTTAAGGATTTATTATCTAATTTTCAGTATTTCTGTTTCATTTGCTCCCAAGCCCTCAGGGCACGGTCTCACATGCCTCGGAGCTCTCTATCCATGCTGCTTTCCGAACCCTACCAAAACTCAGCAAGAGCGGCAGGAAGCTGCTACCCCAAAGTTCCCATATCCAGCAGCGCTCTCCGCCTCTGGTGGCTTTATCCGTGGGATTTATAGGCATTGCTCCCAGTTGCAATTCCGCTGCGTTTTAGGGTGCAGTCGGGCGTTTGCTTGCGAAACAAGCCGAGCGAGTCGAGCTGACCGGGGGGAGCCTTTCGCAGCGGTTGCGGCGGACGCGTCGTGCCGGGGGTTGAAACAGAGAGCTCCCTCGACCCAGCCCGTTGCCCCATCTCAGCTCGGGGTGCCGCCTTCTTAAATCCTGGTGCCTGTTTCCCAAGCAAACCTCTCTGCGGGGTGGAAACGCTCTTGCAAAGAGAGGCCCCGCAGAGGAGCACGGTGGCACGTCCAGGTGTCCCCAGGAGCCTTAGTGGCCCAGGTTTATCAGCCCCTTTGCTGGAGCGCTTCTCTGGAAGCTTTCGGATGAGTTGCAGGGCGTAAGCAGCAAGCTGGCAGCGTGCAAGCTGCAGCAGGGGCCGATTCCTCAGCCAGACTCTCTGCAATCAGGTGCCCCTGTGCGTGCAGGGCACGCCTGATCTGCACGGTGATGGTCACTGCGGCGGCTGCCGCTAAGAGGGCACCTTGTGGGAGCTTCAGCCCTAACGGTGGGTGCTGTGTCCCTCCCTGCAGGTGTGCCAGAAGTCCGGCGAAATCTCCCTCTTGAAGCAGCAGCTGAAGGAATCGCAGACTGAGCTCAACGCCAAGACCACCGAGATCCTCAGCCTGAAAGCTCAGGTGAAGGAGGTGAAGGCCAAGATGGAAGGGCTGGAGATGAAAACGCGCGAGCTGGAGGACTCGCTGCGCACCAAGGCCATGGAGCTGGAGGTGTGCGAGAACGAGCTGCAGCGCAAGAAGAACGAGTCCGARCTGCTGAGGGAGAAGGTCAATCTGCTGGAGCAAGAGATCGTGGACCTCCGAGCAGAGCTCTCCGTCCTCAAGGAGCAGCTGAAGGAAGGCTGGGACAGAGCCAGGGCTGCCTCCAGCCCAGCCCTGGACGACGCGCAGGTCCTGCAAGGAGAGCTGGAAAGGCTGAAGGCAGAGCTGAAGGCCGAGCGGGACACCAACGAGCAGATGAGCTCCAGCTTCGAGCACGAGCGGCAGACGTGGAGGGAAGAGAAGGAAAAGGTGATTCAGTACCAGAAGCAGCTGCAACAGAGCTACCTGCACATGTACAAAAGGAACCAGAGCCTGGAGAAGATGCTGCAGCAGCTCGCCTCGGGGGAGGATGGCAAGGAGCCCATTGCCTTGGACATCCCCGGTGCGGATGTCCCCTACGAAGACATCATCGCCACTGAGATCTGACCCGGGCCTTCCCTCTCCTCCTCACTGACGGACGTCTCTTCCAGGCAAGAAGTCCTTCCCTGCGGCTCGGTTCGCTCCGGGTGCGCCCTGTACAGTTCGGATGTATTTATTAGCTGAGCTGATGGCCCGGCCAGCTCGCGAGCCCTTCTCCCTTCCCGGCGTTGCCCCGTGACGGTGCCCTACGCTGCCTGTGGTGTTACAGAGGTGAACAAGCAATTCGTGCCAATGGTGACGTGGCCAGCACCCGCCCCTCGTGTCCGACGCATCCTCGGCAGGACGCGGCCTGCTTGTTTGTAGGATTGAGAAGCCGGAGAGAAGGGCAATACGGGAACAGGACTTCAGCAGAAGCAAAATCCTATCAGGTTGGAAGGCGATGCAAAACTCCCCAGGGTGAACTCTCCCCATGGGATGAAGGCCAGAGCAATGACCCCTGTTTCAGAGCGAACCCGTGAGCAGCACAGCTCTGGCCGCAGCCCTTCGTCCTTTGCTGCACACTTCCACCACTGCTTCCTGGAGAAAACACTAAGCTGCTCTCACRTTTATTTCCGTTTCTCCACTCGATTTTGACTTCCAGAGAGCGGTGGTAGCCAAGGAACCAGCCCATAAGGAGTGAGAAGATTTGCATCATGCCCCTGACCCAGGCAAGAAGTCCTGCTCTGCTCCTTCATCCCTTCCACTACCCCAGAGTGCCTCAGGAATGACCCCACACGCAGTACACTGAGTCAAGACAAGTGATTATGGAGAGACCACCCCAAGAGACCCTAAAAGAGGCCTGGGTTTCAAAAAGGTGTCTCTTGGGAAACAAACTCCTTTCGACTTCACCAAGTTGAACAAGAACGTACGCAGCCACAAATGAGCGTTTTTCACCTGAGAAAATCCCAAATTGATTCCTTTCCACCTTCCCTTCCCTTTTCAGAGTTGCACCAGCCAAAACCGTCGGCTCTTTCCTCTTGCAGTTTAGCACAACGGTGACTCCTGCCCCAGGCTGAGCCAGAACCCGCCAGCAAGCTCCTGCCTCGTTCCTGCAAATTCGCCCTGTCGGAACCGCCTTGCACTGAGSAACGATGCCAGCCCGTGCTGCACGGAGCAGCTTTCCCGTCCTCGGCTCCCACTGCACCAGCACTTCCCTCCTGCGAGGCCGGGATGTGCCCCGCACGCCCCCGGCGAGCCGCCGCTCCCGTCTCGGAAGGACGGGGACTTCAGCTCCCTATTCTCCAGCCGGCAGCTGGAGGGAAGGCTTAACAGAGATTTCCAGACGACGGGCAGTCCTGAAGAAGCGGGAGTGGAACTGGGTTGTTTCACCCCAAGAAGCGCAGGCAGGGACCCCGCAGCCRGGCCGTGACTCCCTCCCACGCGCTCTCCCATCAAACAGGCTGCCTTATTTCCTCCCATGCCATTAAGTCCGCGGGCTCCCGTCCCAGCTATTGACAGGAGATGGGAGAAAGGAAATTCCCTCCTTTTCCAACCTCACTCTTCAAAACAGCCTCCAGCCGTGAGCAAGCGGAGGAAGAGGCCCCACCGTTGCAGCAGCCCCAGCAGAGCCTGTGCCTGTCCAGGAGGACCCTGGAGCAGCCCCTTCCCGTTGCCTCGGGGCTTGGTGACCTTGGAAAGCGACCTGTGCCTCCGGCGCCTTCCCATGGCACCGGCCCACGCAGAGCCACCGCCTCCAATGTGGCCTCCAGCCCTGGGGCTCCGGGTCGGGGTTGGTTCTGGTCCCTTTTCCTGCAAGCCCCAGGGTGGGGGAGCAGCGCCAGTTTTTGCCGAAGCCGGTTAGTTTTGAGGGAACAAAGGAGCAGGGGGTGGCAGCAGCTCTGCAGCGCCCCAGGAGAGCCYGCATCGAGCCCCTTCAAACCCAACAGGGGTTTTCTGCATCATCCAAGCCATAGACCTGCCCCGAGTGGTTTTGTATCCTCACCCTGTGTCCAAACACAGTTATTGGAAGCACCGAAGTGTCCAATAAGYCAGAGACACAGAAGGAAGCAGAGCTTTTCCTGCCTGCCCCTTTTCCATAGCTCCTCAGGAGGCATCAGCCTTCCCAGGCTTTCCGAGCCTGTTCCTGCCTTGTCCGGGAAGCCAATGCTCTTGGCTCCCACCACCTCCGAGGGTCCCCGCCGCGCGATTCCCTTGCTGCATCCTCACCGAAAGCGCCCTACGACGTGATCGACCGGAGCCCTTGACCTGCTGCCTTTGCACAACGCTGTGTTTGACCGTCTGCATCGCACATGTGTCATTCCTCGCTGTGAGTGACGGCTGCCCTGCCCCACGCCGCCGGAGGCCGGGGCTCAGCCTGTAAATATAATTATTTTTCTGCCTTTTTTTTTTTTTTTTTTTTGGGGGGGGGGGATGTTCCTTCTGGTGACTGATGTAAACTACTGGTAATTTTATGTTTTTATATATAAATAAATTTTTTAAAACTTACTTCACAATACGAGCTGTAGGGAGCCGGGGCCCTGGGGTCACCTCCCCAGGGACTCCGTCTGCTCCAGGGAACCTCTGCCTTTGGCGTGTGCCCGAATTACCAGCGCCAGGGCCCCGGGACACCCCGTTCGTCGACTCTTTTAGCCTCTGCCCTCTGCAAAGCAGCTTGTGGTCACAGCCTGGGGCGGACGCTGCTCCTTGTGCACCTCTATTCACCTCCCTCTGCTTCCGAGGATGTCCCCCCAGAGCCATCTGCTGCTATAGAGTGCCTGCCGCCCSGGGCACAAGCAGTGGAAATGCTTCCAAACAAATAAAAGCAGCTGAATCGGGACGTCTCTGCCCTGGGCAGCCCATTGCTGCCCTCGTGCAGCAACCCCCAAGCGCCCGTCAAGGCCGTGGAGTTGTCACCACGCGAGCCGAGGTCCCCGCGGGGCCCCCGGGTCCACCTGGCCCTGGTTGCTCTCGGGGGTTGAGCGTYGTTATCTCGGCTTTGCAGCTGGGATAAGCCGTGCACGGAAAGAAAGGCCGCGGGGCTCGAGCGTGCGCGACCGGGGGGGCGCGGGAAGGGAGCTAATCCCTTTGCGCCACGGGCTTCGCCTTGCCGGCTCTRCAGAGCCCCCTCCTTCACCCCCGTCCCGCCGCCTCCTCCCCTCCGCCGAGSGAACGGCTCTGCCCCAAGAGCCGAGGGGACCGTGGAAAACCACGGCGGAGGGAGCGCCACAATGGAAACGTCTTCGCGAAGGCCCAGGATGTGTTTGGACTGTTAAACAGGCGGCTCCCCGCCCCGTCCCAAAGCAGATGCACACGGAGCCCGTTTGCATTGGGCAGGGCAGCAGCACGGGCAGCAGCTCCGGGCAGGGCGGCCGGAGCCTCTGCAGAGCATCCCCATGGTCCTCGGCAGGGCGGCCGCTCTCTGCCACCCACCCCGATCCTTCCAGCTGGAGGCAATCGGGACTCCAGCACCTGCTGAAGAGATGCTGGGCGGAGCAATGGGTGTTCCCAGCACCAAAAGCGACGGGGGAATTTTCCTGCCGCAGTCCATCGCTTCCAGCACGTGGAGGCAGCTCCCAGGCTGGCCTGGTCAAGGGAGGAGGGCTGAGGAACAAGGTGGGGGGCGGAATATGGGGAATGCTCAAAGCGGGATGTTGCATCCCTGCAAACCCTCCCAGCTCCCCGGCCTCTCCCCTGGGGCCCCAGCGGAGCCGGGGGCAGAGCCCTCCCATGGCAGGGAAGGAGCAGCAGCTCCCTGCTCCTGCCCGTGCTTTCCAGGGAAGCCTTGGCTCYGCTCGCGCTGCCCGAGGCAGGAGGCAGGTTTATTTTCAGAGCCTTTGAAAGCTCCTGAGGATGCAGGAGATAGAAAACCACATGCGAGATCGCTCTTCTTTTAGTGTTTCTCAATGCACTTTCTGTTACAAAATGCCTCTGGTTGTCACCTCCGCACGAGGCCACCGGCCCGGCTGAGCCCTGCCTGGCTTTTCCCTACCCGTGTATTTGGATGAGGACAAGGAAGCCCCTTGGTCCGGCTCTTATCCTGAACCATCCGAAGGAGCATCCCTGTCCCAGGGGCAGCCGCAATAGGGAGGACACAGCACGTCCCCAGTGCAGGGGGACTCACCATGGCCACGCTGCTCCTGCAAGCAGAGCRCCACGTCCCTGACGGGCTGTCTGCTCGTGCCCATTTGGCACGCGGTGGCTTTTTAATCCCTTTTTAAAGCCCTCTTTGGCTGCTCGTTGCTTTTCCTTGGGGCATACATCCTACAGCCCCAAGGAGGGCTCAAGGGCTCTCAGGACGGCTCCGCTTTAAGGAGCTAAGGGGCAATTAGCGATGCCGCTGGAGGGGGAGCCGAGTAACAGCACGAGCAGCAGGGGCCACAGGGAGAGCCGGGATCTGCCATTGTGAAAGCAGCCCTGAAGAGGATAATGAGCAGGAAAAGCCGGGGCCATGRGGGGCTGAATCACACCCAAGGTCTCAGCACTGGCGAGAACTGCCTCAAAAGAGCAATTRAAGGGAGCCACGTTGTGCACAGGGCGACTAGGGCAGGAGGCAAAGCGCCTTTTGATGTGCAAATAACCTGCAGCCGCTTTCCTAAGCGCAAYGCTCCCCAGCAGGCCCGGGCCCTGCCTTGCATCTGCCAGCGCCAAGGCAAGACCCAAGGGGCAGGGTGGGAGGAACCGTCCCGGGTTTGCTCTGCTCCCTTCCCTAAATGAAACAGCAGCTGCTGCTGCTTCTCGGAGACGGCGCGGGCTCAAATCAGCTGGCAAAGGCCCCCAGGCAGCCCTCGTTAGTCATTACCGGAGGGAAAAAACACATCGAGAGCAGCATGTAAATGCATTAGGGCAGCAGATGTGAGATCAGCGTGTCCCATTTAGCTTGGTACCTGCTGTCTCCATGCAATGAAGCATCGGGCTGTTTGTTCAGCACCAGCTCGGCGAGGCAGGAAGAGCGAGCCTGGCTCCCTGCCTGCACCYGCATCGTGGTTTTGCACTGTGGAAAGTGGCTCTTATCTGGACAAACAGCCTCAACTTAACGCTCCTTACATGCGGCTTCTGAAGGACTCACCGTAACGCAGCAGCGGAGCAGACATAGCCCAGGATCCCGTGCGACGGGATGAGCCTAGATCAAGACTCGGCCACGCGCCTCTGGGTCGGTGTCCTCAGGAAATACCTCTGTTTTCCAAAGCTCTGAGTGTCATCCCAGGGCTCGCTGGCAGCAAGGACATCGTGTCACTCTCAGGACATCATAGCCAGGCAGGGGAAGCAAATCCCAGGAGAGCAGCAAGGCTACAGCTTGCAACGCAGCACGACAGGGCCGTCCGGAGCAGCACCCTCTTCCTCCAGGTTTGCAAGGCCCATTCCCTCCGCCACCCTTCTACCTGGGTCTGTGTTTTCAGCCCAGTGCTAAAATAGCAGCGCAACAAGCTCCAGCTTGCGCCTGCGGCCTCCGGCTGATGSTAGTTCAGGTTATTTTTGTCATTCCTCTTTTGCAGGGCCCTGTGCCAGGTTCAGGCTGGTTGCTACCTGGGGAACTTCTGGGCTGTAGGACAGGCTTTCTTGTAACCCGGGTAGACTTGCCCCTACACGCAGGGTGACGACAATACCGTGCCCGCATTTCCCAACGCGTCTCCTCCGGYCGCCCTGGAGCACGAGCTGGAAGGAAGATGGAGATTTCGGCATCGTTTCTCATCTCCTGAGCTTGTGGAAGAGCAGGCTCCGTCATGCCTGGCAATGGCAGCAGGAGGGCCCAACTGGTGTCACCACGGGCACAGCAGCACACAGCAGACCAGGTTCAAACAGCAAGTAAGGGCAGTATTTCCCCTGACAAGGAATGAAGAGGCTCAGTAATCCCTTTCTGTGTATGCAAGCAGCACAAAACCTCTCCTTTATAGTGCCAAATGATCCGGAACGGACCCTTCCTCACCCCTCAAAAACTTCGTACAATTATAGTGAGCAGCACCCGAGCAAACTAGGAAGTATCTCTGCTCCCAGCACTGCTCCAAGTGGGTCCGGTAAGGAAGTTTTCGGAGTGGGAACTGCCAGGTAAAGAGTTAACAGGAAGCGTTAAGTCCTGGTGATACAGGATCCGAAACGACCGTGTCCTTCTGGACCAGGGGAACCCGCGGGAGGTGACGTGTGACAGCCGAGCCCATCCTCTCCATGGCAGCCCGGGCCCGCAGTGCCGCTGCGTGGCTGCCTTGCTTCATCGCACCCCGCTCTTCATCGCAGCCGCCGCTCTTTCTCCACTTACACCTCACAAAAATACTCATTTAAAGCAGTTCTCGTTATTCTAATCTTTTTTTTTCAGCTGGGTAAATCAAGGCACTTGGAATGTCAAGCTAGCCCAGTGGAACAGAACTCCATCCTGCTTGCTCCAACTGCTTTTTTGGGGATTATTAGAGAAAAACCAGACTGCTTCCTAGCATACTACAGATCCCCCCTTCCCCAGTCTCCACAGCATTAAATCAGTTGTCTTGAGCTCTCTGGGACAATCCTAAAGCCATGATTAATACTGAGAAAATGGGATTTACCRTTTTGATCTTGCAGTGAATTCTAGGAAAAGACCCAATCTAGACAGTTAAATTTGTTTGTTTTTTTTTTTTTTTAAATGAGCTGATCTCTTCATCTCCCTTATGGATAACCTGTACTTCTGTACAGGAAACATCTTCCATTAAACATAGAACAATGTTTAATTAGGCAGAAAGCCTGAGACAACCTCAGGTTTTTAACAGGTCAGAATAAACTCTCACTTATTCTGACTTGTGGAGCGCAGAGCGCCACCGCGGTTTGGGAAATAAAGTCACAGTTCTTAAAATAAATATAAAATAAATTACTAAAAATAAAATCCTTAGGGAAAAATCAAGAGAAAGTRGTCTCCTTCCTCATTAAGTGAGTAAAGGCAGACTGTTTTGATGTGCACGTTTTTCAGGGAAGGAAGGCCAGCTTGCATTTACCTCTGGAGAATCCCAGATCTCCGTTTCACTGTTCTCCAATTCCRCCGCCTTCACCAGACACGTGTTGCAGCCTCCAGCCTTGGAGCAAACAAAGGTTATTACAACCAAATAGTTAATTCACGCGGAGGGACTTAAACCCAGGATTTAAGCAGGCTCGTGCCCCAGGCTTTCTTTGCAGAACACCCGAATARATCTGCACAGGCCCTAGTGCCACTCACCCATAGCATGATTTGTATAGAAAAAGGTGAAGTCAACGTGTCCCCAAAGCTGATTTTCAAGGAGCCTTTTAAGCAAAGGAACAATTGAGATTCAGGTGGAAACGYGGGTATCGCGTTACGCTCCAGCATTCCTGTAATGTCTTCACCCTCCATCGCCACATTCCTCTCGCCCACTTCACCAGCACAAAGCATTCTGTCCTAGAACTGAAGCCCACTCARATCCTGCCTATGGAAAGCTGTCAGCTCCAGCAACATGTGGGTGTTCCGAGACCTTCTCCCCAGACAAGAAAATGAAAGAGAAAAGTGTTTTTGGGAGATTAGGAAGCATTTCCCTGTAAACAGGAATCCCCGTGGCAAAGGACCTCRAAGCCATTCCTGCTGCAAGACCCTGCAGAAGGACCCAGACCTGTTTCTTACCACAGAATCACAAAAACTTCCATTTCATTCAACACCTTTCATATTTAATTTATTTAGATATTTTCTACATTAAAGTATTCTCATGCCAATAATTCCAACCTCCCATCCCTACCTCAAGAAAAATAGACTTGACACAGCTTTAGGGTGGAATGCACTGGAATAAAGTTGCTATTGCATCCAAGTTACAGAAAACACTGAACAAACTATAGAAAGAACTGCACATAGGGAAACATCAGGGAAATGTGGAGTTATTACACTAGAGTGTAGGCTATGTCAGCACCTTCTTCGACAAGCACGGAGGAAGTCAAGAGAGGCGCAACATGCTTTGGTTTAGCTAAACCAGAGCTTAGACTACATTAAACTTGGGGAAAAAAAATAAAGCAAGAAAGCCTGCCAGCACTGGGCTCTGAGCCTCATTTAAACCAAGGTAAAAATACAACACAGAACTGACTAGCCAAGTTGGAAGTGGTTGGGAATGCTGAGCTCTCCTGACTAGCCAAATCTGTGCCTAGAGTGCAATCCACAGCAGTTTCAAACATGATTCAGGACCCAGTGCCACCTTGAGCATGCTTTAGAACAGCATTCAAAATATCCATCTAAACAGTACGTTTTCTTCTGTTGCATCATTTAACACAAGACATTTTAAAAGCTGACCTCCCACCAGCACAACTGTGTCAGGTTTAATAGTTTGTCACATCACATATAATCCCCTTCAATAGCAGCATGAAGCCTTAAATTACCCACAGTTTGCCCACCGGGACACTACTGACCTTGGAATGCTTTAGCCTCTGTTTTGYGTCTCTGGCATTTCTAGAATTCAAGGAGCAAAATGGTAGGTAGGAAACTTCAYTTGCAAACTTCAGTTTAAAAACCAATTTGGTATTTGAGTCCTAACACACTCCCCTCAGGTAGCAACCCACCGCCTGTGACCTCTGAAAATACCTGTGGCTAGTGGAAAAGCACTGGTATGCTCACTAGTGTCTTTACTTCATGCGTATCTTTATGAATCTTAAGCCGTATGTAAGAATTACATTTGCATTTTTATACTTGCATTTTTCACAGATGGATGTTGCACCACACTTTCCACATAACAGCCTGGTCTTCAAGCACAACAGCAGCACAGCAAAACGTCATCCGTTCTACCGTCAGAATGACAAATAATTACGATAGAGCAGATGCTTTGGACAAAGGCATTTGCTCATTCGTGTTCTTTAAACCACACGTTCCTGGTTTGAAAATAAGGATTTGTGGTTTCTGATAATTCAGACATTCTTTTAAAATGTCTACAAAAGGTCCAGTTCAAAAAAAAAAAAACCAAAACAAGCTTTACAATAGCTATTGCACATTTGTAAGAGCTGGCCTAAATATTTTCCTGAAGATCCAGGCTTTGGAAGAAGGGATATTTTAAAAACTGGTATCAGTGTACATAGGAACACTGGCACAAATATCACCTATTCTTGGTTTTAATTACAAGGGCAACAAGTAAACACCAACACATGAAGAAAGAAAATAAACAGCATTTCACAGAGCAAGAAGCTAGTGATGAAGCTGCAGTTAGTGCTTTGCGGTTGAATCCCGAGGATAGAATTCAGCCAGTGTTGTTTGTGGAATTCTCTTCAACATCTCCTTGGGGAAGATTCGCAAAAGCTGCCATCCAATGTCCAAGGTCTCGTAAACAGTACGATTTTCATAAGCACCTACAGATTGTGACCACAGATTGAATTACAAGGGAGGAAAGAGTCACATCATCAGGAAGACCTTCTAGGTATTGGGGAACACTATGATGTTCCTGGAACGGACACTCACCCTGAGCAATGAAGTTCTTCTCAAACTTCTGCAGAAACTCCAGATAAAGAAGATCATCTGAGGTAAGAGCTTCCTCACCAACTACAGCCTTCATAGCCTGCACATCCTTTCCAATAGCATAGCAGGCATACTAGAAGGGAAGAAACAGAGGAATCAGTACTTTTACCTTAACCAAAATCGCTCCTCAGTTTAGAAGGAAATGAGGTGGCCTTTTGGAAGGAAAACATCTGAGGTCCCTTTCCAGCCCTTCACTAATCTAAGTGACTAAGGCTACTGTAGCTGACCACATCACTTTATTATAGTATTATAAAATGACAGATGCTGTAAACCTAGATTACCTTCCATTCAATTAATATAGAAAAAGAATAGTTGATTTAGAATTTCCTGGAGAACCTCAGGTGTTGTACATCATACAGTGCACATTTATTTATACAGTGCTGCTGAGAATCAAGGAACATCTGCCCTATGAAGAAAGGCTGAGAGCGCTGGGCCTGTTCAGCCTGAGAGGATCTAATCAGTGTATATAAATACCTAATATCTAATCAGTGTATATAAATACCTCAAGGGAGGGAGGGAGGAGGTTGGGGCTGGCCTCTTTTCAGTGGTGGCCACTGACAGGACTAGAGGAAATGGCCACAAATTGAAGCATCAAAAGTTCCATAGGAACTTAAGGAAAAATTTCTTAACAGTGAGGGTGGCAGAGCACTGGAATAAGTTGCCAAGAGAGGTGGTGGAATCTCTCTGGAAGATCTCTCTGGAGATCTTCAAAACCCGCTYGGACGCAAGTCTGTGCCACATGCTCTAGGTGACCCTGCATKTTCAGGGGGGTTGGACTGGATGATCTCTAAAGGTCCCTTCCAACCTTAAGGATTCTATGATTCTGTAGCAGTGAGTCAAGCAATCCACAGCATCTCTGTACAAACACTTCTGTTCTAACCCAAAGCAAACRGAGGCACTTGACTAGACTAAGCACTCAGAGTAACTACTTTAAAGCAGTCAGTTGCAAGTATTTGACATGCTCTTTACAGTCTGCTTAACAGAAGATTTGAAATAAGCCCYTAGTTTTCAGATAAGGTTTTCTGCATACCAGTTGGTTGGACACATCTGCATGGTCTTTCCTGGTCATACCCTCCCCAATAGCCGATTTCATCAGTCGAGACAAGGAGGGCAAGACGTTAATAGGTGGGTAGATCTAGAGGAAAAAAAGACATCCAACAAGGTATTACTACTTCAAAAAGTGCAGGAGTGTTCTTACAGGTACTCTAACTAGTCTGGTACACACCTGCCTGTTGTGCAGCTGTCTGTCCACATAAATTTGTCCCTCAGTAATGTATCCAGTCAAATCAGGGATGGGATGAGTAATATCTGGGAAAAGTAGTAGTTTAAGCAGTTTCCAGACCTTTCACACCCATTCTGGCAGCAACGCGCCAGCAGCTAACACAGTTTAACTCACCATCATTGGGCATGGTAAGAATAGGAATCTGAGTAATGGAACCACTTCTGCCTTCCACACGCCCAGCACGCTCATAGATAGTAGCCAAATCAGTGTACATGTAACCTGGGAAGCCACGACGGCCAGGTACTTCYTCTCGAGCTGCTGAAACCTGCAGACAAAAATCCAGAAAAATGTTTCCAGGAAGCTGGATCACTCGCACAAACCAGCAATCTCCTCTAACGAAGAGAGAGGAGCTAAGGAATCTCTTCTTCTATTATAAAGAGTTTCATTCATGCAGGCCAAAATAATATAAAATAATGTAACATGAARCTGCTGAATTTAAGCAGCCAAATACCTTCAAACATTATTCCAGCAAGAAAATTTGACCACTGAACTCTATGCCTTGCTATGTAGTTTATGAACATCATAATGAATACTTCCTGCTTGAGCCAAAAATCCACATTTCTACTTCACTACCAATCCCTCGTGCCAGCATCCAGAATTTATTTAACGCCTACCTCTCGCAGAGCTTCTGCATAGGAGCTCATATCTGTCAGAATGACCAGCACATGCTTCTCACACTGATATGCCAAGAACTCTGCTGTTGTTAGGGCTAGACGAGGTGTGATAATGCGTTCAATGCTGAAATAGAACAGCACGGCACATTCATGAAAAGCATGTTAGAGCTACAAGGTAACAGCTAGAAACTCAAAATACTTCAAAATACCCAGAAAATCTGCTAAATGCACTAAGCACCATCCTTTCATATGTCATTTTACTGAAAAGTGTCAACATAAATGATATCTGGCAGTGAGGCTTCAGATTCCAGTTTATCTTTCCCCCTCTGTGTTTTCCCAACTTATACAGAWTAACCACTTACGTTGGATCATTAGCCAAATTCAAGAACAGACACACGTTGTCCATGGACCCATTTTCCTCAAAGTCCGATTTGAARAATCGAGCAGTTTCCATGTTCACCTAAACCACAATATTAAGACACCACTTCAAGACCAGATTTTACCATGCTGTATTTTTGCATCACATTAAAATCTAAATACCTCATTATTAATTTATATAAAGTTCTCACAAAAACTCCTTTACAATCTTGACAAAAATTGAATGATTTCTAGAAATATAGACTGCATTCACATTACTATCATACTACTGGCCATTTTTTTCAGCCAGACAGTTTATTTAGCACTTTTATCACACAAAAGACCCACTCAAAAGACTTTCAAAAATATTAATGCCCAACTACCACTCAATATTGTCTTATTTAACATTCAAGCATCATTTTCTTTCAATAATAGTGACTTACACCCATAGCAGCAAACACAATAGCAAAGTTTTCTTCACTGTAGTCCATCACATCTTTGGATTTCTTCACCAAGCCAGCTTGGCGACATATCTGGGCTGCAATCTAGACACAGAAAGACATAGAGACAAAAAAAACCCCCTACAGATATCACTATCACTAATCTGATATTATGCTATTAGAACAGAATTTAACTCACTCTTTAACCCCACAAAAATGCAAATTGCTTCAACAGTTCTCAAAATAGCTTTGCTCGAGTACCAACCTCGTTATGGGGCAAACCAGCAGCTGAGAATATRGGGATTTTCTGCCCCCTGGCAATACTATTCATGCCATCTATAGCAGAAATGCCAGTCTGAATCATTTCTTCTGGATAGATTCGACACTGAGGATTGATTGGTTGACCTATTGTAATTTTAAAGCAGGATATTTAGATTATTTCATATACTAGTTAAAAACAAGATCAAATTAGCACTGATCTGAAAGCTCATGTCTAAAGCTACAAAACCCAACCTTGCACATACAGATCTTTACCCACTCCCTGACAAAACCAAACATTTTACAGATCCMAATACTTTGGGTTTATACATCCATTAAAATAGCAAGAATGTCTTCAGGAAAAGCTTGTCAGGATACTAGTTTCTTGTCTTTGAAGAACAATTAAGATAATCTACATATATTTCAAAGAACAGCTTCCAAGTATTACAACAAAGTTTCTGATGCCTCATCATCACCCCAAACACCTTATTGTTTGATGCTACATAGGTACGTAAGAACAAAACGTTCCTTAAACTCTACCCAACTGACACACCTTCAGTCCAAAACTGAAGCCATTTTAACATTCAGAAATCAGAAGGGCAMCATTTGCCTAATTCCACACCAGAATTAAGACTAACGGATTAAAAACATACCCATTATATCAAGATAATCCTCAGCTAAAACAATAGGGCCTCTGTCTATAGGTTTTCCTGATCCATTAAATACTCGACCTGCAAGACACAGCAATCAAATTGAAGTGTTAGTTGCTGTGAAATTAAGTTAATGCGATACATCTGGTCAGTCTGCAGAGTAAGATGCAAGCCCTTACCAAGCATATCCTCAGAGACAGGGGTTCGGAGAATATCCCCAGTAAATTCGCATGATGTTTTCTTAGCATCAATACCCGAAGTTCCTTCAAATACCTGTACACATACCAGAAGAAACACCAGAGAAAAGGAATAAGTATTGTCCTTTACCAAATACCGCAATGCAGCAGAATGGTGTCTCATATCTTGGAAAAAGAAGAAAAAAGCACGGCAGTCCCGTGCAAGCAGGATTTTGAAGTGTACTTAAAAACAACTACCTACTACAAAGCATAAAAACCTAATTTAGACAAAACCTGAAGTGCATCAGCAGCAACCAACGAGACCTGGCGCAATACCTTTGCTCTCAAGTCTCTTCTTTTGCCAACAGGGTAAAGGTCTTCAGATAAGAAACAGTAATATTAACAAGAAACAGCTGCTTAGAAGGAAGCATATATAAAATCTGCTGGTTTAATCTTACCTGAACTACAGCTTTGGAGCCACTGACTTCTAGAACCTGTCCACTTCTCCTTGTACCATCAGGAAGAGTCAGGTGGACAATCTCTGCATACCTAGGAAACTGAGAATGAACAGGAAAGAAAACATTAAAATCTAGAAGAAGAAATAATATTACCACAGTTTTGGGCAAGTTTAGYACTCTAGTAGCTATCAGATCTTTAAATAGTTTTATCATCAGAACAAAATTCACTCTGAAGCAGYCAAAATTTGATCAAGTTAAAAACATTTGCATTACAAATTTTGCCTAGAGGAGGGGACTGGCACTGGGACTGTTTCACGACACTTGGGATTCAATATGCCACAGCTTTCCTGTAAAACTTCCCTCAACACCCAAATTGTTAAAAATAATCTTTACCTTAACTTGATCCAAAATTACCAGAGGACCATTGACACCGGATACAGTTCTATATGCTGAAAAAAAAAGAAAAAAAAAAAAAATCAAAGAAACACCACAAATCAGATACTTTCTCGGAACAGAAAAATTTTTCTAGATGAAGTGACTGATTTGAAGTTACACTCCTATCACCAGTTTGAGGCTCAAATCTGCACCATTTCTATACTTCCTACGCATTCTAAAAGAGGATAAAATACTGAGTTGTGTTGCCAGCCTTTTGGCCACTACTTAGTAAGCACCYGTGATAATATTATGATATTTCATATTGCCAAGGAAGTAGTTATGGGTATTGGAACCTCCACAGTTTGTGTCCAACATACAAAGATTTCTCATACAGGAAGATATGCAGTCAGTTTGTCTCAGAGGCGTTATGCTTTAGACACTAGCAGCTCCTAAGCATTAGTGCCATACAACAAATTCACTTAAATTCACTTAATTGCTTATGCCTGGGGGAAAAAAGTAAACAAGTGGAGCCATCTACAGATCAGGAAAGAAACCAGCACCTTTTCTTGATCACACTCCAAAGCTGAGGAAAGAGGCATTCCTGATACTATCACAGACTCCACCAACATCAAGTTACAAGGTATCAACTGGCTTATATACTTCACAATATACCCAAGTTTGACAAGCATGCAGTGTGTTATCATAGACTATCCACAACATGGTATTTACACCTCAGAAATTAGTTTAAACCGCTGMAGTATAATCTCCAGTAATGTCAAAGTGCAACAATCAAAAGTGTAAATGGCATTAAATAAGGGATGAGAGTCACTGTCAGGTGTGCCCGGTATAAGGTTGGAACTTCTCCGTTTTAAAGTTTATCAAAACTCTGCCATAGAATACAAAGCATGTCATATGCCCCTAAAACAGCCTAAAGGAGAAGCACAAACTCACCTGCTCACTTGTGCTGCGAGAACTAGATAAGACTTTACACCATACAGAGGACCCAGAGCGCATGCTTGCGGGTCCCTGTCTGAAAGGAGTGGAAAAACCTCATTCTGARCAACACCACATTTCATCTCATGACTGTCTCATGAGCAGCTCTTCCTCAATCAACAGCAAAGAGGTTCCTCCCAGACTTTTCCATGTGAGGATACTACATTGGCCCTTGACAAGGGACAGCATTGACTCCTACTTCAAAGCCAGCCTGCCACTCATTCAAAACCCTCCATTTCCATTAGCATCAATCAATTCTAGAACAAATCAGAACCAAATGAAATATTTTTTTTTTTTCATATAGAATTTACAAGCAATGTCAGTTTGGGGAAAAAAATATATAGAAATAAATATAAAAATAGTAATGGGCAATCAGGGAGAGAAGCCAGCAGAGCGCTGCATTAAATTTCTATAACCACTRTCCATAGGAAGCAAGCGTTGAGGATCGTATCAAGCCACGTTGACTTGCACGAACATCTACCTTGAAAATCTTGAGGGTAACTCAGCTAGGAAGTCACCTTGGCTCCAACCTTGAGAGAAACCTTCAGCTCAGAATACGGCAGAAGCACCATCTTTTGGTGAGATCGTAATTCCCAATTTGGATTTCAAACTAGTGTTAAGTTTTTAAAGAACGTGTTGACGGGGAAGCTCCCTAGCTACACTTTTTAAAGTACTTACACAATTTAAGTGCCCAGGTCCAGTCAATCATATACCTACTGCCTAGATCCAAAAGGCTAAAGAAATAAGACAAAAAAACCCACATCTTTAAACGACTTTGACTTTCCTCTTGCCACACTGTGACAAACCTGCCACAAGACCTCTCATTTCCCCTTTTTCATCAGATTTCCCAACGCTATCTTAAAGGAACAAGAAGCAACAACTCACAGTATTTTCCAGATCCTGCCAAAAAGGGAAGCTTGTCACAAARGACACCAAAAAGGGCTATTCTACCCAGTAGAAAAAATATATATATGTTAATGCTTCCAAAATGTGTCCAATATAAGTATTTACATAGAATAAAGCCCTAAGGATTACTGCATATTTAGTGGCAAAAAAGAAAAGAGCAGTGAAGTGGGGGGGGGGGCTTTTGGCACACCGGTTGCAGACATTTTGGTTAATTTTTACACATTCCCCAGGGCAGTCTGGCTCTAGTTTGGGGTGACCTATGCAGAAAGAGCTGAAAAGCAGCAGGAGGCTGTGGCGGGAAGGAGCGCAGGCCTCGAGCTTGGGCCTCGACCGCAGGGCAACATCCCCCGCAGCGCTACGCGGCCCCCGATGCCTCCCAGAGCCCTCCAGGCCGCCCCGGGCCCGGTTGTTCCCACACGGAGCCTCCATCCCCGCGGCCTCAGGCCTCGCTGCCAGGCCMGGAACGCCTCGCGGGAGCTGCCCACCCGCCACTGGCATCGGCACTCACTGAGACGCGGCTGGGAGAGGTAGTCGCGGGTCAGGGCGGCCGCCTGTTCCCGATGGCCGCCCCCGCCGGGCCCGGCGCCGTTCACCAGCCCCCGCATCGCCCGCGCCGCCGCCATCTTGTCCTGCCCTGTCCGCGCCGGCCGCCGCCGCGGGGGCCGCCGCGCACGCGCAGTTATAGGCGCGCCTCGCCCCGCCCCCCCGGCGCGGCCGGGGGGAGGGGAGCAGGGAGCTGGCCGTGGTGCTGAGCGCGGGGATTGGGGCAAAACGGGCAAAAAGGGGGGRAAAAAGCAACGGAGCTGGGAGAAGAGCGGTGAACTCGGGGCTCGAGACATTCTGGGAGATCTACTGCACCTCAGTATGCCCAACATGTTCTCTGCGCTCTCCTACTCCAGCTTGGTCAGCAGAAAAAATGTCCTTTTTTTTTTTTTCTCCTTTTTTTTTCCCACAGGGTTGTTGGAAAAATGAAATCACTTCAAATGTCTATAATGGTTAAAAAAAAAAAACCTCACAGGGAACGAGTGCAGATATTTCCATGGCACCTCTGAGTGAGCTCTCTGACCCCATAGAAAAGAAGGGATAACATTGCAATGAGCTGCTCAGGTCTCTGCTCTGCTGAACAAGGCCTGGCTCTGGGGCTGCAGAGAAAACCTTTCTATCCACTCTTCACTTTGGAGGAAATCACCCTAAAGTGTGGCCCTAGGGAGTCTCTATGCAGTCTCTGTGGAGTCTTATGGGGCCTGATGGAAGAAACCCCATCTATGGATCCTTGGGGTTCCTAGAGGGTACTAGGGGGCCTTGTAAGGGGCCCAAGACCTATGGGGTCTTTGTGGTGCATATGGGGCCTTAGGGTGTCTCTATGGGGTCTCGCTGGGGTGGATGAGGTCCTAGGGTGTTATAGAGGGTCAAAAGGCCAAGTGCAGGGTCCTGTACCTGGGCAGGAACAACCCCAGGCACCAGTACAGATTACAGGCTGACCCGCTGGAAAGCAGCTCTGCAGAGCGGKATTTGGGAGTCCTGGTTGACARTAAGTTCCCCATGAGGCAGCAATGTCGCYTCGTGGCCAAGAAGGCMAATGGGCTCCTGGCTGCATCAGGAGAGGGGCGTTGCCATGAGGTCRAGAGGGGGGTCCTGCCCCTCTGCTCAGCTCTGGGGAGGCTGCACCTGGAGCACGGGGTGCAGTTCTGGGCTCCCCAGTACAAGAGAGGCACGGAGCTTCTAACAAGGGTCCAGTGCAGGGCAATGAAGCTGATTAAGGGACTGGAGCATCCATCATGTGAGGAAAGACCAAGCGAGCGGGGCCTGTTTAGCCTAGAGAGACTGAGAGGAGAGGTGATCAACATGTGTAAGCACCTGAGAGATGAATGTAGGGAGGAGGGGGCCAAATTCTTCTCGGTGGTGACCAGTGATAGAACATTGGGTAATGGGTGCACCTGCCTGTGAGAACGAACTTCTTTGCTGTGAGGGTGACAGAGCCCTGGAACAGGCTGCCCAGAGAAGCTGTGAAGTCTCCTCCAGAGATCTGCTTGAGCAGGGTGGTTGGACTAGATGATCTCTAGAGGTCCCTTCCAACCTTACGGATTCTATGGTTTTGTGGTTCTCCATGGGGTCCTAGGGGGTCTCTATGGGATGCTAGAGGGTCCTATGTGGTCCTATGGGGCCCACTGGGGACATAGGGGGGTCTCTTTTAGGTGTCTGGGGAGTCCTATGGTCCCTCTTGTGCCTATGGGGACCTATGGAGTTACAGCAGGTCTCCACGGGGTTTCCATCAGGTGTATGGAGGGTGCCTCTATTTCCCTGTGGGATCCTAGACAGTCCTATGGTGGTCTAAGAGGTCTCTAGGGGAGGATTCTAGGGGATCCTAGAGAAATCTCAGTGAGGTGCTGGGGGATTTCTAAGTGGTCCTAGAGGGCACTATGGGGCCCTACAGAAACTCTGTGGAGTCCTAGGGTGTCACTATAGTGCCTATAGGGTCCTAGGGAGGTATAGGGGACCTCTATCAGATCTCTCTGGGGTCCTATGGAGACATATAGGGTCCTTTGGGGGTTTCTACGGGGCCTAGGAGGCCCTAGGGTATCTGTATAGATTCCTAGGGAGTCCCTAAGGGCCTCAATGGGGCAGAGATGGCCCTAAGCATCTCTGTGGAGTCCTATGGATTCCTAGGGGATCTCTCTGGTGCCTTGTAGAGATCCCTTAGGACTCCACAGTATCGGTGGGGCCCTTTGGGGTTACTGGGGTGTCTATAGGGCCTTACGGGTCTCTATGGAGATCTATGAGGTATCTACGGGAACCAAGGGGGTCTCTAGGGGGTCYCTATCAGATATATGGGATCTCAGGGAGTTACAGTCATCTTAGGTAGTTTCTATAGGGTTCTGGTAGGTTCTAGGAASACCTAAGGTTTCTCTATGTGGTCTCTGTGGGTTAGAGAAGGCTATATCGGGGCATTGTAGGATTCTATGGGGACCTATGTGTTTTCAGTGGGGTCGTTATGGGGTCTACGAGGTCCTAGGAGATGTAAGGGGTGCTAGTGGGTCTCTATGAGGGTCTCCATGGCGTCCTAGGGGGACCTATGGGGTCCTATGGGGATGTATAAGGTCCTATGGAGTGCTAGGGGGTCCCACAGCGTTTCTAGGAGCTCCCACAGGGTCCTCTGAGGCCCTAGGGGGCCTCTATAGGGTGTCCGTGGAGTCCCATGGGGGGGACCTATGTGGTCTCTATGGGGCCCCAGGAAGTTATAGGGTATCTCTATGGGGTCTCTCTGGATCCTGTTGGGTCCTATAGGGTCATTACTGGGGTCTCTATGGGACCTATGGGCCCTTAGGGGTTCTCTATCTGGTCTCTATAGGGCAGAGAAGGCACTATGGAACTCTGTGGGGTCTCAATGGGACCCTAGTGTATTCTATGGGGTCTCTAAGGCCCATAGTGTCTTAGAGAATTACAGGGGGTGACTATGGGGTACTAGGGGGGGCCYTAGGAGCTCTCTATGGGATCTCTGTGGAGTCTGATAGGGTCCTAAGGGGGTCTCTCTGAGGTGTATGGGGTCCTGGGGGTTAGAGGAGGTCTCCATAGGGTCCTATGTAGACGTACAGGGTCCTATGGAGTCTCTGAACTGAGGCAGAAAGAAAACAGCAAACTTTTCCAAGCTGATACTCATAAAACCGAGGGTGTACAAACCAGAAGGCAGCAYGGGCTAGGTGGGAGAACAGACATCGTCCACGTTAGATGCAGTAACGACTAATTGCTTTTTTAAAGCACAAAGAAAACTCATAAAAATCAAAGTCTGGTAGATCAAATAGTTGGATTCCTGACAGAGAACCTGCCTAATTACTTTCAGCAGACAGCTTTTATGGATGTAGAGGCCCAGCTGGAACAGCACAAATACTGTAGTGATCACTGACACAGGGAAAGAAAAGCAAGCACCACAAGGGACTCCGGGTCCTCCCCTCCCCTTTATTACATATAGGCAGAAAACAGTGTTTTTCTCCCATTTGCTTACAAAGGAAAGGAACACAGAGCTTCAAGTCACTTCACACGATTCCGGGCACGGCTCAGCTGAACTCCCCTTCTCTGGCCAGAGTCTGCGCTCTGAATGGAAGGGTGGAGAAGCCCCAGCAAAACCCTCCCCTCTCCTCCAGGCTGCGGTGGAGTCATCATTCCTAAAGAGAGCCCCGGAATTCCAGCCCTARCTTGCTACTCACCCATGCAGCCATCCATGTGGCTTGGGCAGCAGAGCTCGGCACAGGAACGAGTGCCACAGGGAATACATTCCGAGCGGGGAGAGGGGCTAAGTGCACATTCCTCTCCCGAGGGAGTTACTTTAGTCACGGTAGGTACCAGGCTTTGTGTTCTTCCACCTGCAAATAAAAAAGTGACCTGCAAAAGATGACGATTTCATCTTCCAATGAGGAAAGGCAGCACCTCAAAAAACGCTTCAGTTCCCGTGCTATTTCCCCCTCCCCACTCCTGTATTAGAAAYATTTACAGGGTTTTGGTTTGGGTTGTTTTTGGTAACCCATAGTTTAGCGACATCAAGCTTAAAGGCAAGGTTAAGACTGCTCTATGAAACCATCCACCAACCCAAATGATGCATCGCCTTTTCCGCCCCACCTCAAAACATGAGAGCTCCAAGCAGATCATCCTGCAGCTCTCCACAAGTTCTGCAAAAAGGGAWGATACAAAAATAGCAAACAGCTCGAATTTCAAGTAAGAGCCAGCAGAAAATTGTTTTGTATTGCCTGCCAGCCTCTGTCAGCAGGGGCAGCATAAGGAACTCCTTCATTTGAAAATCTTTTGCAGGTCTCCCTTTTAAGGCCTTAGTGTCATTACAGAAAGAGGAATTAACTTTTGTCTTGTGCTTGCAATTGCTGCCCCCTAGTGCAGCACCAAAATCTCCTACAATTTAACAGTTACAGTGTCTAGCTGTCCACGACCGTGCAAAGTACACACAGAAAGGGTCTGAACTATCAACAGGTGTTTAAGCTTCTTGCAGATAACTTATGTCAAAGGACAGTACTTATGTGCCAAGTGTTTCAAACAACCACACATAGAGCCAAATGTTGAGCAACGGCAGTGCTGCTGCAACTCAGCTTCTCAACATCAGCCACAGCAAAAAAAGAGAAAAATGAAAAAGAACAACCAAGCACTGTTATGAACATCGAAGAGTTTATCTTCACTGGGCAGAAGAGTGAGAATTGCGTTCCCAGAAGGAAGATTGGATGTTGCAGGTGACTTGGGATAACAAGTCAAATGGAAACCAGTGCAGATGTTGGCACAGAGATGACAAACACCAGCTGGGGCCAGTTCCAGAGAGTGGATTGTCATGGCAGAAGATCCTGTTGCTTAGTAAAGTGATATCCACAAAGAAGAGGGGAGCACTACCCATCTCTCCCAAAGTCTAGTCATTAGTTAAGGAACCTTAAGACAACTTCTCAAGCTGCAGCAACAGGGTAACTGTTGGGTCTTTAGAGATTCAGTCCCAGAGCTGTTTTAGATTCACATGAAGCAGAGGGAGTCTTTTGTGCCAGATCTATAAAGAAAATTGCAACAAAAAGACATGAGTTTTCATYAGTAAGAGGATCGGTCACATCCATGGTTAGCACACACAATTTCAGAGCTCCTCAGTATTTCAACATTTGAGTGCGTTCTCTTGAAAGCCCATGCCTCTTGTTTGATACAGAATGCTATCTGCTCTGCAACTTGAGCAATCAGCTGCCCAAAGGAAAAACAACACAGACAGAGTGTTGAATACTCATTAACAGAATTCTCAAAGGAAGATTTAATAACTTTTTTACCCTAGTCCAAGACAGGACTGCTGCAATCAGCATGTTGTTTAAGCCCATAAACTCTGGTCCTTCATCATTACTGGATAAAACCCGGTTCAGCACTRTTTTAAGCAGAAGTCATACTTACAAGAAATGATCTCTCACCCAGAAGGAGAGAGAGAAGATGCTGTAAACGTCATACCAAAAGGCATGAAAACRCTAGCAGATTTCATCACCGTGTCCCATAAAATACCACAAGCTCAATCTGGCTTTGCATATATTTTACTAAACAAACAACATCTTGTCAAAGCACTGGCTCTTTGGTAGACCCTTCAGATTTCCCTGCAGACCACAGTAGGAAACGAAGATGCAATTTCTAACACAAAGTACAACCCTCACGATTACAGCTGGTAGAGAAGAGGCAATGCCACTGTGTACCTGGCAGGGATACAGTGCAACTGGAAATGGGAAAGATATTTGGCTCCGATTACACCTCTGATAGACATCTTCCATTTTATAAGGTTGTCAAGGGATCCTAACAATAGCTAGCTAACACAACCAACTACCATCCATACCTCCATCGGAAAGGGAGAGCTTTTCCAATTCAGCTTCAAGTTCAGCATCAGAAATGGCAGGATTCGGTGGCTTCTGAGGGACAGGAGGCAGATCAACAGGCTCCTTAGAAGTGTCTTGGAGGAGACTATCCAGCTCTTTCTCAAGTTCCTCAGTGTCCATCTCTGCCAGTGAAAGAAAACATTCAGCTACAAGCAGAAATAAGTACCATCTTCACAGCATATGACAAAGCAGCGGGCAGAGAACCTCCCTGCAGGTAACAACCAGTGTCTTGAGTATCAAAGGTACTACCACCCATCACTCCCACTACTCGTAACAAGCAACTCCTCATGCTTCCCCATAATGAGTCAGAGACCTACAAGGAATTTGGAGATGCACAAATATCAATTGCCCAACAAGCCGCTGTCAGAGAAGAGAGCTCCCTGTCAATTCTCCTTTGTTCTAAAGGCACCAATAGCTTCATCCTCAGTGTTTCAGCAGCTGTCTGTACTCCCAGGAAGGAGGGGGAACAGCAGGAGCATGTGGGACAACAGTCGGGGGAGAAAAGATGAGCAAATCAGGAGACCCAAAAACATACCGAGACCATTGATCCCCACTCCAGCCAGCGTCTGAGCCACTTCATCCTGAGTATCACAGAGCTGAGGAGAAATACACAAAGTTTGATACAGACTGTCAGGTGTTACGAGATTACAGGTCAGGCCATTTTAAGACCCTGTTCTTACACATTTAGTTGCCTTCCAAGTCTGAAAAGCCTGACTCACATTTCTTTTTAAAACACCATGCAAAATACTTGCTAACAAGAGAATTGTGCACTTGCACAAATATGGCTAACCAGGAGAACACAAAGCACATCCGTTTGGTGTGCTAGGAAGCAGTAACTGAAAATATGTAAAAAGCAAATACAGACAGGTATTTGAAGATTTGTTTCAAACTCAAGATTTGCTCACTTGTTTAAAAAGATCAAGATTAAGTCAGTCTGCTCTGATGACATATGGAATAGAAACAGAACAGTGCCAGAAGCCTCAGTATTGGTATCTGGGCAAGTTTTCTATGTGCATCCACCCACTTCTTGCTCATTTATGTAGATGTCCTCTTATTTCAGTACCTCTTGTATCTGATCCACCAGGTTCTCAGCCTTCTCCACAGTTACATCCTTCATAGACAGCTTCAGAGCTCCCACACCAGCCTGATAGGCATTAAATACCTTAACAAAGGGGAAAGATGCATAATGTTGAATGAGTAAGAGCAGACAGTAGGCAGTGTGAGCTTCTCTCAAGAYCCATTATCCAAGCAGAGCCTTCAGAGTAGTGCTAGCACAGGAGAAAATGGGGCCCCAAGCAGGTTTCCTCAAAGCAATGTCCCACAGTCTGCCTGGCTATCTCCTGCAGCAGAGAAAGCAGCCTCACCAGCTTGCTTGCACCCCAGAGACATGAGCTCCCATAAGCAAGTTAAACAGCACAAATGAAGAGCGGAGCTAACGGGAGAAACATAAATGGAAATGAACACGCTACCATCTGGTCGGTCTGGGAGGCATAAATGCGATCCAGGATCCCTTGCACTGCATCCAGCTTGGAATGAAGCTCTTCAATACGCCTTTCCGTCCTCCGTTTCGCCTTCAAACATCTCAGTGCCTGCAGATATTAGATACAGAGGCTTAGATCACAAAGCAGCAGCCAAAGGGAGTATATCTTTCAAGAACTTCCTTGCTCTACGAGGACTSTACATACAACAGCTGGGTTTAAGAGCTAGATACTTCTATTCCTTTCCATCATACCACTTAGGACAAATATATTCCTRTCACCACATGAAGGAGCCCTTTGGCTTCAGAAACACACTTGTACACCTCTAAGACAACAATACCAAATGCTAGGCACTATCTGCAGTGATAAAGCACTTCCAAGATGCTTAACTTGCTCTTTCCAAGCAGAACAGTACTTACCAATTGCTTTTTCCCAGCTCTACAAGCACTCCGGGCATCCTCTTTACACCTGTACAGAGGCAACAAGGAAAAGGAGCTTATTCCTTTGCAGTTCTTTACAAATCAGCTGCCATCCTCACTACCTTGCTCTTATCTACAGGTGGCTGTGTACCAATATATTTTCACATAGACATCCTTAAAGCTTTGTTTTATTTTCACGGGCAGGCCTTGAATGCATTCCAAATCTTTCTGCAACTTCCACAGCCACTCACTGCATGCTATTTTCATGTGGATACAAAACAAGGAAGGGAAAACGTGTCCTACTCCACTAGGTAACTAGTGCATTTACCAAACAAGGAAGAACGACTGTCACTTAAAGAGGACAGCTTCATTCTTAATTATGTCACAGGAACATAAAGCTCTACATCATAACGAAGTTCTTCCCACCACCCTTCCCCAAATTACTTCTCTGCTTCCTGGGAAAGGGACTCCACCTTCTGTGACAGCAGCTGCTCACTCTGCATCAACTGATACACACCAATGTCCACATCGTTCATTGGGGAGACTTTGGCATGAAGACCTCGGGCGAACTTCACTATCTAAAGAAAGAGAACCACATTCCTGAGTCACTTCTCTCCAGAATTTGTGCTTGATCTAGAAATACTTCCACTCTTAACAGAAAGAAAAATGCTTTTGCCTTAACAGAACACCCTGAGGACACAAAGCTGTCCCAGCACTTTCACAGATAATACCAGTTTTGACCCCAACTGAACGGTTACGCTATGGTGTGAGCGGTATACAGCAGTGTCTCACTTTCAAGAACTTCAGAACTTCAAAACCAATAGCAAGTATTTTTCAGCTACAATGAAATTCAACACAGGAATTATATCACCCCAAAGCAGTCACCTTTACCCTGTACCTTCTCTCCGTTCTGTTCCAGGATCGTGACCCTCTTTTCCTTCTGCAGCTGGAGCAGCAACAAGTAGAAGGTCCTTTCATCTGGACAAACATTGGCACAGAGGGACCGCAGCTCCGAGAGGGCAACAACAGGGTGAGAAGAGAGCGCAGAGTTCTGGTACAAGCGATAAACTTCCTCTGCCTTTTCCTGAAAGGAAGCAACAAAACCATCCGTTAGTTGATTCATGACCATTCCTTCTCCCACAAGATTTGCCAAGGCCGCTTCTACTTCCTCCCACAGGCCTAAAGGTGAAAAATTAGAGGCGCCACATTTGGGCAAAAACTTTCAAACTAAGTTGGCTGTGAAATTCAGAAGGTGGTAAGTGTTCATAACTCTCCAAAAAATACCACCACTAATGGAATGCAAAATACTACCGTTTTCCTCTGCCACCAGAGCTACATACTTATGTTCCCTGTGTAAATGTCATGAAAAATACAAGCACTACAGAGTCAGCAAATCAGACACCGCTACTTTTCTTGCTTTCCCATCAATTTAAGCCAGTATAAGCTTGTCCTTAACACTCTAGATATCCAGAGCATTTTTGCATCATTTATCTTTGGGCAGAGCACCAATTTAAGCCCAGTATAAGCTTGTCTTGAAAAACGCTATAAGTATCCTGAATAATTTTGCATCATTTATTTTTAGACAGAGAGAAAAAAAAAGGAATGAACAAGTTTCCTATTTCAAGGGAGACTCATGTAACTGGAGTTATCACCTCCAAATTCACCACCAGTGTTAGTCACACAACTCCTGAAAGGACCGAACTACCGCACAGAAGAGACACTGTGTGCTGCCAGAGCAACTACAATGACAGCAGCACATCTAAGGAGCTCTTTCATGTCTGCAAGTCCCAGTCATTTAGAGACCACCTGCAAACAAGAGCAGCAAGCCTTGATGTTTTTAAACAGAGTAACTTCAGGGTTTCTTTTTCTCCTTTTCTTTTTCCTCTTTTTTTTTTTCCTTGAGGGGAAAAAAGGGGCTTAGCTACACTGAGGAGTGACCCAAGGTCTCGAGCACGGCGCCTTCCACGTCAGATCAGTTGTACAAACTCACAACACAAGGCGCAGATCTACCACTAACAACGCGCTGCAGCTAAGGGCCTCTGACAGGAGGCAGCAGCAATTCTAGTCAGGTCAGAAAAGGCAAACTGAAAGCACATGCCCCCAAGGGAAAGCAGCCTTTAATGAGGCACCTGCGAGCTCAGCAGAGACACAATACACCAGGCTGAAAGCCAGTGACACGCACGCACGGCACTTGTTTCTCTGATGGCATTCAAGCTGCAAGTTTCTCCGGTAACCTGCGCTTCCTCTTACTCAAGCCTGGGAGGTAGAGCAGTCCCTGAGCACGCGATGGGGCTTCCTGGAGAGCACGGCAAGCTTGTCAGCCGTTTCTTCCGGAAAAGTCATTACGTTAATTTCAATGTCTATTTTTAACCACAAGTTATTACTCCCTCAATCTCTGTAAACACTTCTAAATACTTAAGGAGTCAGACAAAGATATTTTTCTATTCATCCCTTGCCTTTCACTGCTAGCGCGTAAAATCGCTCGCTATTTTAAGACGTGCAACCCAAGGGCGCTCTGGAAAACACTCACCTGCAGCAGCTCCACAAAAATCAGAACTTCCTCCTCCTCGGGCACCTTGCTGTCCCCCAGCACGCTCGACAGAGTCCACTTGAGGGGTTTCAGAATAAACACCCCCACGCCCCACGAGATCCAGCTGCTGTCCACGCTGGCCATGAAGTCGGACTCTCTCTGCATTTTGCCACGTCTGTAGAAAAGAAACGCACGTGTTGCAGACCCGAGGATGGCCAATCCCCARCCCTTCCAGGGAAGGGAAAAACAGCGCAGCAGTGGGAATGCTGGAGTGGATATGAATTATTGGAAACCTTTTTTCTGCATGTTGCACATCGATAACCCCGGTGGTGTTCAGCTAGGGGCGCACATATGCAGTTTGGTCAGTTACTGTGTGCACTAAGGGGCGCAGACCAGGTTTCCTCTCAAGTTTAGGTGTTTTGTTTACAGTTTGCCCAAGCTTCTCCTCCACCAAACTGATTGGAAAGGCTGCTTTCCCACAGGAAAGGCTCCTCATTCCCTCGGCTCTGACCACGCACCCACRCGCCCCCTCCTCATTCCTGCCGTGTTTATCCCGAGCGGGCCCCTTCCTTGCACAGGCTCCTCGTACCACCCCAAGCCCCTCACCTGAGCAGCTCCCACAGACCACACTGCCCCATTCCCAGCCCGCTTCTCCCTCCTCACCTCCCCCTCACCAGGCTGCCGGCCTGCCCAACCCCTCCGGCCTCTCCCCAGGCCGCTTCCTCCTCCCGCTCAGGCCCTTCCCACGCCCGCCGCCTCGCCGGGCCCGCTCCAGGCCTGCGTACCGGAGCAGCTCGCGCAGCACGGTGCCCAGGCCCAGCGGGACGCTGCCGCGCCGCTCGAAGCCGAGCTGCAGCTCGCGCAGGCAGGTGCGCACGGCGCCCCGCCGCCGGCCGCGCGCCAGCACCAGCCCGGCCCAGAAGGCCATCTTGCTGTCCCACTCGGTGCTGTTCACGTCGCGGCTCTGCTTGAAGGCCGAGAAGAGGAAGGCCATGCGCTCGTCGTCCGTCTCCCACTCGGGCGGCAGGTCCCCGGCTGGGGCCGGCCCAGGCGGCGCGCGCCCCGCGCTGCACATCGGCCCCCGCCGCCGCCGCCGGCCGGCGCTCTGCGCATGCGCCGCTCCCACCTTTCCCCCCCCCAGCTCGCGCTTTGTGTGGGAGCGCTCTCCCACCCCCGCCGCGCTGCGCGGCGTGGTACGGCCCGGCGCATGCGCACACCGCACGGCGCGCACGGCCGTTTGGGCGCTGGGTGGCGTCACGGGGAGTGTCACGTGGGGGCGGCGTCACGGCGACGTCACGGCGATGTTTCTCCTCCATGTTGAGGCCTGTGGCGCCCGCAGCCTTCGCGGTGTCGCCTCGGCGGTGGGGGGAAGGACGGTGTCCGTGTGTCCCCAGGACAGTGTCCATGTGTCTCCAGGACAGTGTCCATGTGTCTCCAGGACAGTGTCCGTATGTCCCCAGGACAGTCTCTGTCTCCCGGGCATTTCTCCCCCAGCTCCGAGGCCTGGCAACTTTACTGGTGAGTAAGGGAGGGATCCCAAAGCAGCCTTTGACCCTGCACATGACACGTCCCTATAAGGGAATGTTTTTACCTCCTTTCCTTTGCTTCTATACCAGTGCGAAAGGGAGGGATCCCAAAGCAAAGCGGCCTTTGAACCCGCACATGACACATGCCTATAAGGGAATGTTTTTATCACCTCTCTTTTGCTTGACTCACAAAGAGGCAGTTTCAGGTGAACTTTCAGTGCTCTCCGCAGAACCGCGCTCCCTGTGATCAGGAAGCTTTTCACACCCAAACACGCAGCACTAGTGAGAAATTCAGCGCCAAACCACAGCCCGGTCATTTGCAAAAACACACGGTGGCTTTTAGCAAAATAAACATTGCGTCCAGGAAGCTGCACTGCAGGGCCTGGCCACAGGTCTTGCTCAAAGGAGCYGCATGGGATTAGGTTCATTCACCTGAGAAAACTGGTCTCAGACACGACCRCCAGGCACGGCCCTTCACAGCTCCGGAATGGAAGCGCCCAGTGACGGCAGGATCCAGCTCCCGTGGGATCCACGTCCTGCCGTGCAGGAAATGCCTGCTGTGGATTCACCCGTGAAAAAAMTTAATGGGGAAAGAAAATAAATAAATACACATATATACACACACATATATATGCACATACCGAAGAATGTGCGTTGTGTGTTGAGAAAGTTGGGATAAAAGGATAGGATTCCCTTTAAAAGGCAATTCCCTGATAAAAGATTCAAGACACCCTCAGGGTATAACAGTGATCCCACTGGACAAAACCAGGATAAGGACCTGCTCCACCAAGTCAATTAGTGTTGCTGCCTTGGGGACCAGTGTGACTGCAAGCATTTGTCCTGCGTCCTGCCAGCTCCTGGATGCAGACGAATGGGATGCCGTTTCTCCGGGAATGGAGGCATTTGACACTGCGATACCGTGGCTTTCCCCATGCCAACTCTGCATGCAGCAGGGCTGGCCAGAGTTGAGCAGCAATGGTGCGAAAAGAATTGCCTTTTTTTCTCAAAAAGCARCCCGTTTTTTCCAGCAAGTTGGATTTTACCAAACATTCCCAAGCTCCCGAGATGGCAGATGCTCCRTTTGTAGGGCAGCCTGTGCTGTTGTGCAGATCACCCTTACAGATTACCCGGGGGCTGGTGACTCACCCAGTTCTGCAAGGGAGGAGAAAAMGTAGGAAAAGGAGCCCAAACTTCCTGTCTTCTGTGGAGTTCAAAGTCCATGTCTGCTGTGAGTGGAATTTTCCAGAAGTATGGGAATCTGCACACAAACCGTCCTCATTCATAAGGCAAAAACTTCAGCTCTTTCTGCTTGCCCAAGTACAGAGAGCCCGAGGAGCTCACCCAGAGTGACTCAGGGAAGGGCCGGTGGTGCAGAACTGAGCTCCTCCCTCCTYGTGCCCTTCACACAGGGCACTGACTACAAAAGCATCCCTTTTAGAGAGAAACCTGGCATTTTGGAGAAAAAGACACTTCTTTATCCCGAGGGAGATGGTCAAAGTTATCAGACAGCTTCAAATCCCTTTCAGGAAACAAAACGAAACAAAATTGTATATATATATAAATATATGATATATTTACACAGACATATAAATATACATATATATACACTTTTTTTTTTTTAAAAAAGGATGGCAAAAATCTGGAGGAAGAACTTAATGCAAGAAGCACGTTTAGGCCCAGAGCCCATCGCTGTGCAGAGGTGCCGCAGGTTGCCGCTAGCAGACGGTGCTTTGGGAGGGGAGATCACCTTTTCCTCCCTGCTGCCTCTTAAGGAAACACCCAGTTTTAAAGGGGTGGCTTGTCAGGGTGGCAATGCCTGGAATGTGTGCGCCCTGGAGCGCTGTGCTAGTTTGCATGGGGTTAACCACTATGGGGAGCTTAGACTTCACCCGAGACACTTATCCAGGTGTCCATTCCGGGCATCTCCCAGCAGGGCCTGGAGCCTCTGGGCAGGAGGAACAGGCTTGGGGGGGCCTCCCCAGCTCTTTGGCTCATTTTGTTTTACACTTGCAGCAGAACGGAGGAAACTTGGTGTCCCCAAAAAGAAGCAATTCACCTGTTCCTCCAAGCACTCCAGGTCTGCCCACTCCTCCGGCTCTGCAACCTGCCCAGCCTCCCAGTTGCTCCAGAGCTGCAGGGACTGAATGACAGGGACGGAGAGCACGACGGCGAGACAGCAGCCTGCCTGGCTGTGATAACAGCGCAGCCCTCCCGCTGTGGCCTGTAAGTCATCCTTAAATGGAAGCGCTGCCTCTGTCCGCTCCTCAGCGTGCAGGGGAAATTCCTGAATGGCAGATGGATGACGTTAGCGGCGCCGTGAGTCCCACCCAGGCTGCAGCATCTGCAGCGACAGGGTGGGTAGGAGGGTTGCTTGGCCTCTCTCTTACTCCTGCACAGTGCTGAGCACTGGTGTCATGTGGTGCAGTGAAAAAAACACACCTTAGTGTAATTTAATAGATGAGGTTGCAGAGAC
Source organism: Eudromia elegans (assembly GCA_003342815.1). Lineage (NCBI taxonomy): Eukaryota > Metazoa > Chordata > Aves > Tinamiformes > Tinamidae > Eudromia > Eudromia elegans. The sequence continues at coordinate 235,273 of PTEX01000453.1, read as the reverse complement.
GGACCCAAGGCCTCATCAGGAGGGTGCTTGGAATGATGCACCCGCAGGATGGTGCAAAGTGCAGGGCAAGACAGGAAGCAGCAGCTCTGCAGCACGTCCCGCGCTGTGTCACCTCCTGCGTTCAGCCCAGCCCTGGGTGACTTTGAGCAGGACGCCATGGGGGGCGTTGGGTCAGTGTTTTGGGCAACGGGACAAGTTTGACATCGCTGGTCCTGCCCCGAGCGCAAACCTGGGTGTTCTCCAAGGCCCCAAATCACTTGGGCTGGAACAAAGCGCACACAGTTCTGGGATGGCACGAGGCACCGCAGRCGTTTGGGGCTGGCAACAAACCGCCCACCCGGAACAGCCATCGCAGCGCCGGCTCTGCCCCACAATTCGGACGTTGCACTTCCTTACAGCGTTTGTTGCTGTTCCCCACATATCCGTGCCTGGCCCAGGGCTGTCCTGGACACTGCCCAGGGGAAGGGCGTCCCGCTGTCACCCAGGGGACCTGCCCGCCCTGCAGCCCGGAGGGGATCCCGCTGTGGGAGGCCGGCGTTGGAGCGGGGCCRTGTCCCAGCACCTTGCACTGCGGGAGCCTCGGCCTCGTGGGGACTCTTCTTGTGCCCTGCGCCCAGCAAGTGTTTGTGCAACTCTGTCTTTCCCGGAAAACCTGTGTTCTTGCTCCCTCGGGGTCCAGATACCCCCACGATGGAAAAAAAAAAGGGGGAAAAAAAAAAAAAAGTTGGGAAACGAGAGGAGCCCCTACAGAGGCATCTGGAGTGCCCGGCTCAGCCCGGCCCGTCGAGAGGCTCGAGCCTCGCGCCTCCGTGGCCGTGGGACATCCCCCAACCCTGCGAGGGGACAGAAAAAAACGCCCAAAAAAACCCACCAAAAGCCGGAAAAAGAGTGAAAACGGGGCGGGCTCCGTACCCGACTGGCGAGGGGGCGGGCGCGCGGCCGGTTACGCCTCCTCCCGCGACAGGAGAAAAACTGCATTTAAGCATCGCGGAGTGGAGAAGAGAAGAACGGAGCGGAGCGGAGCCGAGCCGAGCGGAGCCGAGACCAGACCAGACCAGACCAGCGGAGCGAGCAGAGCCGGGCCCGGGCCCCGCCGTCCCGTCCCGTCCCGAGCGCCGCGCCAAGCCGGGCTGCCCCGTCCCGTCTCGGGCCGTCCTGTCCCGCTCTCGGCGACCGAATCCTTCCCGCGCACGATGCTCGTCGCGCCCCGATGGTGCCGCTGATGCCGTCGGTGCTGCCGGTGCTGCTGGTGCTGCTGGTGCGTGGGGCACGGGCCGGGCGGTACCGGGCCGGGGGCGCCGCTGCCGTCGCGGCATGTCCGGGCTTGCCGCGCCGTGCGGGCTGCGGGTGGGACTGCCCGAACCGGGGCCGTGGGGACTGAACGGGGGCCGCTGACCGCCCTGGACGGCGGAGGCGGAGGGGCTGGGGGGCTCCCTTCAAGGGGGGGGGGGATCGTGGGGGCAAAAAGGCTGTTGGGGGTCACCCGTGATGGGGGCTGAGGATGGGGGGCGTGAGTGGCTTACCTGTACAGGGGGATAGGGGCTATGGGGGCCTCACCTGGATGAGCTGCGAGACAGGAGCCTTGGGGAGGTCACTTGGATGGGTYGGGGGGACAGGGGCAGTGAGGGCTCTGCTGGTGTCTAAGCTATGGAGGGGGGGACGACTCACCTAGATTATTAGTAGCCCTGGAGCCCCCGTAGCCCAGGGGCTGTGCTGGGCTCCCCTGGGACAACTGAGGCTGCCCTGGGGGCCRGGGGCTCAGGCAGGGTGGGCCTGGCGGAGCTGGGAGCGCGTTGGGAAGAGTGGGCACAGAGTCCGGCTGCAGCACGTGGGCCTTTCCATGGCGCCCAGATCGCCACTGCGTCTGCGGGAGGGGATTTCCTGTGGCTTCCCAGCATTGTTTGCTGTCCTGAGTTGGGATCTCGCGGCTGCGCAGGCAGAAATATGTGGCTTTACGCGGCTGCCCGGCCCATGGCCTCGGGGACTGTGGGATGGGCGCTGTCACCTGCGCACACTGCGTCCCCACTGTGGGAGATGGCTTGGAGGTACCTAGAGCCTTGTGTCGCTGGTGGGAATCCCGTCCCCAGCCCCAGGGTGGCCCCCGATCCCTGATGTGGGGCTGGAGCCCAGCTGTGCCCAGTGCAAGGACTGCGGTGTCCGACGCGCTTGCCCTGACTCGCGTTAAAGAGCTGCCTCTTGGCTCCTTTCCAGCCCTCGTGCTGCTCCCGTGCAGCTCCTTGCATTTCCCTAGTTTCCTGCGTGGTTCCCCAAGCCTGCGGACACTCTCCGGCTCGACTTCATTGTTTTAATCAAAGAAAACAAAAAGTGGAGGGAAAGGGATCAGGTCTGAAGATGCCCCACGTGACAGTCACCCGATGTTAAGGCTGCTTGTGCTTCCTCTGCACACTGTGCTGTTGCATCATACCTGGAGTGGGGCCACAGGCTCAGGAAGAGGAGGCCTCCCCTTGCCTACATCTGCTGGAGCTCAAATTCCATCGGCGTAAAGTCTGCGGGAATCCCCCCGCATTCAGCCAACTCGTGCCTTTATGGTTGTCCCAAGGATCTCCTGCTCCTTGCTTCTTGGTACAGTTGGTGCTCTGGCACCTGCATTCCACTCGATGCCTTCCCTGGGATCGCTTTGGAAGCAAACCAGGGATGAGCGGTGGATGAGTTTGAGGACTGGCACTTCCCCARAGTCTTCTCCGGGTCTGATGCTGCAGACCAGAARGAGAAGCTTTTGCCTCRGGGTCAGGGAGGAYGCTGCAAACCGCAGTGACTGGTCGYTCCTGGGCCTTGGGGARCGTTGCTTGCTTTGGATGTTTGCTGCGAGTGCCAAGCTCTCTTGGCACGGTAGCTTGAATGGAACTTGGTTCCTCCTTGCAATTTACTTTAGAAACAGTTTTTGTGGTGATAAAGTAGCCTGTGCTGAGACAAGCTGAAGTGGGGCTGTATTTCCCTTTCTCCCCAGGTTTTTCTTACAAAACATCCTCTGTGTCCTAGGCAGAGCCCTACTCTCCATCTTCAAGTTAAAGGCTTGTTTTTTGGCAGTTGTTCCGCTGTTTTTCAGCGGCCTCCTCAGATGTTAGGCTGGGATGTGTTGCGCTCGTGTCTGCTCTCTGGCTCATGGCATTGCAAAGCAAACAAGGCTGAGAGCTGGCAGGAGGCACCGTCAACACGTGCTTGGAGCGGCCGAGGGCAGGGTCCAGGCTCTGTATGGACACTCAGCAGCCTTTGCTGATCCCTTTGCGCCTGTTCCCTGGCCTGTAAAGCCAAGGTCCCCGTCGTGCCCGCGGGCTGGTTCGCCGTGGCGCTCTGCAGAGCGCAGYCGTTGGATTCCTCCCTGCACATGGCTGGTGTGCCTGCGCTGCTGAAGGTGCTGTAGGCCGCTAACATTATCATGCACTCGAGCAAGCCCACGGAGTGCCCAGACACGCGGTGCCCCAGGGGCCTTTCGGAGCAGCACGTGCAGCTGCTGCGGAGGCCYTGGGACTGACCAGGAAACCTTCCTCCCGCGTGATAAGGATGGGCGAGCAGGGGGCAGGTTGCGGTCTGTCCTTGGAGACTTCAAGACCAGAGGAGACAAAGCCCCAAGACCTGCAGGGGATAAAAAGCTAACAGGAAAAGCAAGACTGTCCCTTCAGTTGGATGGAAAGGGAGTTGCTGGAGCTCGGGAGACAGCCAGCAGAGCTTGTCTCCGCCTTGGGAGGGTGGGATGTGGTCCCAGCAGTGGGGTGACGCACCGCGTGTGGCTGCCTCTTTCTTCCAGCTTCTGACTCATAGGAGAAACTTGCAGCACAGGGCAGGTTCCTGACGGGCGGGAAGGGGGAAGGAATTTGGTGGTGGTGCATGGAGCTCTGGCACTGGGACAGGGTGGCTGCTGGCAGCCAGCACACCCCTGTCGCTCCCTCCCCACTGCTCGGTTTGCTTTGCTGCGGTTGGTTCCCTTGCCCAAAAATTGGGGAAGGAAGGGAGACCTATCACTATCCTAAGGAAGCGCCAGGGCGCCTTGGCCTCGCTGATAACCCACAGCGCCTGTTGGTTTTGCCAGGAAACAACCACCTCCTCTGGAGAGCAAACTGCCCCTGGCTCTCTCAAGCGGATCTTTGAGAGCCAGGCCCAGGGCAACCCGAGACAGACTGGGGGTTCCCGCCTCTCCTGCCTGGTCTCTTGTTAGCTACACGTGCCCTGTCTCTCTTATGAATCTTTTTAACCCATTATTTCCCTATTTTTTTCCACAGGAGGCTTTTTGGGGAGCTGCTGCAGTTGCAGTGGGGAGAAGGGACGGTTTGGATCCCTTGYCCTTGAGCAGGGAAAGGGAGGAATTTTACCAGGTCTACGATGGAGATCTCTATTGCAGGAAGTGTCCAGCAGGTAAGATGGTTTTTGGCTTCACATTGTATGCAGCTTCCCGTTTCTGTCTGCTTGGTTTTGCACCTCTTCTGTGTGACGCTTTTTGAGAACGCCCTTTGCTAACCCTCTTAATGCACCCTCCAAAGTGGAGGTCTCAACGGCTGCGACCGCGTTCTGTTATCTAAAGACACATTGTGTGAATGTTTCCCGTTGATGGTTCCAGTTTTGCGTTTCAGCTTCACTGACAGCAGAATCGGCTCCCTGTTTGCAAAGACCTCTCCATCCTACATTCCCGTCACTGATAAGCCCTTTCCTTCGCCTCCTCTATTGCAGGCACCTATGTTGCAGAGCACTGTAAAGTGCAGAATGGCTCCAGCAAGTGCCTGCCCTGTAAAGAAGATGAATACATCGAATACCCTAATGATTTTCTCAAGTGCTTTGGCTGTCGGACATGCAGAGAAGGTATGAAACTGAACTGTGTCTCTAGGAGAGACTCTAAGTGAGTCTTGCCCTCCAGGAACTGATGCTGGCCGGTAGTGTGAGCCTAGGTTTAGCTTGGAGCCCTCTGTTTTAGAGCACAGTTGCCTGCAGCATCTCCAAGGGGTGTCTCCTGGTGTGGGTGGTCAGGATTCCGGCAGCCTACAGGGTCTTGAAATGCTGCAAGCACTCATGACATGTCTAGTCAATATGTTCYTTGGCCCATGGGGACATCGTCTGAGCCTGACACAATCAGCAAGGGCTGCTAGGATGCAGCCTTGGAGGGTAGCCCTGTTCCAGCAGGCTGTTCTGTACAATCGGCTCTCCCGCTGTCTGYAGATCAAGTGCAGCTGAGTCCCTGCACGGCCACCAAGAACACRCAGTGTGGCTGCAAGAACGGCACCTTCTGCTCCCCCGACCACCCGTGCGAGATGTGCCAGAAGTGCCGGGCCAGGTGAGCGCGGCCGCGTGACCCCAGGGCTGGCGGATGCGGCGGGCCCAGGGCTGCGCTGGGAGGGATGGGGCTGGCCAAGGAGCCCCAGCACTCGAGCTGTTCCCCTCTGCCCCTTCCCCAGGTGCCTCGATGGCGAGGTGGAGAAGGCTCCCTGCACTCCGCACAGCGACCGCCAGTGCGGTCCTCCCACAGATGCGGCCTCTGGCTTCTCGGGTAAGTGCCAGAGGAGGGAGAACAGGGCTTGAGGGGAGGAGATCTGAGCTRCTGCTGTTAAGGAAACCGGCAGCAGTTCTGCCCACACCTTATTTTCTTTCAGCCCTGTATTTCCTGATTTTGGTTGTGATAATTTTGGCCATCTGCATCGTGTGGTTCTGCTGCAAGACCAGCTCACATACAGGTGAGTGCTGGTAACGTGGGAGGTTGCGTGCGTGGAGCAACAGTGTGAGGGAGCTCCGAAGAGCTGGCCCTGCCAGGCAGCGGCCTGGCAAAGCTGAGTGCCAGCCTTGCTGCACAGGCTGTGCACATGGGGTGCTAGAGGGGTGGGTGGAAGAGGGACCTGCCTTGTAGCAAGAGGGCTCACAGTGCTCTTCTCCCTTCCAGGAGATGGGAGACAACTGAGGAGGAAATCTTCCAATGTGGTGGTGAGTTGTGCTCTGGAGCAATGGCAGTTCCCCGTGCAGAGCTGGGATGAGATCCCTCACCCCATCTGTGCTCCTCAGCTRTGGGTCAAGGTCATTTTCCTTCTCAAGGGGACGCTCTAGTTCAGGGACTACTCCTCAGTTCCAGAGGGGAGATGAGCAAGCCTCTCAGATACAGTCCCTTGGCTGGTGGTCCCAGTCCCTCAAAACCCTGGTGAGGTGGATGCCGCTGCACCCAATGAGAGCCCTAAAAGCAGTCCACTAGCAGCAACCTTTAAGGGGCTATTGTGAGCCCTGCTGCCCCAGGAACTGAGGCTGCAAGATGCAGTTGCCTGATGCTTGTGTCCTTCTCCCGCCACAGGACTACATCCTGTCGCAGCTGAGGAGGCGTGCTCCGGGGACGCAGGACAACCGGCGCAACGAGGAGGTGCAGAATAAGCGGGAGCTGCTTCCTCCAGAGCCGGGTGCTCCAGCGGCGGAGGTGTGTGAAAGTTTCTGCTCGTTTAAGCCTAGCATAAGGGTCTGATGTTTCACTGTGCCGCCTCTCCGTTGTTCAAGCTGGTTGGATTGTGAGCTTCTGGGCTTGGATCAAGCTTTCCACATGGAGATAGGTGAGGGGGTCTCGAGTGAGGCTCCTTTATCCATGTTCTGGGTTCAGCTGTTTTCGGGCTCTCCATTAAGAATAGTAGTAGTCAAGACTGCAAAGCCTCCTATTCCCTAGTATTGCAGCTGGCTCCCAGGCATCCTGTGCAGATTTAACACCTGACCCCGAGCAAATACTGAGCTGGGCTCTTGGGCTGCTYTCTAAAGTTGATCTCTGCTCTCCATACCTGACATCCATGAGCAAGCTCTCCCCTGCTTGTGGTGTCCTGTGAGCCCAGTACTGTAAAATGATGTTTGTTTTGGAGTGCAGTTGTCTCCTGTAGAGGGTACACCCTTTCCAGGTCTCATCCTGCCTGCCCCAAGAGCCCTTGGCAAGAGGGAGAATCTCCAAACTCCCTCTTACTGGCACCTAGGGACAACATCTGGCTCCTTGGCTGCAGACAGCATTTCTTGGTTCAGCTCCTCTCTTTCCAGACTAGATCTGCCTCTGGAGCTGCAATAGTTGAAGTCTCTTCCTCTGAAAGGTGGTTGCACTTCAACTGTTTACTCTGCAGGTGCTTGTGCGAGGTGCTTACTCTGGGTACCATATGGTGTTGTCTTTCCAGGAGGCGATGCGAGACTTGCGTGCTGGTGGGAATGTGAGGAAGAAGCTGGTTCCACTGTCAGAAGAGCCCTATGATCGTAAGTGTTGGGTGCAACGTGTTTAGAGGTGCAAAGGGCCCTGGGGGATGTGTGATGAGCCTGCAGACTTTCTTGGAAAATCCTTTTTCTTCTTGCTCGGCTGCCTGTGCTGTACTCTGTTCTCAGACCTCTTCCCTTCTTCCTGTAGTTCTGCAGCGTTCTTTTGACATCTTTCCTGAAGAAATAGACTACAAGTACTGGAGAAAATATGGCCGAGCCCTTGATCTGCGGGAAAATGAGATGGTTTTGGCAGAGATGAATGAAGGGCGTTCACCAGAGGCCTTGGTCCAGATGCTCAGAATTTGGCTGCAAAAACAGGGAATGAAGGCCTCTATCAATGTGCTGCTGGAGACTCTGGACCAGATCAATCTTGGAGGGATWGCGGAGCGCATCTCCTCCTTGCTTGTTCAGAAGGGCTTTTACCAGTATGAAGAAGTAAGCTGAAGAGTGGGACAGGCCCTGGATCTTCCTCCTTCAWTCTGAAACCATAAATACCTCTAAACACTTAAGTTGCAACTTTTCATAGGTCTGCTGTCTCTGCTCTTATGGAAACGTTGAATAACTCAGCTTGAACCTGGAGAAGTTTTTGAGATCTCAAGCCTTGCAGCCCTCTCTGCTGAGGCCCAAAATCAAGTGCTTTCTTATGTCAATTCTTGAATTTCACTAGGAACAGTATTAGGCTCTTTGCCATGTCCAAGGAGCCTGTGCACTTGTCTGTGAAGYACCAGGGCTTCCAAGAGACATCCTCAGGATTAGTATAGAGAGGGGTTTTACATAACATGTGGGTCTACTGTGATTTTTTTTTTTAACTGGATTACCCTACCCAGGTTCCTGGCATCATGTAAGGGCTTTTGCTTGTAGAGGATCTCTAAGCTGGCCAGCAAACAATGCTGTATGTTTGGCAGTCAAGCATTAATTGGGTTCTTGCGTAGCTTTCTTAAAGCAATTGCCTCTCTTGCATTGGTAGTGGTTCTGCTTGCTGCTAGGGATGACTTTGAAACTGGAGTTTGAGGGGAGTGCCTTGCTCTGTGATCCCTGGGCTCGTCCGGGAGAAGCATTCGTGCCGGTAGAGGGGAGTGCCTTGCTCTGTGATCCCTGGGCTTGTCCAGGAGAAGCATTTGTGCCGGTAGAACAGAAGCTTGTTGTTTGAGCACAAGCAGGAGCCAACCTGCACTGTCACAAACCTCTGAGGTTCCTGTGGGACCTTGGTCGAGTTCCTTGGCCAAGTTTGGTTCTTGTTTCCTTAGCCATGATGCAGCTTTGCTGCCTGCCTGCCTCCAGCTGGCATGGAAGAAGAAATGCACTGAGGGTGGCCGTGGCACCATCCAGCCACCTTCCACCTCCATGGACTGCCGATTTCAAACACTGCTCTTTGCCCTCCGGGGCACAAAGCTCAGGGCCGACTTCTCTTGGCTGTGAAACCGAAGTACTTGAACTGGCTARACACGGTGAGCCCAGTCCCTGAGACTTCCCCCCATGCCAAGGCAGTTACAAGGGACTGCGAGGGCTCGCGCGGGCCTGCTCAGCCCTTGGTCCTTCTTGCCCTCCCCGTCAACTTTTGTCAGCATTAAATGCTACGATTGAATTGCCCATGCAAGCAGGCATTTTGTATTTATATATTTATTTAGCGTACACTAGCTGAGATAGTAGTTTAGCGTATTTTTTTTTATTTCTTTTGATAATGCATGACTGTAATTTATATCTAGATTTTAAATAAACTTTTAAAACAATTCTCCTCATTTCGTGCCTCTCTTTCCTGCGCTCTGCCCTAACGCTCATGAGAGTCTCCCCTGGGCATCAGCAAACTCGAGGCGAGCAGGACCGGCCTCTTGGCCTCCCATCAGCCTTGGCTTACTCCGAGATGCCCCCTCAGAGCCCTGCTAGCCCTGGAAGAGCCAGCGTGTCCCCAGCGTGTCCCCAGCACGTCCAGCTGCAGGGCTAGGAGGATCCAACTGCTCTCTGGGGCTCCTTGTCCCCATGAGCCCTGTAGCCCCTGGGCTCGTACTGGCCACTCGCCTACCTGTTCCAGGGACCCATTCATGTGACGGCAGCGTGCGTGGCCAAGGCCAGGCTGCACGGTGAGGGACGCAGAGAGGGAGCGACCGGCTTCATGGGGGCTCCTGTAGCCGCCCTCTGGCTCCTGGTGCCATTCGGAGCACCCGTGACAGCGCTGCCAAGCACCCAGCGCAGCCCTGGGGAACCTACCGCCCCCACAAAACACAGGGACCAGGCTGGGCTTTTAAAATACTCTTTATTACAACGGAGCCTCCGGGGCCGCAAGCCCAAGCAGCGTCCAGGGGCTTTGCTTTTTCTTTTTTTTTTTTTTCTCTTTTTTTTTTTCCACTTTAGGATTTCTTTAAAAAAAGGGGAGTGCTGGAGGGAGGGCACCAGGGCTCCCCCCGGCGCGGAGCAGCCCGAGGGCAGCGGCTCCTGCGGCTCCTCGGAGCCCCCAGCACGGGGGAGACGGCGGGCGCGCGGAGGCAGCTCCGCTCCCGCCGCCCCGCGGCTCCAGTCCATCCCGCGGGGGACGAGGCGGCCGTCGGCTCGGCAAGGGAGTCCCGTGGGCCCGGGGGAGGAAACGGGCCAAATCCTGCACCTCCCGCCCCGGTGCTCGAGCGGCCCAGGCAAGAGGCCGTCCCGCGTGGAAGTGTCACACCACGGCCGAGGAGGAGGACGAGGAGGACGAGGAAGAGGAGGCGGTGGCCGCGGAGGAGGGCCCCGGCGCGGCGGACGCGTTCCAGAAGAGCCAGCGCCGCTTGGGCTGCCGCTTGAGGTGGAGGTAGTCTTCCTTCTCGCGCTCCTTGCGCGCCCGCTGGTAATGGTCCTCCTCCTTCAGGTACCACACGGGCGGCCAGCGGTGCTTCTCGAAGTACTCCTGGTTCTCTGCAAGGGGGAAGGAGACGTGAGGGCGGCCCCGGCGGCGGCGGCGGGGCCCGAGGCGCGCGGCGCTCACCTCCCGACATGGCCTTCATGTCGCGGGGGAACTTGCGGCACACGTTGTTGTAGTTGGTGCAGATGTGGTGCAGGCACCAGTCGGCCAGCTGGTAGGCGCAGTGGAACTGCGGGCGCGGAGCCGGTGAGGGCCGGGGGCTCGCCCCGCGGCCCCGCGCCCGCCCCGCGCTGCCCTCCCTACCTGAGCCAGCTCCAGGAAGACCAGCACGTCGCCGTCGATGTCCACCATCATCTGCGCCGCCTCCATCAGCCCGGTGACCGTGTACTGCTCTGTGGCGCACACGCACACGCGGCTCAGGGCACGGCGGGCCTGTCTCGGGGCTCCCGCCACGCTTCCGAGGGCACAGGACACATCACGGGGCCGGGGGCCACGGGAGCACCAAGCTCCGGCCAAGGGCAAGCAGGGCTTGGCGTTGGGGACAAGCCCTTTGACCGTTTCTGGACACTCTTCCCTTAGCAGCATCCCCATCCCGGGGCCATCCCTGTGTCCCGGGGCCATCCCTGTGTGCCGGGGCCACCCGCCTGTCCCCGTGGCGACTCACCAGTGAGGGCCACGAGGTGCGGCAGGCAGAGGCGGTTGGCCAGGATGATGAGCTTCATGTCGTCCAGGTCGGGGCTGGAGCTGAACTGGCCCGTGTACAGGTACTCGAGCACGGCGCGCATGCAGCTCTTGCTGGTGTGGGGCAGCGCCACCTGCGAGGGGACCGCGGCGTGAGCGGCGGCGTTGGCGGCACCGGGCTCAACACCGCGTCCCCCCGGCCCCGCTCACCTCGCTCGTGGAGCTCTCCACGAAGGGGCCGCCGAACATCGCCGCCATCCAGTCGCAGCTGGAGATGAGCAGGGGCTTGTGGGCACTGATAGCACCGTCGTCCAGCACGAAGGTGACGTCTGGGGACGGCACAGGCAGGGCTAGCGGCGCGCGCGGCCCCGGCACCTGCCCCAGCACCCACGAGGCCTTGGCTCTCCTCTGGTCCCCTCCATCAGCTCGGCTCCCTCCCCAGGGATGGGCCCCGTGGACACTCGCTTTTGGGAGGCCCGTCCTAAGGAGCAGCCACCACGCCGCACCGGGGACATGGGGCCGCCCTATGGCAGCTCCGTGCGAGGAGGGCGGCGCACGGGATCTGCCCTGTGGGGTTTCTCCTGGACCACGTCCAGGCCCCTCCTGGACAGGCGGCCGCGGCCAGAGCGATGCYGAGACGTGGGAGCTCCCACGGGACGCTGGCCCGGAGCTCGCGGCGGCGCCGGGAGGCCGGTGACGCGCTGCGGAGCGCGCGGCCCCCGGGGACAAGGAGGCGCCTTCCCCGCCCTCGCGYGACCAGAGCTGCCAAACAGGCTGCGGAGAACGAGGCCCTAGGGAACGGGACAACGCAGCCACGCTTTGGGCTAAAAATAGAAAGAAGCCGTAAAAATCCCACTGAGGGACGTGGCCGGCAGCTCGGAGCCCTCGGGGGTGAGGTCCCAGGAGGCAGCGAGCGGCACTGCCCTCGGAGGGGCCGTCTCCACGGGGAAGAGCCCCCTGCCCGCTGCGGGGCCGTAAAGCCGCCGCGTACCGGAGAAAGTCCCCTTGGCGAGGCATTCCTTCACGCGGTTGGTCCTCCGCACGTGGAAGGCTTTGGTGATCTCCTGGTTCATGAACGCCTCGTTGTTGAGGATGTTGGCCACCATCATGCGGAGGTCGAAGACCTCCAGCAGCTCGGCGATGTGAGCGATGTGCATGAGGTCCCGCTCCTTCTCGTCCAGCTCGCCCGTGTACAGGTACTTGAGCACGGCCCGGAAGGGACCCGGCTGGATGGAACCGTCCATCTTCACCACCACCATGAGCTTGGACTTGTAGGTCAGGGGGTCTTCGGCCATCTCCTCCTGGATGCTCGTGAAGGCCCGACTCCAGGAGGAGAGATCCCTTCCCCGGCGCAGCCCGCGCTCGCCGTTCTCATACCTGTTGCCCCGCAGGATGCCGTCACTGGTGGAGGCTCTAAGGCACGGTTGGCGCTGGCCGGAGCCGGCCTCCTCGGYGCTCTCGCAGACGTCAAAGCTGGCGGCACGGAGGAGGAAGTCCCGCGCGTGGTGCCTCTCCTCCTGGTGCGGCATCCGCTCGGCGGCCGCGGGCACGGCGCTGCCCGAGCCGTGCCCTGCCGCGCTCTGCTGCTCCTCCTCGCTCAGGTCCATGAGGAACAGGTCGTAGAACTTGGAGGAGGAGGTGGAGAGGTAGATCTTGTGTGCGTAGATTTTGATCTTCTCTTGCAGCACCAGGATGACGTCCGCGCACAGAGGGTCCTCCAGGAGGTGGGCCGGGTGCTCCTCGTTGGTGGAAGGAGGGTCCGGGACGATGATGATGGGCGGAGGAGGCTTGGGGGGCAGGAAGGGGGCTTGCAGCAGGGGCCGCTGCACGTTGCGCAGGTGGGACTTCCAGAACTGCAGGTGCCGGCGGGAGATGAGCGCAGCGCGGATGGCGTTGTCAAAGACGTCCTTGATGCCAAACTGCGCCACCACGCTCGTCTCGTAGTAGGGGATGCCCAGCTCCTTGGCCACCTCCCTCCCCTTCTCCGGAGGCAGGATCTCGTTGGGTTTGATGGGCCTGCAAAGGGAAGGAGACCTCCCTGAACGCTGAGCCCTCACGGCACGGCCACAAGGAGCCCTCTGGCCGGGCACGGGATGAAGGGAGCACTGGGCACCTCTCGGCACCTCTGGGCAYCCTAACTCCATCTTTCCCCAACCCCCCAGCGCTTCTTGTGCCCTGGCACCACGTCCCTACCTGGCCAGGGGCCGCCGGGCCCGGTTCACGGCCTCCAGGTCGGCGTAGCGCAGGTCGAGCTGGCAGCCCACCAGGATGACGGGCGCGCGGGGACAGAAGTGCTTGATCTCCGGGTACCACATGGTCTTCACGTGGTGCAGGGAGTTGGGGTTGGCGATGGAGAAGCACAACACCACGACGTCCGACCTGCCAGGAGCCAGGGCTGAGGTCCAGCTCCGCGAAGGGCTGCGTCCCCAGGGTCCCCAGGGTCCCCCGCTTCCCCCACCTCTGCCTCTCCCTACCTCCCATAGGCAAAGCGCCGGTCCTTGTGGTGGTCTCCAAAGGTGTCCCAGAGMCGCAGGGACACGCTAACGTCATCGACCACGTCCCGGGAGCGCTCCAGCACCTGCGGGAAGAGAAATACCACCCTGCTCCCGAGTCTGGCTCTGCCAGGCAGGGCATCCGGGCAGCTCCGGTTGCTCTCCCACCCACGGAGCCGTTCCCATCCTCTCCCCAGGCCCAGCGCCCACCGCTCCGGAGCATCCCCTACCTCCTGGCAAACGCGGTACTGGTCGATGGCCCAGACCGTGGGCACGTGGGTGGCGAGGAGCTGGTACTGGGTCAAGGTGGCGTTGCAGGCGCGGGCGCAGATGAGCCGCGTTTTGCCCACCGCGTTGTCCCCAACCACAACGCACTTGATGGTTTCTACGTTTGGCCTCTCATAATCCATGTCAGAATCCATTAATTGGGACCTGCCGAGGGAGGCGGCTCAGGAACGGCGGCCCGGCACGCGCCGGGACCCGCGCACCGCAGCGGAGGCTCAGGGCGCGCGGGCAGCTCATGGCACTCGCAGCCCTCGCGCGCCAGGCGAGCGCCCTTTAAAGTTTAATGTTCCCGGGGCAGCGCGGGCGGCCACGTGGCGTGTTCCGACCCCCCCTTCCCGTCACTCAGCCCCGGCTTGTGCTCGTCCACGTGAGACGGGCTCGTTCCCCTCCGCCTCCCCCGTGCGCGGGGAGAAGCTTCCAGATCCCGTGTCCATGAGCGGGCACCTCCCGGGCTGGGGGCTCATGTGGGCACYCCGAGCCCCTCGGGACAGCAGCTCCACGGGCTCCTGCTCCCCATTGCAGGAGGGGGGGACCGGGGATATTTCCAGGAGTCGGAGGAGGGAGGAGACTGTGGGAAGGGGAGAGGGATTAAAAAAAGCCCAGCCCAATTGCTGCGAACTTCCCAAAGCAGCCGCTCGCTCTCCCCGCCGCCCCCCTCCCGAGCTGCTATAATAAACCACCAGCGCAAAGGCGCCGTGTGCGAAAATACCCGGTAACGATGGCAACGGGGAGCTGCACGTGGGGGCCGCGGCTGCGGCGGGAGCCGGCGCAAGGACTTCCCAATGTGAGCGCCTCCCTGCCGCGCGCCGGCTCGCGGGCGCACCTGGCTCGCTCCGGCCCGCGGGAGCGCTCCGGGCGAATCCYGCTCGCTCCCAGCCCCGGAGCCCTCGCGATGGCCGGGCCACCACGGCCTGCACCGTGCTGGGGACACGGCCGAGYGCCAGGGCCAGCGGCCGCCTCGCATTGCCGCTTCCATGCGGGCAGGCTCAGTCCATCCCGGGCATCCCGTGCTCTCCTGCTCCAGCTCCTGCCCTGGCCCAGGCTCTGCTCTGCGCGGCTGCCGCAGGAGCCGTTATTTTCCGGGCGCTCCGAGCTCGCCGCCACTGGGGAYGTCCGCCCCATGGAAGGGAGTCTGGCCTGTGCCCGGAGCCTGCTCGGAGAGCACGGTGCCACCAGGGAATTAAGAGCTAAATCCTAATAGGATCAGGGTGCCTGCGGCGAGCGGAGGAGGGAGGCAGAAGGGGAAGAAGCGGGCACAAAAACGCAGGCTGCAAATAAAGCAGCAGCGCCGGAGGGGGACGGGGTGGCACAGGGGGGCAGCACGCAGCCTGCCCCGTGCCCACCCCGAGGCTCGGCGGGGGACAAGCTGGGCACCRCGGCCCCGGGATGCTGCAGCCCTGCGGGGCTGGACGTGGGGGGGGCTCCGGCTGCGGTTCCTCCCCTCCCCGCAAGGCCCCGGGCTGGGCAGCCTCCAACCTGGCGGCTCCGCTCGAGTCACCAGGTGCCCCATCGCCCAGGGGACACCACCCCCCCCCCATGGTATTTTTAGGGCTGCCGTTGCCACGGCAACCGTACAATCACCCCGGGACCGTTTCCTAGCAACGGCGGGCTGAAAATCCCGCATCT
>PTEX01000453.1:201262-219321 GCA_003342815.1 Eudromia elegans | reverse complement strand
AGCCGAGCGCGCAGCCGAGCGCGCAGCGCCGCAGTCCGGGCCGCGCCCGCCCCGCTTTTCATTCACAAAAAACAAGCGGCCGCCGCAGGCCCCGCCCCCGCCCTCCCGGCCGCCCATTGGCTGCCAGGCATGGAGGGGCGGGTGCTGCGGAGAACCGAGACCCCCCGGGGGACCCCSTCGTTTGGCCCCGGTGTGCGACTCCCCCGGCCTTGCACCCCGACCAGCTCCCGGGGGGGGGCAGCCCCGCTTTGCACCACCGGAGCTGCCCCGCGGAGATGCGGGGGGGAAACCGGTCCCTGCTGGGGACACGGGTCCCACGGCCCCGTGTCCCCCCCCGGGGCAGGGCGCCGGGGCAGGGGCTGCGGCGGGCGCTGCCCGCTCCGAGAATCCGGAGTCACGTCGGCAGCGGGGCCGGGGAGCGCGCGGGGGGCCGCATCATGTGACGGTGCCCRGCGGCTGCGCCTGCCCGGCCGCCCGCTCTGCCCCGCGCTGATGCAATGCAGCGTCAGGCGGCGTCAGCAGCGCCGCTCGCATCCCGGCCCGCTGCGGCCTCGCCGAGCCCGCGCCGCCGGCACCGCTCGCTGCGGAGCAGGAGGAGCCCAGGGGATGCCAAGGGCTCCGCGCTCGCCCCTGCGTGCAGGGCGCGGGGAGGGGACGCACGGCCCGGCCACCGGCCGCGTGATTCGGTCACTGCGCGGCCTCGGAGCGGGTGGTTGATGGTGACGTGAAAGTTCCTTGGGCCGGCTGAGTTCGCCGGCCCCCCCGCCACGTTCCGATGCCAAGGAATGGCAAGGAGGGCACCCGGTCCTGGCTCTGCAGGGGCCGGGGGATTCGAACTAGCAGTTTTGCAAGGCCGGGAGCGGAGCTTCCAGCTCTTGCCGTGGAGCACCGGGGCTGAAGGCACTGCAGGACACTGTCCTTCCGCCCTGCAATTCCCGCAATTCCCGGGCAAAGCCCCTGCCGCRGCACTCAGGACGCTGCTCCTGGCAGCGACGTGCTCGGATTGAACTGAGCAAAGTCCATGCGGGGCTATGAGCCGCCCGGCCGGAGCCGCCACGTGCTCCGAGGGGCCGGGACGCGGAGTGGAGCCGTGCCAGGACACACCAGGCACCAGCCAACACCACGGGCCCGCGGAGCCCCCGGCGCACCAGGCGCTGCAAGGGAAGCACCCGGGGATGGGGCTGCCGACGGATGCGCCGCGCTGCGACAGGTTACGTGGGAGCCAAAGTGCTGGGAAAAGCACCCAGGAAAAGCGCCCAGGAAGCTGCTAACCGGGTGCCCGTGGCCATACTCACAAGCTGTGCGCCATCGCCGCCATCCTCACGCCGCGGCGGCCTTTCCCTTGCATTTCCATCTCTTTCTTCTGGCCGGTTCTGCAAGCAGAGGATGGAGAAGCTCTGTGGAAACGCCCCAGGCTGGGATTTACCCCACCGGGCACATCGCCGCCCGCGGCGTGGAGCGCAGAAGGAGCATCGGGGTGGCCAAGTGCCAGCCGCGTCCCGGCCGGGCACGTTGGTGTCCGGACTGCTGTCCCGGCAGGGCACGTCTGGACTGTTGTCCCCGTGCTGGAGCACGGGGTCACGTGTGCGTCGGTGCCAGTCCCGGGCAGGGGAGCCTCGCGCGGGTGCCGCTGCCACCGTGTTTGCTTTGGCCAGGGCTCCTCCGCGCGGGGCCGTGCGGTGCGCTCCCCCGATCCCGGGACGCATCCCGGTGCCCCCCGCGCCTGCAGGGCTGGAGCAGAGCCCGGCTGCACCGCGTGGGGCCCAAGGTTTCCAACTGCTGAGGGACAGAGACGCGGGAGCGGGAAGTGGAGTGGGATGAGCAGCAGAGCGCACGGAAAGCTCCCGGATTCACCCCCTTGCAAGGCCACGGGACGGTGACGGGTTTACCTGGGGCAGGTCGGGGCCGGGCCCCCGTTGGCCGCTCCGGCTGCTCTCCGATGCACTGGGCCCTTGTGGCGGCTGCTCCGGGTGCCAACTGGCCCGGACAGGTAGGATCCATTTTTATACACATGCCCATGTGATCTAAAGAAATGCCCTAGGGATGAGTTTTTGCACTGACACAAGGAAAGGGGCCGGGACTAAAACCTGTCGGACCACAATCCGGGCTCTGCGGACAGGAATTTTCCACTCGGAGCAACGGAGGGTGCCGTGCGCGTGCGGGAGCTGCAAGCATGCGAAGGCAGGCCCCAAATCCATCTCCACTTTCCCGGGCTCCCCGTAATGAACCCACCTGGATTAGACTCAAATATTTTAGCAGGCTTTTAGAGCCTTCCCAAAGAGCTCCCGTTTGGCTGCTGGAGATGCCCATGGATGGTCAATGGAGGGGGGGAAAACATCCCTAAAAACCACTTGGTAAGACACAAACTGGGCAAATAGCTGTTCTTTCTGCCCCAGCTGGCAGAAGAAAATGCAGCCGGAGGAGTGCCCAGGGCGAGGAGGGAGAAGGAAAAGGGAGTCCCTCCCCGTGGCCTCGGGCCTTGGCGACTCCTCTTGAAGAGCTGGGGGCCCTCCGATCCTGCTGTTCCCAGTGAGGTCCTGGCCAGGCGAGCGCCAGGGAGGGAGGGAGCGGAAAGGGAGCGGGACCGGAGCACCTGGATGTGGCCGTGGGAACGGCGAGGCCGGGAAGCGCCCCGGGGCCTGGGAAAGCGGAGCGGGTGAATCAGGGCTGCGTCAGCGCGCGGAGGCTGCCACGGGCAGCAGCGGCCTGCGGGGCCGCAGGGATGGGAGCAGGGGGGTCTCGTGCAGGGGGCGTCCCCTCGGGATGGCGTAGAAGGGGAGCGCAGTCGCTCCTACGGGGGCGATGCTGCGGGCAGGTCCGGCTCTGGTGCCACGCGTTACTTGTTGCCCTGCAGTTGGGCTGGGAAGAAGCCCCAATCCAGAGGAGGGAATGGCAGTGCGGGGGATGAGTCTGAAAGGGAGTTATGGACGGGGGTCCCCGGGCTGCAGAGCCAGCCCTGTGACCGTGCCGCCATAGGGGTTTGCTCGTTTTCTTCCCCCGCCGGCTCTTCCGCGCCCTGATAACACCCCGGGCATCTCGGTGCCGCTTCGGAGCTCAAATCCGGCCCTGCTCGGAGGCAGCAGCTTCCCCGAGCCCGGGGCGGCAGAGCCCTTTGAAGGCACTAAGAGGCTCAAGCAGCGCAGAGGGGCTGCCGGAGCAGCGGGTGCCGCGGCCCAAGCGCCGGTAGCGGCTCCAGCCCTGATGTTTGTTGGGATTTTGCTGCTCGTGCGGGTGGCGCTGCTTAATCCAGCGTGACCGAGCCTGGAAAATGGGGCAGACGGCRCTGCGGCTTCAGGCTGTGGGTGATTTAGGGAGAGAAGGGAGAAATCCTCTCAGCTCAACTCCAAGGCTGCTCCCACGCGGATGTGCTCGGAGCAGCTGGAGTCTGAGCAACCCCAAATCCTGCAGATTTGGGGGCGCGCCGGGCCTGGCCRCCTCGGAAGGGACCGCACGGCTGGAAGCTGCGTGTGACCCCCCCGAAACGGCCCCGCTCGTGCAAGGGCAGAGCCCGCGCTCGGGGGCAGAGCCCACACTCGGGGGGCAGGAGCAGAGCGCCCGTCCTCCCCCCGGCTCCGCTTTGGGGTTGCATCTTCCCCGCAGCACAAAGTGACCCGAGAGGAAGGGCCCTGGGGCCGGGCGTCCCGCTTCGGTTCTGGGGAAATTCAGGCGCTTTCTTCCCCGCCTGTGAGCAATTCCCCTCTTGCAGGAGCGGAGGACGCTGAATAATTTAAGGGAGGGGAGGCGGCAGAGTCAAATCGCTCTGGGTAGCACGAGCRCTGGCTGCAGTCGGGGCAGAAACCTGGCGGTGGATTTGAGCTGGAACTGGTTAATCTTAAACCAGCATCAACAGGAAGCGCCCGTGTCGGGCTGCGGCGCTCCAAAGCTCACCAGCATCCTGTGTGTTTTGGGCCMCGTCAGAGCGAAAAACTGAGTTTTGCCAACGGATCAAGGCGAAATCGGGACCGGGAAGCAGGTGGTYGGCTTTGCTGAAGCCCGAGGATTTAGCCAAGGAGCAGCGCGGCGGGAGCCTTCGCCCGCCCCCCAGCCCCGCGGTGCCCGGCCCGGGGGCAGCGCTTTGGCCTCAGCTCCCGCACAGCGAGCGGCTCCGCGGACACCCCTGGGGCTGAGCCGCACAAGGGGACAATTCCCGCCGGGCACGCGGGGACAATTCCCGCCGGGCACGCGCTCCGTAGCCCGAGCGTCCCGTGCAGCTCCCCGGGGCCGCCACCCACCCTTGTCCCCTGGCCTTGGCTCCACTTCCCTGGTTAAAACCCAGCAGCAGCAGCAGCTCCTATGGGCTCCGGCTGCTCCGAGCGGGCCCTGCATCCTGCCCTGCTTTGCTCGGGGCAGCAGGATTTCCTTTGGCAAAGCAGCAGCGGCCAAGGCCGGGCCCAGGCTCCCATGCTGAGTCAGGGCGGCCGCGCTCGGCGGTTACTCACATGAGGGCTCAGAGCCCTAATTAGGGGTTTGCCCAGCGCGGAGCGTGGGAACAGGGAGCCCATTAGCCCCCAAACCTCCAGGTCCTTCCTATTACACTAATGGGGCTAATTGGCGCAGTCCGGTGCCTTTTTCTCACGGCGGCGCGGGCGCGCGTGTTCGCTCGGCGTGCCGGCGCGTCGTTACGTAACGAGCMGGCGTGCGCGGCGGCACCCGCTCCYGCCGACACAAACAGGCGCGATTCCTGGATAATTAGCCGGGAAGCTGGCGGAGGGATAACATTAGACCTGGGGAAGGGCTGCCCGGCCCYCCACCCCTTGCAGTTGCTGCCCCTTCTCATACCCCATTCCGGCCCCTTTTTCCCTCCAAGGAACCATCCCCGTGGCAACCCCGGAGCATTGTGAGGGGTGCGATGGAGCTGGTGTGGGTGGCACTGCTGGTCGCCAGCTGGCTGGGCAGTGCCAAGGGCTCCGTGGACGCGCCGTGGGGCGCTGGGCACCCCCGGAGCTGCTTCTTTGAGCCGCTGGGCAGCCAGGACGCCGCGCTGTGCAGGTGAGCGGCTGCCGTGGCCCCCGGCRCCGGCGGAGGCTGTGCTTCCCTGGCTGCCCCAGGGTCCTAAAAGGCCCCGTTTCCTCCCAATGGATGACGGAGGGGAAAGCGCTCTGGGCCGGGGGTGATCGTCCAACCCCTCGGCGTGGTGTCGGTGCCGGGCGGCTCMTCCCACTCCAATCCCATGTGTGGGAGCAGGGCATCCATCCTCTCCCTGTTTTCCAGAGGGGAGCTGGAAGTCGTGTACCCCGAGCTGGGCGACGTGGGCTGCACCTACATCCCCGCGTGCCGCCGGTACCGGCGGCGCCTCGGCCGCGAGTGGAGCAGCCCTGGCGTGCGCTACGCGCGAGCCCAGCAGGTAAGAGCGCGCAGGGCCCTGTGCCCCGGCGGGGCTCTCSATGGGGGCTACGCAGGGAGCAGGGCAGGGTGGAGCACCCAGGGTGCGAGGAGGAGGTGCTGGGTCCCAGTGYGCTCCGGCACRCTCAGGGTCCTGACGTGCTCCAGCACACTCGAGTTCCCGATGTGGTCCGGCACACTCGAGGTCCCAGTGCRCTCCGGCACACTCAGGGTCCCCGTCCGCTCCGGCACACTCGGGGTGCTGGCGCACTCCAGCACACTCGGGGTGCTGGTGCAGTCCGGCACGCTCGGGGTCCTGGTATGCTCCGGCACGCTCAGGGTCCCAGTGCGCTCCGGTACACTCAGGGTCCTGGTGCGCTCTGGCATGCTCGGCGTCCCGGTGCGCTCTGACACACTCGAGATCCCAGCACACTCAGACATGCTCGGGGCCCTGGTGTGCTCCGGCACACTCGGGGTCCTGGTTCTCTCCGGTATGCTCAGGGTCCCAGAGCGCTCCGGCACACTCAGGGTCCCGGTGCACTCCGGCACGCTCAGGGTCCCAGTGTGCTCCGGCACACTCGAGATCCCAGCACGCTCAGACACGCTCGGGGCCCTGGTGCGCTCCGGCACGCTCGGCTCTGCACTGCCGCCCCATGGGCGCTCTGTGGCACAGACCAGCATCACACAGGGGTGCTCGGGGCCCTCCTGCCGAATGTCTCCTGCGGGTCCACGTGCTCCCGTTTGTCCTCCTCTCCAGTGTCCCCTTATCCCATGGGGTCAGGGCCAGGCTGGTGGCATGGGTGCAATAGGGGGGGTGCAGTGGCGATGCCAAACGTGACGGCAGAGAGGGACGCACGTGGCCGCTCTCCCCTGGGCGCTCTGCGGGGGCTGATGCACTGTGTGCCAATGGGAGCTGCTGCTGCCGTCRGGCCCTTGGCGGAACAGGGCGCAAGCGGCGCCTTCGCGGGGCCCTTTGCCATGTCCCTGCGATGCCACGAGATGGCACCATTGAACTGCACTCGCTGCTGCGAGCCGCAGCGCCAGGACYGCAGCGGGCGCAGGGGCTGCAGCGGGCGCAGGGGCTGCAGCGGGCGCAGGGCCGAAGCCCCAGGGTGGCATCGGCGGGTGCCTTTGTGCTAATGGCAACACAACCGCGGTGCACGTCCCTGGATCACGGCATTCCTGCAGGGAAGCGCTGCCCAGCGAGGGCCCCGAGTGCCGCAGCAGCCGCCCCGGCCCCTGCAGAGCCCCTCGCTGCAGGCCCAGCTACGCCTCCATGCACCCGGAGGCTCCGCTGCCTCCTCGCCGCCTGGAGAGCCTCTTCCCGCACTAGCCCYGGGGCTCCAAGGATAACTCTCCCTTAAGGAGGGTTTTTTTCCTTCCAAAAAAAGCCCTCCCTGGTAAACGCTGCCATAGCTAAAATGATCTGTCGCTTGGGCATCGCTTCCTATCAGTACTTGGAAACTTCTCAGGTTCCTGAATGGGCAAAGAAGAGACATCCTTTCCCTGCCTTTCCACATTTTCCTGCAGCCCTGGGCCCCAGGAGGACGTGGGGAATGAGCAGAGCCCGATCCCTGTCTGGTTGTGCTACGGAGGGCACTGGACTCCCTGCCTTGTGGGAGCGGGGGCAGGATGCCAAGCCTGCTCCGGCCTGGATCAGTGTCCCGGGTGGAGGTTTATGTGGAGTCAGTCCCTGGAGTGCCGGGACCGTCTCGGAGCCGGGCGCGGGCGGCACGTTTGGCTTTGCTTCCCATGGGAGCGCGTTGCRTCGCACAGGCAGGTGGCATCTGAGGACACCGGCTCCGCTTTATTCCCCGGCCTCTTCCCGCAGTGCCTGTCTGGGTGGCCTCAGAGCTGTTGGAATGCTGCTGCATGCATGGGAAAACCGGTGCCCTTTTTCCCACGAGGGCAGAGCAGGCTTGTGTCGTGCGCGAGCTCCGTTTTTCCATCCCAGCTTGTTACTCCCGACTCCAGAGGCTGCTAGGGGCAGACCAGAGGTGCTTGGGAATGGCCGGAGCACATTCCCGGGAAGCGGGAGACGTGGAGGCTTCGGTTGGGCAGCAGGGAAGCGGCTGCGCTTGGGGCTGGCGAAGCGCTCGCCGTCAAAACCGCCGGAGAAAACTAGGGTTTGGAGTATGAAAACTTGTGTAGGAAGTGTCTGCGCTCGGTGGAACACTTTGTCTCCTCAAGAAAAACAACCACCAAAAAAAGCCAAACGCGGCGTGTTTGTGTTTTCTGCTTTTTTTATCTTTGGAAATATTTATCAGTTTTCTGCTGGGTGGGGTGGAATTCTTCCCCCTTCATGCCGGGGGGCTGCGATGGGGCCAGCGGATGCTGCGTGTGGATAAGGGCAACAGCAGCAGCCCCGCGACCCCCTTCTCGGTGGCAGCGCGTTCTCCGCACGCTCCATGTCCAGCTAAGGGCTTCCTTGATCCAAAAGGACTTTAGCATCCCCAAAGGCACCTCCTTTTGCCTTCCTTTATGCTGGAAGGCCGCTGGATGCAGCCGTAGAGCGGATGGCACTGGGGAATGAGGGAAGGTGCAAGCAGGACTAGGTGGCATCCRACAGTCTGGGTGCCTTGGAAAGCCTCTAACTTAACTGGAGTGGGAACATCTGGATAGACGGGAAACGCTCCCTCCTCGTCCCGTGGACGCCTCGATATTGCTTTGCTCAACCGAAAATAAATTGGAAAAGAAAATTGGACATTGCATCAATCTGGGGGCAAGTTTATAAATCCTGCGGCTAAGCAGTCCCCCTAGAAGATGATAGATCGCCGGCGAGCGCACGGGCCCTGCTGTGATGTATGGCCACATTAGCCGAAACGCTGCCTTACATGATTCTGCTTTATTACCCCTCTTGGTGGCAGACAGCAAAACAGATTATGCCGGGGATCAAATCGATAGGAACTTTATTTACTGGCCGTTGAAAAACATATTTCGGCACTTTATAAAAACATACGGCAGATGCTCTCGATAGGGCTTGGCGGCTTGTTAAAAAGCAATTCGCCCCCCGCGCCGCTCCGGGGCGGCGGTTCCGGCGCTCCCTGCTACCCGCCCGGCCGCCGCGCGCTTGACGACTTCCTTAGGGGCCGCTTGGGCTTTGGAGGCCCTCGGAGGGGCTCRGGGGGCCGGGGGTCTCCTCCTGGGCCTTCCTGGGAAGCGCTTTGGGTGGAAAAGGGGCTGAACGGACACGGAAGACGAAGCGATTCTGCAAGAGGGCTCGTGGCGACGGGGGCGGCTCTGTGCCCCGATGCGYGGAGGGGAGGCCGGCGGGGCGGCGACGGGACGGAGCGCGTGGCCGTCCAGCGCCGGCGTCGCGGCTCCCTTCGGAGCGTGACTCCATCCGGAGCCCCACGCGCCGCGGCTGCGGTGACAGGGACRCTCGTGTCCACCCTCATCCCAGCCCGGCGCTCACAGCGAGCGCCGGAGCGCGCAGAGCCCTGGTGACACAAGCAACTTCTTCTCATCACGGGCTTCTCCGCGGGCCGTGCGCTTATTCCCCCTAACCCACAATTCTTTCATATTTTGTTATTAAATAAGGCAGAAAATCCACTTTGCACGTTGGAAAGGATGGAAACATTTGGTAATTAAAACAYCTCCCCAGCGGCGTGTAACTGCTAGGCGGGATCGCTGGTGGAACCGGGCATGGAGCTTCCCAGTCCTCACTCCCTGGCACCTTTGCAGAGCCCTTCCTCGGTCGCGATCCTGGGTGCCCTCCATGGCACGTGGGGACGTGGGCGCCGCATGCTCCAGGCTCCGAGGGCGCCTTGGGAAGCGCCGCCCCCATGCGCGGCTGCTCCGGGTGCCCGGAGCCACCCGGGCTCGGCCTCGGCGCGAGCGTCCGTGGCAGCTCGCGGGGCCCCGCGGCGCCGTGTCACTTTGGCTGCGTCTCCYGCCACCCGGCGGCTCCTGCCACTTGCTCAGGGAGCCGGGGCTCGTTGGCGGGCGCGCTAATGAGCCGTGCTTAACGAGGGCTCATCGCGCCTCTGACCGTCGCTGTGGGGCAGCTCCGCGCTGATGCGATGCGACGGCGGTACCGGCTCGTGCGCCGGCGCCTCTGGGAGCGGCACCCCCGCGCACCCCCCGCATCCTTGGGAGCATCCTCGGGAACGCGCTCGGGAGCATCCTCGGGAACACGCTCGGGAGCATCCTCGGGAGCATCCTCAGGAGCGCGAGCTTGGGAGCATCCTCAGGACCGTGCGCTCGGGAGCATCCTGGGGAACGTGCGCTTGGGAGCATCCTCGGGAGCATCCTCGGGAATGCGCTCGGGAGCATCCTCGGGAACGTGCTCAGGAGCATCCTCGGGAATGCGCTCGGGAGCATCCTCAGGAGCATCCTTGGGAGCATCCTCAGGAATGCGCTCGGGAGCATCCTCGGGAGCGCGCGCCCACCTTGCAGGGTGTCTGTGTTACAAAACACTTGAGTCATTTCACTCTCTTTCCCCCGCGAGGAGAAGCCGCCGGCTCGGGGTGGCGGGGGGAAGAAAAAGAAGGGGAAAAAAAGAAAAAAAAAGGGGGGGGGGCTCTGGAGGGAACAGGCGGCCCTGCCTCCCGCCCCACGCGCCGCGGCCCCCGCGCCGGTGGCTCCGCGCTGTTTATGTAAGCGGCTCGTGTTCTGCGGAGCTGCCGCTGCAGGAAAGCCCACGCTGCCCACGCCGGCTCTCCCGAGGCGCGTTGTGTAACGGCGGCAGCGCCCGCCCGGCGCAGGCACCGCGGGCGGGAGCAGCCGGGCGCTGCCGCGCGGCCCTCGCGGAGCGCGCCGGGGTGCCGCAAGCGCCCCTGGGCTTCCCCGTGGAACCGCCTTCCTCGCGGGCAGCGCGGCAAGCTCGGCATTCCTCCTGCTGCTGCTGCTGGACCCTTCAGAGCGCATCCCGGGAAGCAGATTCCCGCCCTTCCCAGCCGTCTCCCGGAGCTCCCATGCATCGGCACACGCRCACCACGGTCCCCATACTTGAGTTTTCTCATGGCTGTTGCAGGAAAGGCCCCGAAATCTCCCAGACGGGTTGGGGGGGAGGAAGGTGCATTATCATCTCAATGGCTCCTTATATAAATAGGGAAGAATAAGGCGGCGGTGGCTGGTGTTGCCACCGCCAAGCGCTGTCTCGGTGATGGGGTTTTTCGTCCTTTGCAGCGTTACATTTTTATACATATTTATTCCCGCAGAACCGAGCTGCTCGCCCCGCCACGGGGCTGCTGCAGACACCGTTATCCATAAGAAAGCACCTCCATTTACATCGCCGCCACTCTGCAGCGAGCGAGCGAGGTGCAGCCCGGTTATTTTTATTCCGTATGTGTGGTTTTTTAAAGTGGAGGAAGGGGAAAAAAAAAAAAGCTCTAAATTTGCCCTTTTTACTCGTATTAAAACTTCCCGCCTGCATTTTTATGAGCTGCAGAAGTGCGGCGCGTTAGCGAGTGCCACCGGGAGCGYTTGGGGCGAGGGGAGAGCTCGGAACGGCCTCCCTTGGAGGCTAAATGCGCCGCACGCCCCCGTCTCCCGTTTACGAACTCGGGGACGGGCCGCTGCATTCCTGGATATTGCTTTCCTTGCTCTCGAGTATCAAAGACGACTCGGTGCTTTCTAATAAGACCCGTTTCCCTCGTAATTGAAACACGGATCTGCTGCTCTTTCCYCCTCCCTTCCTTTTGGGCATCCGGTTTCTCCCTTCCCCACGTCCCCATTTCTGGCCCGAACTTTATTTATTCCGGAGCAGAGGCTCCAGCGCTGCCCTGCTCCAAGCTCKTGTGCTGGGCACGGAGAGGAGCCCGTTATCCCGCAGGATGCCRGGCCAGGATGCACGGAGGTTTTGGGAAGCCGACAGCGGTTTAGCAGCTTTGCAGCAGCTGCTCGGCCTTGAAAACCAAGCGCTTTAGCACGCGGGCGCGCTGCTGCCCCGTGCCCTAAGGAGAGCGCGGGGAAGGCCTGGGTTTTTCCTGCTGGGAAAACGCGCTGCCCGGTGCTGGGCCGCCCGCGCCGGAGACGCGGGGTTGCTTGTCTGGGAAAACGGCGTGAAAAAGGAGTTGTTGTTTAGCGCCGGCTYGGCCGCCAAGCGGGGCAGCAAAGGGCTGGGCGAGCAAAGGCTTTTTCATTTCAGAAATGTCACTGAGTCATGAATGAGTCACGGTGATAACGGGAGACGTTTCCCACCCGGGGCCTGACTCGGGGACGTCTCCCAGGGCGGTCGGCGCTGCCGGTAAGGCCGGGCCTTGTCCCATGTCTGTCCCGGCTTCGGCGCGTCCCCCCGTCACGGAACCAGCGCAGCCGTCCCGCCGCGCGCTGCTGCTCGCTTGCACCCGAAGGGTGGGTTTTCCTCTCCGTTTTTAGGGCGTTTCCTTAGGGACACCAGAGGAGTTGCAAGCCCGGAGCATCCCCCAAGTACATTGCGACTAGCAGGCAGCTCGTCATTAGGTTGAACGGGCTAATTAATTATTGGGGCTGCCCAATGCAAGCGGGTGCTGGATGCGAGCGGTCCGGTTTCGCGGAGCGACTCGGGCTTGGGAGAGCAACATCGTTCCCGCCTTGCTCGAAATCCTCCTTCAGCAAATAGCATTAAATATTCCTGAGCTGTGAAAGTCTTGGACTGATTCTGTTTTCCATAAATAAACCTGTTTGGAGATATTTGGAGATGGGCCTAAGCTGCAGAGCTTGGAAAGGCTCCCGAAGCCTGTGGCTGTTTGGGCTCGAGGCTTCGGTGCGGGATGGGCCTTCCTTTGCTGTGCTCGGGTGCCGGGGCTGGACAAGCCCCTCCGGGAGGTCACCGGAGCAAGCGGGAGCATCCAGGGGGATTCGGCTGCTCCAGGGCTGCCGGAGCCACCGGGGCTGCAATGCAGAGCAGGTTCTTTGGCAGATTGGGTGCAAAGAAAGAAGGAAGGAGAGACCCCTGCTCCGTTGGGTTTGGCTTTGGGGGCACGGAGGCGGCGAGCTCCGCCGAGCGCGCTCGCAGCCTCGCGCGGCAGCACGAGGGAGCCGGGGTGTCGCTTCCTCCCGTCCCCGCGGGGCCCGTGCGCTCGCCGCTCACCGCGCGCGCSGCTGACGCGCTGCGACAGGCGCGGGATTGCTCCTTTGGAGCGCCGCAGCCCGGCCCGGGGCCGCGGGGCGCTCCTGCTCATCCCCAAAGCCGTGCGGGCTCGGGGGCGCTCCAGGGGTTTCGCTCGACGGCTCCGTGCGCTTAAACGCAGCACAACCCCCTCCAAAGAASCCTTCCTCGGCGTGCGCCGCTCCGGCCTCGGGGGACGTGGAAGGAGCGCGTGAGTGGCACGTGATGGATGTTAACTGCGGTGCTTAATGCGCTCCTGGGAGGCAGCCGGGTGTGCGCCCGCTCYGGCTCTCATCCCTGCTCCCCTCCACTCGGAACGGGACCCCCACAGCGGCTCCGAGTGCCCCTATGGGGAACCTGCTCCGTGTCACCCTAAAAGAGGCCCTGTAAAAGCGGGGAGCCGCGCCCCGGATGCCCCTCCGAGCAATCTCACACGGGAGGTTTCCACCGCCTGTGCCCGGCGCGGGCTCGCGCGCTCGGGGGCAGTTGCAGCGGGGGGGAAGGAGCAGCCGCTGATTGACTCGGGGGCTCGGCGGGCACGAATTCCCCGCTCCGCACGTCCCCAGCCGGAGCAATTACAGCTCGGAGCGCRGCGGCCTCCGGAGCGCGGCAGAGGCTGGGGCAGAGGTGAGCGACCCGCGGCCCCCTGCGTAATGGAAGCTGCCGGCGGCCGCCCGGGGCCTCGCTCGCCGTAATTGCCGCAGCCGGCGGCGCCGCTACCCGCCCTCTAATGATGCCCCGGCCCGCGTGGTGCTGCCCACGGGCTGCAAAGCGGCGGGGCAAGCGCCGGGCACGGTGCTGGCAGGGCCGTGGYGGTGCCCATGTGCTTGCGGCTCGCTGGGGGCGCTTGGGAGGGAGAGGAGCAAAGCGAGAGCGTTGGGCACAGATGGGTGCTTGTACCTGTGGGACAGGGATGTGGTTCAGCTGGGTCACGTTGACCCCGTTTGGGAGGATGAGGTGGATCTTTTAGAGCAAAATACTTATTAGCGATGGATAAAAAAAGGATGCTTTAGGATGGGAATAAACCCTGCAAACTTTCAAGCGCCGGCCCCATCTCAGCAGCCTCCGCCATCCCGCTGCCTGTCACCAGTTGTGCGCTCCGGAGCCGGCATCCTCGCCGCTGCCGAGGCGGATATTAGCGATTCCGGGGCCGGCGGCGCTGGGCGCTCGCCCCCGAGGTCGGCAGCGCTCCCCGGGGGCGCCCGGCTTCATTTCGCGCCGCGACCCCGGGGCCGCGCGCCCGCACTCAATTACAGGGCTGCCCCGGGCAGCGACGTGCTCCCGGAGCCGCTTCGCAGCCCGAGGCGCGCCTGCCGCTCGCTGCARGGAGCAGGAGCCTCTCCCATGGCTCCCGCGAGCATCCCGTGTGTCCCCATGGGCCGCCCCGTCCCGCAGCGCTCCGACACCCCTTCCTCCTTGTCCCCCTGGTGTTATTTCTATTTATGAGCTGATTTTATGCTCTTGGCATCAGGGCGGAGGAGCTGCTCCCACCCCGGAGAGGGGAGCAGCTCCCACCCGGAGCATCCCCCAGTGCCGCTGCCRCCACCGGGATAATGAGAACCCGTTTTAAAAAACTTAAAGCCTCTTCCTGCACGCGGTGACTGACACAAATGGAGTTCGTATTTAATCATCTGTTAACTCGTTGTCTATTATAGCTCTTTAATAGCACCATAGATATTCTTAATGAAGCATGATTTAAGGTATTTACAGCTCCAGGACCGACAGACATCACTCACAGTGTGCAGGTAATGAGGCGTAAAACAGCTCTGGAAACCGTAAAAACGGGAGAGAGAGCGCGAGCGAGCGCGGAGCCGAGCCGGGGTTTGTTTTAAAATGTTTAGGCATTTAAAGTCATTCCGGCTCTTCCCAGGTGTCTGCCGGCAGCAGCTTCGGTGGGTGCCGCTAACCCCTGCAGCGCCGCGGCGGGCTGAGGATTTGAGGAGAAAACCCCGTTTTGCCCCCACGCACCATTAGCCGGGGGAGAAGGGGCCAGGGCGAGCGCGGTGCAGCCGGGAGCACGCGGGGCCCTCTTGCTTGCAAATGTCACCCTGCCACATCCCGGTTCCGTCCCCATTAGAAACAAAATAGCAGCCCACACACACACAGAGAGAGAGGAAAAAAAACCCCAAAATCCGCCCAAGCCCAAGCCAAGATTGGGAAAATGATTTGTGACGGAGGTGCCACTCCGCATCAAAATATTGTCTCAGGAAATGTCAGATGTCACCAATCCATATGTCCCCCCGCGTGACAGTAATTGGGTTGGAAGGCGGTGGCGGCTCTTCCCGGTGCCGGTGCCGCGTTGCTGCCCGCGGCCCAAGCGCCACCCGGCCCTGCTCGCCCGCACAGGAGGGGGACAGGGGCAGCGTGCGAAGCCGGCCCCGTCCTGCCGGAGCATCCCGGGGAAGAGCCGAGTGTCTCCCGCTCCTCGCAGGAGCTCGGAGCCGCTCCGGGCATCCCTGCGGTTCCCACGGCAACGGCTCCGGAGGCAGCAGCCGCTCCGCGCTGGCCCTGCGGCTGCGGAGCTCGGCGCTGCCCGGCCGGGCCTGATCCCTGCAGATCAGCAGCGGGAACGGGATGCAGCCTCAGCCCCCGAGCCCGACCCCGCGGCCCGGCTCCGCGAGCGCCGCCACCTCGGCGGGCCGCAATCTGCAGCRCGCGGCGCGCCTGCTGTTACCTCCGCTTGCACCCTCGCCACGTGTTTGCTSTTATTTCTTCACACTTTTCTCTCCCCCCCACCATATATATATWTTTTTTTTTCCTTTGCATCGAAGCGCTCCCTCTCCCCAGAGCCTGCCGGCAGCAAAGGCATGGTCTGTGCAACTGCAATTATTGCGAGGAACAGATGGAGCGCAGAGCAGAAAGTCTGTTAATAGTAATAGAGATGCCGCGCGTTAACCTGGCCAGCACACGATGACAGTCCCATGACTACGCGTTCTGTTCCCACCAGCTGGGCTCCCGCAGCGCCCGCTCCCCCCGGCCGCAAATTCCTTCACACGCGCCGCRCTTTCCCCCTCCCGCTCCACGGCGCATCCCCCCCCCAGCGCTTCCCTTGCCCAGGATCCGGGACCGGGCAACCAATAGTGCCTGATCCCTGAAGTCCCATTAGGAGTGCGGGTCTCATAGCCAGGAGCTTGCGGGACAACCTGGCCCTGCGTTCTTGCCAGATCCCGCGGCGTCCGGAGCTCGTGCCAAGCCCATCCACGTGCCAGGGCACCAAAAGAGCCGTGCCAGCCTTGCAGCACGTGGATTGCGCCACGCGCTCGCTCCCGAAGCCACTTGCAAGATTGCACCATGCACTCACTCCTGGAGCCGTTTGCAGGATTGCACCATGCACTCGCTCCCGAAGCCACTTCCAAGATTGCACCGTGCGCTCGCTCCCGGAGCCGTTTGCCGTCCCCTGGCCTGCTGCCAGGGCCCGGCCGCTTGCAACACTGGTGCTGGGGGCCTGGGCCAGGCTCCTGGCCCAGGGTTGCGGTTGCCCAACCTGCAGGTGTGCAAGCGGGGAGAGGCTTCGCCCGCTTGGGACATCGCTGGGTGTGTCGGCAGCCTGGTCTGGCCGTGCGGCAGCTCTGGAGCGCTGCGGATACCTGAGCCCTTTGGGGCTCCTGCCGGTGGCCCCGCTGTGATGAGAGCCCTTTGCTTCCTGCCCCGTCTCGTTGTCCGGGTGGGAAATGAGCCCCGCAGGGCACCCCATGCGCGTGGCGGCCTCGTGCCCTGCAGGATGTGGTCAGGGGAGGAAGCTCTCCTTGGCACACCGCCCGTGGGCAAAGCACTGAACCCTCTTCTTCCTCCACTTGTGCTTGGAAGCAATTCAGGTCCCAGAAAGCCAAACGAGGGCTCCCGGGGGCACCCAGAGCTGCTGGCTTGTGGCCTTTTGCGCCAGCAGCACCGTTAAAGTGAACCAGAGTGAATGCACTGGAGCCGCAGGGCCCCCAAGCTCGTGGGGTCCTGGTGCACGGTGGCACCCGCCCGGTGCCCACCGCGCTCTCCCCTCTCTTGCAGGGCAAGAAGTACGTGTTGGTCATGGTGGACCCGGATGCTCCCAGCCGCGCGGATCCCAGCGAGCGCTTCTGGAGACACTGGCTCGTCACCGACATCCGGGTGAGCGCGGCGGCGCCGCTCGCGCTGCGCCCCTGTGCTGCCGGCCCTGTGCGCTCCTGGCACCCGCCTGCGCCTGTGCCGCTGGCTGTGCGCGTCTCTAAGGTGCTTGCTATACGTGTTCCTATGCTGCTAGCTATATGTATTCCAAATGTGCTTGCTATAYRTGTTCCYATGCTGCTAGCTATATGTGTTCCTGAGGTGCTTGCTGTATGTGTTCCTATGCTGCTAGCTATATGCGCTCCCAAGGTACTTGCTATATGTATTCCCATGCTGCTAGCTATATGTGTACCCAAGGTACTCGCTGTATATCTTCCCATGCTCCTAGCTATACGCGTCTCTAAGGTGCTTGCTATACGTGTTCCCATGCTGCTAGCTATATGTATTCCCAAGGTGCTTGCTATATGTTAGCTATGCGCGTCTCTAAGGTGCTTGCTATACGTGTTCCTATGCTGCTAGCTATATGTGTTCCTGAGGTGCCTGCTGTATGCATTCCTATGCTGCTAGCTATATGTATTCCCAAGGTGCTTGCTATATATGTTCCTATGCTGCTAGCTATATGCATTCCTATGCTGCTAGCTATATGCATTCCTATGCTGCTAGCTATATGCACTCCTCCGGTGCTTGCTATATGCGTTCCTAGGTGTTTGCCGTGTGCGTTCCTATGGTGCATGCTCCATGTCTTCCTACAGCGCCCGCTGCAAGCAAGCCGGTGCCGCTCGCTATACGTGTTCCCCTACGGCCGGCCCGCTGTGTGCATTTACACGTTGCTTGCTGTATGCAATTGCACCCGGCTAGCCGTGTGCACTTACACATGATATCGCTTGCCGTGTTCGTTCCCGTGTGACTCGCTGCATGTGCTCGTGTCGCTCGCTCTGGGGTTTATGTATTGCTTGCTACGCGCGATTCCGGGTCACTTGCTGGGGACATTTACATGTCACTTGCTATAGGCATTCCCGTGTCACTTGCGCTCTCTGCAATTCCCTGGAGCCGGGCTGGGCAATCCATTAAGCAGCCCCCGAGCAGGGAGCGATGCTTGCCATCCTCAGCCTCTCCGCTCCTCATTCCCAAAGGTTTTCCCGGTGCGTGGAGCACTCGGAATGACATTCCCACCACAAACCCTGTGCGGATGCCGAGTTTTGCCATCATTTGCCTGCCTAGAACCCCAGAAAGCAGCTTGGTCCTCTCCAGCTTAGTTTTATGTTGAAAAGATTAGGTGTTTCTGCCCTGAATCAATCTATCTAATAATATGAGCGCTAAAGTCTAATTAAGATATCAATTAATTTGCCGCGTGCATTTAACAAGGAATATCTAGTTATTCTCCTCTATTATTCTCTGAAATTACTACTAAGGGCTTTTTGTACAGATAACCTTAATTAGACTTTTTATTGTTAATGGGAATATTGAGCAAATTAAAATCGGATATTAATACTTCCCATGAATTTCATAATTGGTGGAAAAACCACAAAGCATTCTGAAGAATTGAAGAGGTTTGTGTACATGGGGCTCTTTTTCCTTTCCTTTCCTTTCCTTTCCTTTCCTTTCCTTTCCTTTCCTTTCCTTTCCTTTCCTTTCCTTTCCTTTCCTTTCCTTTCCTTTCCTTTCC
>PTEX01000453.1:181991-201072 GCA_003342815.1 Eudromia elegans | reverse complement strand
TTCCTTTCCTTTCCTTTCCTTTCCTTTCCTTTCCTTTCCTTTCCTTTCTCTTTTCCCACCTCAGAGACCTTCTGCATTTCTAACAGGGTCCTGGAAGTCGCTCATTAATTTTAGCATTTAGTATTGCTAAAGGTGCCTTCCCACGCGCCATGCCTGGATGCTCCTTTAGCCTGGGCTTGGATTTCCCCTGGTTTTCCTGGCTCCAGGAGCAAACCAATCCCACGAGAAAAGCSGAATTTCCTGCACGCAGAGCACCCTTGGAGGGAGCATTCCCTGCTGCGCCACCATGGCCCGGATGGGCTTGGCATTCCCAGCCGGAGCCTCCGTGCGGCAGCCGCCAAGGATGCCTCCGCTGCCACGCAAAATAATTCAAATAAAAACGTTGCTGCAAAGTGGAATAATATCTTTTGATGAATGTTTTTAAAGCCCTTTAGGTTTTCCTGGTAATTTGCAGTGTAAAATTATTTAGAGATAAGAGCCAAATTAGCTCTTATAGGCGGAGGTCGATATGTCCCGTTATCCGTGCAAGCAGTGTTTAAATATAATCAGCCTTTACTCTAATGCAGCATAATTGTTCATTTGAAATAGCTCTTTTTTTTTTTTTTTTGCCTTTTTTTTTTTTCTCACTCCATTCAATGAGTCATTAAAATATTCAAAGGATAACGCAGTGAATTGGAAAGGAATTTATCCCATTATCCCSCAGAGCCTCAGGTAGGCAGGCAGAGTCGGAAGCGGTTTGCGGAGCAGGCAGATAGACGGGCCCTGTGCTCCGCAGCCGGGCACGGCGGGAGGAAGAGTTGGGGAAAAACGTGGCTTTTCCRGAGCCGCGTTCCCTCTTCATCCCGGGATGCGCTAGCAGCCGATGATGCTGCAAAATCCGCGCCGCTCAGCTGCCTTTTTCCCAAATTTGGGGCTGTTGGGAGGCTGTTATGGAAATGGGGGAAACTGAGGCAGGCGCCGGGCAGGCACCTCCCGCGGCCGTGCCCATCCCCGTCCCTGCGCCCGGTGCCCATCCCGGCGCGCGGTCCCCATCCCTCCGCGGCAGCGCCGGGCTGCGCGTCGCCATAGAAACGGGGCTCTCCGGCGCGCTCGGGCGAGCGCAGCCGGCGAACTTGGGGCGCGTTCGCAGGCGGGAGGCGGCMCCGGGGGCTTAGGGAGACCCGGCTTGGCAAAATCTGCGGTAATAGGAGCTCAAGGCGCGAGCAAAGGAGGCCGCTGGGAGGACGCGGGCACCTCTGCCCCACGCCGTGTCCCCGGGGCGCGCGGGTGACCTGGTGCCCGTCCCGGGGGCTCCGCGGTCCCCCTCGTGCCCTGTTGCGGGCTGAGTGTCAGCGCGATTATTCCTGCTCTGCAAACAGACGGGGTTTAATTGCTGCTGCCGTCGGGTGCTCCGCAAACACCGCGTGAAAAGGGCCTTTTGGCTAATTGTTTTAAACTAATAGTTCAGGAGCAGCGTATAGAAATTACAGATCAAATGCATTTCGGAGGTCAAGCTGTTTATATTGCCTTTAAATATAGTCTTAAGCTTGCGAGCTGCTCCCCAGGGCAGCACCTTGCAAAGACCTTGGTCTGGCGGGGCTGTGTCCCAGCTCCCCTTGGGAATCTCCGTCCATCCCATCTTGGGATGCTCTGTTCCTTCCCTACTTGGGATGCTCCATCCCGTGTGCTGTTTGAGGGAGGGAAAGGGGAAATTGCGCTAGCCGAGCGCTGAGAGCCGCACACAGGGTGATGGGTTGGCCACACTCAGTCATAATCCCTTCCTCCAGAGGGACTCTATTTAGCACGCTTGGAAATAATCCTGTTTTTCCCCATGGAAGAGCCTAGAGGGCCGTGCAGAGCAGAGTGCATCACTCCCCATGGCCACTGTATTTGATGGGGATGGCCAAAGTGTTGAATGGGCCAGATTTGGGATTGGGAAGCATGGGATGGAGCCAGCGGAGGCATCATCACGTTACCCAGCCCTTCTCTGGCCTTTTCCTGAGGACTTTCCCTGCATTTCCCTTTCCCCAGGGATGCTCCAGTCCGCAGGAGCCCCTTGCCRGCTCCTGGACACTGTTCTGGGCAGCGATGGAAGCTGAGCAACCTGAGGATTGCGCCTCGGGAGCCGCCTCGCATCCCGCGCCTCCGGAGGCGGCGGGGGCCGRGCGCTTCCCGGGTCTGCCCGGCGGAAGAGCCTCCCCTCGATGACTAACGGGGCCTGTGTGGGAGAGCCGGGAGCCGGAGGAGGGAACTCCTGCAGCACCCCGGGCGCCTGGGAGGCACATCCCGCGTTGCCAGGGCGACGGGATGCAGGCGGGGACTTCCCCGCGCCGGGGTGACTCGCGCGCTGATGCGGGCGGAAAATCGCTCCCAAGGAAAAAAAAAAAAGAAGGAGCCGGAGCTGTGACTAAGCAGCACAAGTTATGTAAAAGCGCAGGGGAGCCCAGGGGAGGGAGAGCGGTGCCCGTGGCCCCGGCGCGCCCGGGCTGGCCGCAGCACCAGCTCCTGCTCCCGGGATGCGGCTGCATCCCGGTGCTGCGAGGCTGCATCCCAGGAGGGTCCGAAGCCTTCACTGCCACCCCCCTCCTTGCCCCTGGCTCGGGGTCTGCACGGGATGATGCTCCCCCAGCAGGGCTGCAACAGCCAGAGTGCACAGCGAGGCGCCTGGGAAGCTCTGTCTTCCTTTGGGAAGTGCGCAGGGCGCCGGGAGCTGCGTTGCTCCCGGGGTAGGGAATGCAGAGGCTGGAGGGAAGCCCCAGCACTGCCCCTGCCGGGTGCCAATGAGTCACCGCGGGGGAGCCCCGCGCTGCCGGAATGCTCCATCCCAGCTCGTCACAACTCAGCCCACAGCCCCACGTTGCTATGGAGCCCCCAGCTCCAGGGATGCAGGGAGGAGGGAAGGAGGAAGGCAAGGGGGAAGCTCCAAAGCTGCCATGGGGGACCTGCTGTGCTCCGGGGCCTGGAACATGCGGGATAACCTGGCAAAGGGACCCCCTGCATGCAGGAAAGGGCTTGYGGTGGTGCCAGAACATGGTGCAGTGCCCGGAGCTGCCAGGGACCTGTGTGCTGCCCCCAAGCCCCGGCCGAGCCTGACAGGAGCATCCCTGGTTTATGTCTGGAGTGCTGCCCATTGCCCACGGGACACACACTGAGGGGACAGAAATGATGCATGAGCTCTGTTCCAGAGTCGGAATGTGGGGCTCTGGAGCAGGGTTGTGGGGCACTGGAGCAGGGATGCAGGGGATGTGGAGTAAGGGGCATTGGGGCTCTGGAGCTGGGATGCGGAGCTCTCCAGAGCAGAGATTGGGTCTCTGGAGCAGGGATGCGGAGCACTCCGGAGCATGGAATGGGGCTCTGGAGCAGGGATGCGGAGGTCTCCGGAGCATGGAATGGGGCTCTGGAGCAGGGATGCGGAGCTCTCTGGAGCAGGGATTAGGGCTCTGGAGCAGGGATGCGGAGCTCTCTGGAGCAGGGATTAGGGCTCTGGAGCAGGGATGCGGAGGTCTCCAGAGCAGGGATTGGGGCTCTGGAGCAGGGATGCGGAGCTCTCTGGAGCAGGGATTAGGGCTCTGGAGCAGGGATGCGGAGGTCTCCAGAGCAGAGATTGGGGCCCTGGAGCAGGGATGCGGAGCTCTCTGGAGCAGGGATTGGGGCTCTGGAGCAGGGATGCGGAGGTCTCCGGAGCAGGGATTGGGGCNCTGGAGCAGGGATGCGGAGGTCTCCGGAGCAGGGATTGGGGCTCTGGAGCAGGGATGCGGAGGTCTCCGGAGCAGGGCTGCTGGATTCCAGCGCACAGCCACGGGGGCTCCGCAGGGCGGCAGCCCGTCCCGTCCCTGCTCCGCAGGCGCCTTCCCGCGCTTCCCGGCGGAAGGCGGGTGGGAGAGCGAGGAAAGCCCCGCTGGCTTCCCTCGGCRCGGAGCGCGCTTCCGCAGGCTTCCCTGCCGCTCGGCAGAGCGCGGCGCAGCCGCTCCCACGCCGCCACAGCGGCTGCGTGTTTAATTGGGATTCCTCACACCTACGGGGTAGAGCCTTGTCACCGCAGCGCAGCCCTCGCCAGCTGGCAGCCCGCGCGCCACCCACCTCCCGCTCCCGAGAAATCCTGCCCGCCCCCCGCTCCGCACCCACCGGAGCGGCCCGAGCCGCCGCGGGGCTCGGCATCCGCAGGGAATRGCGGGCGGCTGCGCCGGGGCACGGGGCAGGGCCTGGGGACGGCAGAGGGCAGTGCTGGCCTCTGCCCGCACGGTGCAATGTGCCCGCGTGGTGCAATGTGTCCATGCGGTGCAATGCACCCACATGGTGCAACGTGCCCACGTGGTGCAACGTGTCCACGCGGCGCAATGTGCCCATACGGTGCAAGGTGCCCACGGGGTGTAATGTGCCCGTGCGATGCCCCTGTGCCCCAGAGTCCCCAGCTGGGAGTCATGCCCAGGACTTGGGTCGGCATCTAGGAGCTTGTGCCTGGCACGTCAGGTTTGCATGGAGGAGTTTTGCCCAATGCGTCGAGTTTGCACCTGGGAATTGGTGCCCTGCATTTGGGGTCTGCATTGGGGAGCTTTGTCCAGTATTTGGGATTTGCATTGGAGAACTTTGCCCAGTGCTTGGGGTTTGCGTTGGAGAACTTTGCCCAATGCTTGGGGTTTGCATTGGATAACTTTGTCCAATGTTTGGGGTTTGCATTGGATAACTTTGTCCAATGTTTGGGGTTTGCATTGGATAACTTTGTCCAATGTTTGGGGTTTGTGTTGGGGAGCTTTGCCAAATGCTTGGGGTTTGCATTGGGGAGCTTTGCCCAGTGCTTGGGGTTTGCACTGTGATCTCATGCCCAACATTTGGGGTTGGCACTGGGCAGCTTTGCCCCCAGGGGTCTGCATTGGGGAGCTCATGCCTGGTGCTCCGGGCTTGCACAGGGGAGCTCCTGCCCGACACTCGGGGCTCCTAGCATGGAGCGTGGCCCAACGTGCGGGGTTTGTGTCGAGGAGCTCGTGCCCGGCGCTCGGGGTCTGCGTCAGGGCTCGCGCTGGGTGAGCTCATGGCCCGTGCCCAGGTCTGCACCAGGCAGGCCGTGCCCAGGGTCCACTTTGGTGCCAGCACTCGGGGCACCCTCCAGGACCATCCGGGACATCCCACCCCTGGAAGGAGGCGCGGGCAGCGAAACGGTTCCCTGCAGAACCACCCCCTTCCCGAGCCCTGCAGCCCTCTAGGGCCATCCCCTTTTTCTTGGGATCTTTATTTTTTCAAGTTTCCCCGCGTCTTTGTCTTAGCGAGCCAGGTTAAATATTCGGTAATCAGTGTAATAATACACCTGGACTCGCTCGCGAGATATCTGCCTTTTGTACTGCGACAGGACATTAATAGTAATTATTCTGCTTTGTAATTGGAGCTTTAAATACTAATTCAAACAGCCAGAGGAAAACCAATTAGTGCTAATTTATCTCTATGTGTTTTGGAGAGCCTGTGTCTGTCATACTGTGAAGAAATAGGTTGGTAATTAGTACAGTTGGGTGGTAGATAGAAGTAATTATCAGATTCTTTCATGTTCTTTAAAGGGAGGGAAAAAAGAAAGGAAATGCGAGGGCTGCTCCGCGCTCCCTTCCCGGGAAGTCGCGCACCGGCGGGGGACGGAATGGGGGGGGACGCACAGCGCATCCCTCTGCTCCGACGGGCGTTCCCGGGGGATGCAGCGCTKGGAGCGCCCGCGACGGCGGGGGGTGCTGAGACAGCCCTGATCCCGATCCTGATCCCAGCCTCGGTGCTCATCCCGACGCCCGGCGCTGCTGCCAGGAACGAGCTGGTTTGCTCCCTGCGTTGCTCCCAGGAAAGGAGCTGGATCCGGAGGCAAGACGCAAGGCCGGAGCAGGGCAGCATCCGCAGGGATTCGGGGATTCCRGAGCGGCCCCTTGCGCCTCTCCCAGCGCCCGGCCGAGTTACCCAGGCAATGCCCGAGTGCTGCGCTCCCGTCGAGCGGCTCCCTCCTCCTACCCTCCTCGCCCCTTTTCTTCCTGCCAATTTAAGATTTTTGTTTAGGGAAAGAAGGAGAAGGGAAAAAAAAAAAAAAGCAAATGCTAATGACGGGAAAAAAAGGGGGAAAGAAAAGCACATTTTTTCCAAGGGAGGGGAGAAAATGCCGTTGGAAGCATTCTATGCAAAGAGATGCTGGGGGGCACAATATATCAAAGGAAATATAATACACTCAGGTTAAGACTAATGATTGCCATATAATTAGACGTGAGCCATTGTGCTATAAATGTGTATTCTTCGGCGTGCTGCGATTTTACTGTAAAAAGGAGAGAGAGGGAGCGCGCGCGAGRAAGAAAGACAGAAAAACACAGAACCCAGCAACATACTATAAAAAGATCTCTGTTGACTTTTCTGCTGTTTAGTATTCCTTGCCCGTACTCCCCCGGGAGTATGTAATTAGTGCTTTATGAAGASTGCATTTAAAGCAGTTTAATATTCACCTCATTCAGTCTGAAACAATGTGATCACTGCTTAGACAAATCACTGCTCCTTACTGACATCCTCTGTCAGAACATTACCTCTGAAAAGACCTTTCAAGAGGCTTGGATGTTAATTAGTTGTCTGTCATGTATAAACAGAGCAGTGAGCAGAAGGGCTGCGCCAGGCCAAAACCACGGAGGGAAATACTGGAAATACTTTTTTTTTTTTGCTTTTCTTTGCTTTTTTTTAAAAAATTTCTTTTTCTCCCCTCTGCTTTTAGTGGGAATTGGCGGCTCTGCCCTCCCCGTTCCCTGGTTGCTGGTTCTCAGTGGTCTTTGGCCTGGGAAGGAAGGGGAGGAAGGCGACGGGTTTCCCTGTGTCGGGATGTGTTTCCAGACCAGCTCCGCTCCTCTCTGCTGGCCCCGACACTGCCCAACCATTGGTCTGTATTCTGGCCCTGCATCCTGGTCCTGGATCCAGGTGCCTGGCCCTAGCCCTTCATCCCGGCCTTGTATCTTGGCCTCGTGTCCTGCTGCCGCATCCCTGGTCTTCATCCATGTCCTGCATCCCAGCCCCATATTCCAGTCCCATACTAGTCCTGCATCCCAGCTCTTCCTTCTGGTCCCGGATCCTGGTTCCCACATCCCCATCCAACATCCTTCCCGGTCCCCACCTCCCCTCCCTGTATTCCAGTCCCGTATCCCAACCCCACGTCGCAGCCCCGCAGGGGTATCCGGCACGGCACCGCACCAGGCTGCACGGACGCGGCCGGATCCGGTGCCCGTCGGTGCCACATCGGCCCCCGTGGCTGGGGCGCCTGCGCCCAAGGCAGCGGCTCCGGGTTTAAGCCCCGGAGTGACTCCGGTTCCGCAAGGGAACGGGTTGAACAGGCTTTTCTGCACCTATAAATTGTGGTTCCTGACACCCACCCACTTTTCCAACATGCTTCAAAATGAATGGCTGGGAAATACTATAGGAAAGCAAAGTATTGCTATTTAAAACGGAGCTTAGCTCAACAGAGTGGCTTTATCCACCAGGAAGCTCCCTAAGTTAGCTCTGGCGCTTGTTTTATTGCCACGGATAAGGAGCCCCGGCTGTTCCCAGTGTGCCAGCCCTGCTGGCCGGCCTGGAGCCGATCGGCAACAGCCAGAGGCCGCATTTTCTTGGTGCTCCACGCTCGATTCCCTTGCACAATTCCCATGCACAATCCCCTTGTACAATTCCCATGCACGACTCCCTTGCACAATTCCCATGCACAATCCCCTTGCACAATTCCCATGCACAATCCCCTTGCACAATTCCCATGCACGACTCCCTTGCACAGTTCCCATGCCCGATTCCCATGCCCCATCCCCAAGGCTCAGCCCATCCCTGTGCCCCGGATCACGCTCCTGCCCCAGCAGCTCCACTCCCTCCAGCCTGGGGGGCTCCCCCTTCTCTCCCTTTCCCTTCCTGGCTCTCTTAGTCACGGGGGTGAGGCCCGCACAGAGACCCAGGCATCAAAAACAAGAGGTGATGAAACGCAGGGAATAATTAAGTTGCACTAAATCACCGGGCCCCAGTGGCACCGTGCCAGCGCGCTGAGGAAACTGGAGCACGAACCAGCCACCTTGTTATTAATAATCGCCAACAAACAACTTATTTTGCCCATCTCGGCCCCAAGGAGCACCCGGGCAGCACTAAGGCCGGTGCAAGGGGCCCTAGGGCACCACGGCCGCGTCAGCGCGGGCGGCCCGGCCGACGTCCCGCTTGGCAGCGTGCGCCGCCTCTGTGGAAACGTCCCTCAACCTCCCGGCTCTGTAAAGCTCCCCTAAGCTGCAGGTAAAGCTTTAATTCCCTGAACTCCCGCCCAGCCCCGTCCCCATGGCCCGGCAAGGGGAGTCGTGTTGCGGCAGTCCCTAAAATCGGGCGCTTTTGCATTCCCAGCATCCAGGTTCGGGTCCTGCCTTGTGGCCCCTGGCAGGGGTATTTTGCACCTCTCTTGAATGGGGGCGATGGCAGCCGCGTTGCGGCGCCCCAGGCGAGCGCCGAGCGCCTTGCGGCCCCGGGAGCCGGATTAGCGCGCTGATGACAGCGGCGGCTCTTGCTCCACGCCCGCAGCAACGCGGGTCCCAGGTGCCGGCAGGCGCTTGCCCAACGTGGYGAAACCACCAGCGCCCGAGACCACCCTCTCTTGGGCAACGCTCCTGACTCAAGATCCCACCTGGCGTGGCAGCCGCCTCTTACAACACAGCTCCCTGCGAGCGCCTTGCCCCACGGAGCCCTCTCCCAGCAGCCGGAGCACGCGCCTTGCTCCTTCCTCCCTGTTATCGGAGTCGGGGGCTGCTCCGGCCCCCTCCGGCACCGTCCCGCAGGGACGAGCAGGGAGAGGCTCCTGGGGGCTGCTGGGGCTGTGGGCGCGTGCCGGGAAGGAGTGCCGGAGCGCCGGGCCTGGCTTGCCGGCGCGTGGGCGGCGAGTTCAGCGCTGTCTTGTCAACACTTGAATACGCCGAGCATCACTCACGGGGCATTCGGCGAGAAACTTATTAAGTTAATTATCGCGTGTGTGTTGGTGCACGCGCGCACCGGAGCGAGCGTGTGCGGCCCCGACGYGCGCCACCTTCCCGGGATGCGATCGCGCGCGCCGGCTGCGCGGCCCYGGCACACGGGTCCCTCCCGCTAACCCTGACCCCAACGGTGCCACCYGCGGTACCCGCGGCAGGCGGAGG
This sequence comes from Eudromia elegans, assembly GCA_003342815.1. Lineage (NCBI taxonomy): Eukaryota > Metazoa > Chordata > Aves > Tinamiformes > Tinamidae > Eudromia > Eudromia elegans. The sequence continues at coordinate 191,947 of PTEX01000453.1, read as the reverse complement.
GCCCCTGGGCACGTTCCCGCTCCGGTGGGATGCGGGATGCGGGACGCTCCGGCTGCCCGGCCGCTCCCCCGCCTCCGCGGCCCCGCTTCCCGCCGAGAGAGCCCCGAGCCCCGCGGGAACTCGGTTCCGGTTGACTTTTATGGGAAAAAGGGAAGTCAGCGGCAGCGGCGCTGGCGGAGCAGCCTTGGCAGGGGAGGCTGTTGAGCGCCCGCCAGGCGTGCCGKCGGCGGAGGCCGTTTAACCCCTCGTGCTCAGGGCGCATGCAGGGAGCTCYGCTCACGGCGTGGAGCAGAACAGGGGCTGTCCCCTCCCGACATGGCCTGTGTGTTCCCATATCCTTCCAGGTGGCCACAAGAAGAGCTCGCAGAGGGATGTCTCCCATGGAGCATCCCGCCCGGAGTGTCCCCGTGCGCCCGGCCCCGGCCTCTGGCGAAGGGGAGAATTTTGGGGCGACAGGAGGAAGGGAAGAAATAAAAATAGCCAATAGGGCTAAAAGCACGCGCCTGTCCTAGCACTCCCATCAGATCAACCAAGGCGCTGGGCTGGCCCGTGCCGCGAGCGAGCTGCACGCGCGCCCTTTGATCGGCCCCCGCGCCATGGAGGCACCCGGGGCCGCCGGAGCTGGAGGGGGGCGTGGAGGCTGGAGCGGGCGCGGAGGCTGGAGCGGGCGCGGAGGCTGGAGGGAGCGGGCGTGGAGGTTGGAGCGGTGCAGAGGCTGGAGCCACGCGCGTGCCGAGGCCGAGGCGGGCGCTGTGGCGGCCGGTGCTGTGCCCGTCGCACTGGGTCGCCCCGCGCGCGGTGCCAGCTCTGCTGCTGCATGTGCAGAACAGGGCGACGGGCCTTTAAGTGCCTGAATTAGGCAGGATTTGGTGCTTCTCCAAGACTGCTCCGGAAATGTGCTGCTGGAAAAGCGAGCTAATCTTGACGCCGCGCGCAAGCGAGCGAGCGCTGCCGCGGCGGGAGAGCCCCTCGCCACCCGCTCCGCTTCCTGGGGCCTGAACGCTCCCCCTGGATCCCAGTGCCTTTCCCAGGCTTCGGCRTTGTGGGGATGAGCCTGGCGCCGAGGGGCAAACAGGGAGCGGGTCGGGGCGAAGCAGCACCGGGAGCGATTGCGACGCTGCCCCGAAGGGCGCTCGGGCAGGCCTGGGCGCGCGCCGCGGCCTTTGGGTTGCTTCAGCGCGCGCTCCCGGCATGCTCCGCTTCCCGGCGCGGGGCGAGGGAGCCGCGGCGGGTCCCGTGCAAGCTTCCAGCACCACTCGCTTGGCTTTAAGGGTCCTCGTAGGGAGCAGGGGCRAGGGGCTCGCTGCTGCAAGCGGGGCGAGCGCGCCGGGGAGACGYTGGCCTGGCTGGCAGGGACACGCGGGAGCCGCCCAGGTCTGGGCCATGTGCGGGATCCCTCCCTCYGGAGGCCGCCTCTCCCCAGCCTTTCCCAACAGGGTGTTGGGATGGAGCTTCCCAAGGGCGGTGGAGGCACAAGCGCCTCCGCCCTCCGCCTCGGACCCCTTGCCCGGTTGCGCGAGATGCAGACGGGGAAAAGTGGGGCCGCTGGCACGGACCAGAGGAGGACATGCGCCCGGTAGCGCCTCCCGCTCCGCGTGGGGACATTGGGGCTCCCAAGTGCCGCCTGCCACGCGCTGGAGTCCCGGGGATGTGTCCGTGGGCTCCCCATGCCCCTGCGCCCGCCAGGCTGCAAAGTGCCCCTGTCGCCTCTGCCCCTTCCAGCCTCCCGGATTAAAAATTTCACCAAGCGCCRGAGTGATTTATGTTTATTTTGCTCAGTTAATAACCCTACAGCACGTCCTTCCCCGGGGCACTAGGGCGTATCAGACAAACAGTAATTTAAAGTACAACCGTGCCCGGTGTTTATTCTTCAGCGCCCTTCCAGGGCAGCCTCCCGCGCTCGCGGCCGCCGYGGCAGGCCGGGCTGCGGCACACGACGGCCCCGTGCACCGCGTGGAAGCCCGGGGTTTGCACGCTTGCACGGCGCCGGGTGATGCTCACGTGGTGCCCGCGCTCTCTGGCTCCTTCCAAGCCACCCTTGCCCCCAATCACCACCCAGATCCGGACCATCCGCGCTGGCCTCGGCACCAGCCGCGCAGCTGGGATGGCTCCGGAGCGCGCGGCGCTCGCCGCAGCCGCCCCCTCCGCGCCGCCGGCTCCGCGGCCYCGTCCCACGTCGCCCCGGCGGCTCTTCCCGCGTGACGAGCCTATCGGAGGTGGCGGCGAGGCGGCTTTTCCCACTCCGCGCTGTCTCTCCGCATCTTGCTCCACTTGCCCCTCTCCCTCTCGTGACGGGGAGAGGCGGGCGCGGAGACGCCAGCGCTGGGCCGGGCGCCACCGCCGCGCTGCCCTGATGCGATGTGACACTTGTCGCGAGACGCAATTAGCATGAGCGGCTGACGGCGCCCGGCCGAGGGGGGAAAATGAGCGAAAGGGCAATTCTGCCCTCAAAAGCCGCCCGGCGCCGCTACCTGCCCCGACCCGCTGCCAGCGGTGGGCTCAGGTGCCGACACTCCGCAGCGTCCTGTGYCATCCAGATGGTGGGAATGGCTCCYTCGAGGCCCGCGCCAGCTGGGCTGGGGCAGGAAAAGCGGGAAACGAGCGCAGATGGAGTCATTAGGGACCATTAGCACTCCCAGGAAAGGGTATTAATGAACGTGCGGCTTAGCAGCGGGAACTGAGGGATCTCACAGCGGGATGTGCAGGGGCTTCCGCATCCCCCGCGGGATGTTCAGGGCGAAGCGGCTGCTCGCGGGGCCGGGGCTGCCGCGGTGGCGCCGTGCACGTCCCACGGCGGGACGTGTCGGGCGCGCGCCGCGCGAGGACGCGGCCTCACTTTCTCCCTCCCGCCTTCTTCCTGTTCTCGCCTCTTAAAAGGAACTTCATCCTTTGACGCTCCCATGCCCGGGGCTAGCGCCGTCCCGCTGCCGTCCCAGCCGGCAACCCACATTCGCGGCAGGAAAGCGGGGAGGAGGCACGGCCGCTCCCGAGGAGCCCGTGGCAAAGCCAGGAATAGAAGGAGGTCCCCGGGTCCCCGCGCGCCGCGGCCGCCCTCCCCGCRGCGCTGCCTTTGAAGCCGGAGCCGGGCACGGGGGAGGCTGGGGGGAGGCCCGGCCTCGAGAGGAGCCATGGGACTCGCCGCTCCCCCTGTCCCGGGGGCAGGTGGAGCATCTGGGCGRCGTTGGCGTGCACATCTGGGCAGCACATTGAGGAACCGGGTGGGCACATCTGGGCAGCACATCGGGGGGTTCCGCCTGGGTGGGCACATCTGGATGGAGCTGGAAGGCGCCTCTGCATCGAACAGCTGGTCCCGGCTAAATAGTGTGCACATCTGTGTGGAGCAGGTGTGCACGGAAGAGGCATTCACACCCCTATGGAGCTGGCGTGCACATCTGTGTGGAGCAGGCATGCACATCTGTACGGAGCAGGTTTGCGCATCCAGATGGCTTGCCCGGGCCCATCCGCATGGGGCAGGCATGCACATCTATATGGAGCTGGTGTGCACATTTGTATGGAGCCGGTGTGCACATCTGTATGGAGCCAGTGGGCACATGTGTGCGGAGCAGGCGAGCACATCTGGACAGAGAAGGCCTGCAGCCCTGCCCGGCCGCGTGCGCCCGGCCGCACGGGCTGGACCCACACATCCGGACAGAGCAGGCGCTCGCAGCCGGGGCCCGGCTCCGCGCAGCAGACGCTCCGGGCCACGGCACGGGCAGCGCGCCGGAGCTCCCCGCCGCTCGCTGTCGTTTCAGGGCGCCGATCTGCGGGCCGGCCGCCCCCGGGGCCACGTGCTGACAGGTGAGCGCTGGGTGCAGGAGGGCAGAGCGTCCCCGGAGGCGCCCGGAGCGTCCCCAGGAGGCTCCGCCGCGGCCGCTCGTCCCCGCAGAGTAYGCGCGCCCGGCACCACCGGCCCGCAGCGGCTACCACCGCTACCAGCTCCACCTGTACGAACAGCCAGCGCACGAGGCCGTCGCCCTGAGCCCCGCGGAGCTGCTCTCGCGGGGTGAGGAGCTGCCCGCAACGGCAAGGAGCATCCTGTGTTTCCCRTGGGAGCATCCTGCAGGGAAGAGCCCGTGCTCCAGTGTGGAGAACGCCGTGCATCCCGCCGGGAACACCCCGTGCGTCCCACCGGGGCGTCCCGTGCAGYGCGCTGCGCGTGTCCCTTGCAGCGCCCAGTGCACCCGCGGCAAACTGCTCCGTGCCGACGCCGGGGGCTGGAGCCTCCAGAAGAGGGCACTAAACCATGACCTAGATGTGCCAGCAGATCCTTTTTATTCTCCCAAAAACATTCATTCCTCCCTCAAATCCCTGGAAAACACAAAGCAAAGGGCACGGCGAGGTACCGCAGGGCAGGAGGGCACCTTCGTCCCCGTGGCTCTCCGAGGTGCCCGGGCTCAGCCTCGGGGTGCCACATCGGGCTCCCCGCGGCCAGGAGCAGAGGGAGGGTGACAGTCAGGTTGAGCCTGGGGTGTCCCCTGCAGCCACACGGGCTGCCCCGGGGCGAGCGTGGCCAGCRCGCGGCCACAGGCTAAGTAGGTCAGGAGAAGCCGGTGCTCGGCGCGGGGACCGGCACCGCGCTCGGTGCAGGCGGGGAGGCCGCATCACGGCCGTCGCCGTGACCGGAGCAGACAGGAAACCTGCGGCCCCGGGGAATTCACAGGCCCCAGAGGTCACTGGGAAGCTCTAGGGGATGAAGGGGGGTCCTAGAGCTGTGCTGGGGCCCGGGCAGCCCCGCGGCAGGATGTGGCTGCGGTGGCACGGGCTGCCAGTGCCGGGGATGCGCTGAGGGTGCCGGGGATGCGCTGAGGGTGCAGGGGCTGCACTGAGGGTGCCGGGGATGCGCTGAGGGTGCAGGCGCTGCACTGAGGGTGCCGGGGATGCGCTGAGGGTGCCAGGGATGCACTGAGGGTGCAGGGGATGTGCTGAGGGTGCTGGAGATGCACTGAGGGTGCCAGGGATGCACTGAGGGTGCNCTGAGGGTGCCAGGGATGCACTGAGGGTGCAGGGGCTGCACTGAGGGTGCCAGGGATGCACTGAGGGTGCTGGAGATGCGCTGAGGGTGCGGGGGATGTGCTGAGGGTGCAGGGGATGCACTGAGGGTGCCGGGGATGCACTGAGGGTGCAGGGGATGTGCTGAGGGTGCTGGAGATGCACTGAGGGTGCTGGAGATGCGCTGAGGGTGCAGGGGCTGCACTGAGGGTGCAGGGGATGCGTGGAGGGTGCAGGGGCTGCACTGAGGGTGCAGGGGATGTGCTGGTGCCGCGATGGATGCGCTGAGGCTCCGGGNGAGGGTGCAGGGGCTGCACTGAGGGTGCAGGGGATGTGCTGGTGCCGCGATGGATGCGCTGAGGCTCCGGGGCACCTACGGCCGCTGCTGGCTCCACCCGGCCCCTGTCTCCGTGCAGGTGCCTGGTCCATGGATCGCTTCGTGGAGCGGTTCCGGCTGGGCTCGCCCGTCGCCTCCACTCAGTTCCTCACCAAGCACGACGGCGACTAGCCCGGCTGGCYGCTCCGGCCACGGGCGTCTCCGGCCCAATAAAGCACGGATGGAGCTTGGCAGGACCTCGTCTTGGCAGAGGCTGKGGGGTTCTCCAGCTCAGAGCCACCCGTTTGGGCTCAGAGTCACCCATTTGGGCTCGTTGTCACCCAGACACGACAGGCCGCCCCCGYGCACGGCCACCACGTGCCCTGCTGGCACCCGGGGCTAAAATTGGCAGCAGAGGAAGTGACAGCGGGACATGTCATGGAAGGCACTAAACTGGGATGGCTCCTTCTCTTTTTTTATATTTATGGTAAGCGGGGGGGTGTAACTGAGTGCGCTGTAGCGGGCAAGGGGAAGGGCATCCCGCAACCCGCATCCCGCATCCCGGCTGGCCATCCCGCATCCTGCATCCCGCATTTGCTTTGGGTGCCTAAGGCAAGAGGCAACTGCTCCTTCTAGGAAACCAACACTGGCTTCTGGGGGATTTTTCTCTCTGCTGGGAGCAGGATGGGAGCTGGGAATTGGGATGCTGCTTGGGAACTGGGAGTGGAAATGGGAATGCCGTGGCCTCRGCTTCTGGGAGGCCAAAATGCACCGCTCCAAATGTGTTACCCATCCCATAACCGCGGCAGCGTGGAAAATACTCATCGATTTGTTGCTGTTGTTGTTGCTTTTCAATAATTCAGAAAGAAAGAAAACTAAAGGAAGCRGCGCCGAGGGCTGGCGCGGCTCCCAGCCCACTTATCTGCCCTTCCATTCGCTCACGGGCGGCGCGCGGGGAAAGAGAAGCCGCCTAAATGTAGAAAGTTTTGCTTCTAAATCAGTTTGTGATGGAAAGGAAACACGTCACGTCCCTGGGGAAGTGGCTGGGTTTCGGCGGCCGCAACCCCAGCGCCCGGCGCTGCAATGGAACAGCCCGGCCCCGAAATAGCTCCGCACCGTGTTATTGTCACCCCGAGCAGGGCGGTTTTGCTCTGTCTGCGCGGGTCATTTTTAGCATCCAGAGGAAGTTTTATTTGTGTTTCTTAGCCCRATTTTCCATTGCCGTGTTTTTCTTTTCAGAAGATGGTGCAGGGAGGGGAGCGGGAGAGGATAGACGGGGGAGCCAAGGCGCACGCGGGAGCAATGGGTCCCCATTCCCAGCAGGAGCGCARGCTTCCTGGGATCTCGAGGACGGCTGGAGGTGCACGGACAAGGCTCCGGTTGGGATCYGCATCCCGCAGCGCCCTTGGCAGCTCCTCTCGCCTGCAGCCGGGCCAAGGAAGTGGTTTTGCCAATAGGTTTCCCCGCAGTCGCCCCTGCCTGATGACACCTGAGCTGCTCGGTGGAAAAATCCCCCAAAAAAGAAAGAAAACAGCCAAACAAGCAGGGCCTGCCCAGGAACGTGGCCCTCCGGCATCACCCTGGCTCTCCTGCATCCCTTGGGATGCTCCCTTGGAGCTCTGCGGCAAGGCCCCGTGCCGGGCACACGCCAGCAAAAGGGTCTGCTTGGGATCTGGAGAAATATATGTATAGATGTACATGCATATACATAGGTACATATATACAGGCAGTAGTAGTGAGCTTGGAAGAAGCTCCTGCTCCTCGTGTAGCCAAGGGCCGCTCCCGGCGGCACGTGCAGGGGGGGGAGCTTCCTTCCAAACCTGGGCGAGCATCCAGAGGAAGCCTGTGCCGAGCGCGATGCTGGAGCCGGCAGGGTGCTAATTACCTATTCTGACGATTATTGGGATAATTACAGTGATGCCGAAAGGCCTCCGCGAGCAGCAGCCCCTGGGCCACCCTCCCCTGCGAGTCCCTGTGCCCGAGCTCGCGGCGTGCGAGCGGTGGCGCGGCCGTCCCCGTGACACGAGGGCTCGTGTCGCGCCGGGGGTGACACAAAGGCGCTCATCCTMCCCTGGGCAGCTCTTTTTCTTGTTTTATTTCTCTTTAATTTAAGATTCAAAACAATAATAAAATATCTAAAAGAAAAAGGCTGGGGTCGATGCCGCCGGGCGCCGGCTGCTGCCTTCATCCCTGCCAAGAGGTGCGGGCTCCGGCTGCTCCCTCCCCACGGCGGCATTCCCGGGGCTGGCGAGCCGGGGCGGGCCCTGGGAATGGCAGCGCAGCCACGGCAGGAATTTAGGGCTCCTGAATAATAGGGAGAGGGCCGGGAGCGCGCGGGGCTGTGCCAGGGCGCCCGGTGCCAGCGCCTGCCCGAAGGCCGGTCCAGGGCTTAACGGCAGCGACGGCCAAGTCCCCGCGCGCCGGAGGAGCTTTGGGGCTGCCAGCGCCACGGGTGTCCCCTCGGCGCRGCCCCCGCCCGGCGCCCGGAGCTGCCCTCGCTCGTCGCAGGCGGCTGCTCTCGGCTCCCCGCGCGGCCGCCGCTGCCYGGCCCGCGGTTCCCCGCCGTGAGGAAGTGGCTCCTTGCCCCGGGGCTGGTTTCAGTGCCTGGGAAGGGAGTCGTTTGGCCTGCACCCAGTTTCTCTCGGCCGGCCGCAACGCTGCGGGAAGGAGCCGCCAGCTCCGCTGGCCTCGTTCCCGCCGCCCCAGCTCCGCTCCGGCCACCTCCCGGTGCTGCCACCTTCAGGGACCGGCCCTGGCCATCGGGTCCCTGCGCGGGGGCTGCCGCCCGGCTGGGCGCACGGATGGGAGCCGAGCGAGCGGGAGCGCCGAGAGGGACCCGCATCCCTGAGCACTCGGGCAGGGCCACATCCCTGCTCTGCCCGGGGGCATCGCTCTTGTCGGGGTCCCTGAGCTCCTCTCACCCCACGGGGCAGCCTCAGCCCCGTGGGAAAAGCCCTCGTGGCCCTGGGAAGCTGCGGCCGCCTCGTCGGATGCCTCCGCTCCAGCCACCCCGCGGCTCGGGCGGCTCCGGGGCTCCACAGTGCACAGCAGCCACGGGGCTGATGGCTCTAGATCCGCATCTAGAGCAGCCCCGAGGGCCCAGCAAGCAGGACTGGTGACAGGGACCTCGGCCTGCCCCCCGTGCTCCCGCACAGCAAGGGCTCCAGGGACCCCTTTCAATGGCGGAGACGTCCCACTTGTCACACCACGGGCCATGTGAAGACASTCCTTGGCGCTGCTGCTGGGTGGGCGAAACGGCCCCCGGGGTTCCCCTTCTCTCCCTGGAGAGCGGCCCCGCACACCTGCGGCCCCCGCGGCCGCTCGTGAGTCATCGGGGCCCCGGCGCTGCCACTTCTGCTACCGCGGCGCGTCCCGGTCACAAGACCGAGAGGAGCAGGGAGAAGGYGCGTGTCAGCTGAGCGCGCGGACCCGTCCCCGCGCCCCTCGGCACTGCCGGCCCAGCGAGGGCTGGGGAYGCTGCGGGGTTCCCGACGTCCGCCCACGTCCGCAGGGAAGGAGAAGGCCCCGGGCGGGGACCTCTGGGCATCCCATCTCCCGGCATCCCTGGAGCAGAGCTGGAAGAGCCCGGAGCAGAGCCAGGAGATCGTCCCGCTCTGTGTTCCCCGCTCAAGGTGGGAATTTCCTGCTCCCTTTGGGCAAACCAGACACCAGTGCCCGTCGTGCCAAGCTGTACCCCAGCCCGTCACCCCCAATGTGCCATCCCCACGCCAGCCGGGAGCGCCTCGCTCTGCCTGGCCCGGAGGCCACCCCTTCTCCACGGTCCCTATTAGCAACCTCAGCAGTGCCCAGCCGGGATTTGAGCGCACACTCGCTCCTGATCCGGCGCTTCATGTGGACAAGACACTGGTGACATGGGGGCTTTGAGTCAGCTTGAACCTGGCAGCAAGGGGGGGCACTTTGAGGACACATCCCGCGCTCCCAAATGGTGGAATCAGGAGCAGGGACAGCACACAGGACCAGGGCTCTTGCGGCGGTGAGAGTGCCCCACGCCCCACGGATCCACCGCCCGTGACAGAGCCGCCGTCCCCACGGGCAGAGCTTCGTGCCGGCCGGCACCGCGCAGACTCCGCGCCCGGCTCCTGCGGCGCRTGGGGTGAGCCGTGCCGGGCCCGTGCCTGCTTGCTCCGGTGCGCTCATTCCCGCGCCGCGTCTCGCTGCGGCGTGCCAGGGAGCTGGATCAGCCCTCTGCCCCCCCGCTGCTACGGAGCACACGGAGCTCACGTGGGGCCGCGTCGCCCGCRTGCAGCCCACGGGAGCGGCGGCTCCGTCCGGGCTCTGGGGACCATGTGGTTGATACTCGGATCCGGGGGGGCTGTGGCTGATGCTCGGATCTGGGGGGCTTTGRATGATGATCAGATCTGAGGGGCTGTGGGTGATGCTCAGATCCAAGGGGGCTGTTGTTGATACTCGGATCAGGGGGGCCGCAGACCCACCCCCATGCCCAACGAGGGTGTCAGCAGCCAGACCCTCGATGCCACCGGCCTTGGCCCCCTCGGTGCCACCGGCCCCGGGATCCTCCTTGTTCACGAGCCCGGCACCSTCGATGCCACCAGCCCCGAGTCCCTTGATCCCTCGGCCCGGGTCCCCTCGATGCCCCCGGCCCGGGTCCCCTCGGTGCCCTCGGGAAGGG
>PTEX01000453.1:155483-174596 GCA_003342815.1 Eudromia elegans | reverse complement strand
GTCGCCGCCCCGGAGCGCCGAGGGGGTCGCGCAGGGGGCTCGGGGCCTCCCCCGCGGGCGCGCGGCGCACAATGGCCCTCAGTGCGCGCTCAATGGCCCCATTGAGGCCGGGCCGCGGTGACGCGCGGTGGGGCCTGTGCTGCGGCCCGCGCGTCACGCGGCCCCCGGCCCCTCGCGCCCCTTAACGCGTTCGGRAACTCCGCGGAGCCTCGCGGGGTGTTTGCGGGCCCGGGGGGYGCCCGCAGCAACCCCAACTCCCTCCTCCCTGCTTTGTCGCTGCAGGCCGAGCCTTATTTTGGGCGCCAATAGGCTCGTTTTGGGCAATGGGCACAGGCGGCCTTTGCCGCGGGCCTTGGGCCCTGCCCATGCTGCTAACCCAGGAGCCCCAAAAAGCKGCTTTTCCTTGGAAATCCGCAGGGCGGGCGCGACGCTCGGCTCTCCGGAGCCCCATCGAGGGAGACGGAGGGAAACGGCCTCCCGAAATACCTGGCGCTGGCGGAGGTGGGAGGAGAGGCCCTGGTTGGGCCTCGGGCGGCCGGGAGCAGCCGGGAGCGGCTGCGTTTGGGCTGCAGCACGAGAGGGGGTTGTTATTGATCCCGTTTTCCGCCTTTTCCAGCCCCGYTTTCCAGCCCCGTGTCCGTGCTGGGTGGGTGCTACGCCAACACCGGCCCCGGCGCCCTTTCCTTCTGGTGAATCAATGTTGTTGTTTTCCCGAGCCCAAATCGCAGGCTCCTTGTGGTCGACGGCAACGCTCCCCCTTTCCCTCCCGGGTTTCGCTGAAACCCGGGATCGGGAGATGGGCTGGAATGGGGCGGGATGAGGCAAGCGGATGCCGAGGCGGTGAGCAAAGGTGCGCGGAGCTGCCCGGCTGCCTGGCACCGGGACAGGCCCCTGGTAAGCACCGCTCACAAAGCACCAGTGCAGCGAGCTGGCTCGGCCCTCAGCAGGGTCCTCCGGCGTCGATCTGGGCGGGAGCACCGGAGCAGAGCGTCCTCCTCCRAGCAGGTTGCAGAGCTCAGGGTGGCCCTGCTAGCGTGATCATCCCGTGCTTATTTCCTAATTATTATTATTATTATTTCCCCCCCCCACCTCCTCCGCCGTGTTCTTTGTACAGGTAGCTAAAAAACAACGTTACAGTTGAGCCACAACCGTGTTTCACAACCGTGCTTAAAATGGATATTTTTGTAGCATAGTCAGGGCCTAAAACAGCCTTGCAAAATTCTGCTCGCCCACGCGCCTGGCGTGAGTAATTTTCTTTTGATGGGTGAGTAAAATATCATTATTTTTTTTTTTTCTCATGCTCCTCTTGGAATGGGTGGGAGAGGTGGATTCTGACATTATTTGGGATTCGCTTCCCCCCGGCACCAGAGGCAAAGCCGCGAGCGGCCCCGTGGCGAAGCGCCCGCGCTCCGAGGGCGCCGCTCGGTGCTGCCGGAGCGCCCCATGGGCTCGGCTGGGCCGTTTGCACCCTGCTCGGTCGCAGAGCTCGCCCTGACGCGCGCTCACGTCGCCGGCGCGCTCGTGGTGCCGCTGACCGCCCCGGCACGGCCGGCTTTGGCGCGGAGTCGCTCCCGACAGAAGCTGTTTGCGCTCCCTTTGGATCATCTTTTTCTCCCTGTGCCTTCGCGCTCTGTTTGGAGCGGTTGCCATGAGGCCCTGGAAGGCAGGGGGAGCGGGTGGGACGGAGCGGGCGGTTTCCATGACCACGGAGCAGCGCGGCAGCCGGAGCGGTGCGGTGCCGCCGACCGGCTCCGCTGCCGCCGGCCGCCTCGTGTGGCTGCTGCGCCCGGCCTGTTGCAGCAGATCCCAGTATCCGTTGCGGAATCCCGGCGCTTTCCCTGCGGCTGCGAGACAGGGARGCAGCCGGGGGATGGAAACAGCAAAGCGCAGGACCGCAAGGGCCGTTCCCGCAGCMTTTCCATGCAAAGGGAGCCTCCTGCTGCCTCCGTGCGCGGCTTTCCCCTTCCTCCCGTGCCAGCTCCGCGCGCTGTCCCCGGGGCCGCGCTTGCCGCCTGCGAGCGCCTCCCCTGCCGTCCCCGAGGGGCCTTTGGAGCYGTGCCGAGGGGCCGCGTCGCGTCCCCCCGGGCGAGATGAAAGCGCCGTCACAGGGGGGGTCCTGCTGCTGCCGGCCTCGTTCCGGGCAGCATCCGGGATGGCCATCGATCCCAGGCCGGAGCACCGGAGCTGCGGGCCCCAAGCCACGTTTCCCTGCAGACCGCGGGCCCCGGGGAGCAGCAGCCCCTTTGGTGGCGGGGAAGAGCCGAGGAAATAGGTGACATTGCTGGGGGAACTTCAGAGCAAATGAGGCTTCTCCCAGCTGCCCTCGCGGGGCTTCCGACGCATCCCGAGCCGAGGCGCGCGCCCACGCGCTCTTTCCTGCTTTAGGCTCTTCCCGCCCTCTCCCTTAGGGGCTTCACCCTCCTCCTCTCGTCCACCCCTGTGTTTCCCCCGCTGCGCCCGGGGCTTTCCTGGAGCGGGAGCGYGGCCAGGAGCTCTGGAGCACGGGCGCAGCCCAGCAGGAAGCAGGGACCCCCCACGCGCCGGCTCCCTCCTTCCTGCAGCCGATGAGGGCCGTTTTKAGGCAACTTTGATGACTCTGGGGCCTGGGCTGCACCCCCAGCCCCTCGTGGGTAAASGTCCAAGCCGCTTCTCCCAGGTTTCCTTCCACAAGGCCCAACCTGTGGCTTCTACCAGGGCAATGTCCCCGGGGCTCTACACTTTTCCACGTGGTGCCCTCGGCTTTTAGGCCCTTCCCGGGTTATATYGGCCACCCCCTGTTACGGGACACACGGAGTTGCAGAGGGACAAAACCTGATGCCCGAGGCGTCGTGCAGTTGCATTGCAGAGCTTTGGTTGCATCCACTTCTTTTAACGTGACAGATAAGATCGCTGCCTCTTTTTTTTTTTTTCCCCTTCTTTAATGCTTTTGTTCCTGCTTATGGTGGTTTTTCTTTTTTTTTGCTCTTCGCAGAACCGTATTAAAAGGCAAAGATTCAGAAACCAGGAAGATTATCTCAAATTGTAAAATAGCAGGAAGAAAAAAAAAAAAAAAAGGTGAATAGACAGTACTTGCACAGGGTTATTTTTTAGCGGTTTTACTGAGACAGACATAATTAGCCAACTGGCATCACGATGCTAATAGAGATATTTACTGTTTCAAAGTGTATTTGTGGCTTTGTTAAGCGCTCTATTGACTTTCTTTTGTTCTGGAAGAAAGTGGCTGAGATTTTATATATATATATATATATATATATATATATATGTATATTTTTTTTCCCTCCTTCTCCCCTCTGGAAGAGAGAGGAGCCGGGAAGGCCATCCCAGCCCGTTGTGCCCGTTGGTTGCATCAACCTCCCGGCAACGCGCGAGGAAGCGGGAGGCACTGGAGCTGGCCAGGCTGGTCACATTGGCAGCACTCGCCCTGCATCCCACCTCATCCCGGCATCCATCAGGAGCTCTGGATGCGACTTGGATGGTGGATGCTGCAGGGGACCGGGTGCCTTCCCATGGTGCCAGCCGGGTGTCCCTCCAGTGGTGCCGAACCGGGACGGTCCCGGCTGCTGGAGCGGCCGCGGGCGCATCCCGTTAGCCGAGGGCTGCACCGGGGCCTCGTCACTGCTGCCCGGCCCGCGGCTTCCTCCTGCTGGCATGTTCCCAAGCCCGGCTCCGGGGAGGGGATCCTGCTCCTCCTCTTCCTGGGAGCTCCAGTGCCGCTCGTGTCCGTCCTCCCACCTGGCCGGGCCTGGCGCGCTGAGGCACTGACCTCATTTTGGGTTATATTTGACCCATGTAGGAAAACATCGAGGAAGCAAAATCCGCCGTTTTTTTCTTGCTTTCTTCCTGCAAGGCTCCCCATGCCCAGCTATTGACGGCATAATTATACTGCAGGCGGCGTGTTTATAGAAGGAGCGTGAATCACGGGGCCGGCCGCCGCGCCGCCGAGGGTTAACGGCCTCAAATTATATCATGGAGCTGCAGGACAATAAACAGGAAGCTCTCCCGAAATTTTAAGTTCAACCGCTGTGACTAAGGCTCCGCCGGCAGGCCTGGCTCGCCGTCCGRGTTTATTATTGGTGGCTAATTGCACCGTTGGAAAACAGCGCGCGAGGGAAGGAGCGGAGCCGAGCGGCGCTTTCGCTCCAAGCGAGCCAGCGCCTCGGCCTTGATCCCCTCTGGATGCACCAATAATGGGATTTCAGGGGGTTGCGGGATCYCCGGTGCCTGATGGCAGCGGTGCCCGGGAAGCTCTTCCACAAGCTCTGCTTCCCAGGAGCCTCCAAAAAGAGCCTTGCAGCTTATGGTGYGACCAAATTCTCCTAGCGGAACACCACGAGGTTCCAGAGATGTTTAACCGAGCAGCCCCTCTCTAGCTTGACTAAATACCCTGAAAGCATCGGTTGAATTCTTGGATTTTTATTACGCCGGCAAGTGAAAGAAATGCAATTATTTGCAGGGAGGCTGCGTGGTGCTAACAGCCTGACCGAGCCAACCTCGCATCCGTTGCGTAATTTATTTTGAGTACTCTTCACCTTTGCGCTCGCTCGCGTAGGGAAAATAATTTAGGTCACCCAGATTTTGCTAACAACCATATTAGAGATTTTAAGAATGGAGGCTGTGCTGCTGGCAGGTGAGCCGAGCCTACAGCTGTTGTATCGGAGAAATCCTTTGAAGCAGCTCTCGGCTCCAGACACTCAGGCTGTTACTTTATTTAATATCCTCCTTCTAAATATTTACTTTTTGTCTCCCCTCCCCTTCAGCTTTGTTTCTAAACACGGCGTGTTCTTGAGGCGCGTGCTTTGCCGAGGGATGCCCGGAGCATCCTCGCGGCGTGTTCGCACTGCCGGATGGGAAAGAGGGAATAGGGAACAGGAGCAGGGGCCGGGACAGGTGGGTCCCAAGGGGGGGTCGCGCTTCTCAAAATGGGTGCCAGGGTGCTCCTGATCCAGGGACGGCGGCCCCGTCCCCTCCATCGTGGTCCTTCCCCGCCGGCAGTCGCTGCTGCTGCCGGCTCCATTCGCTCACCCATTCCCTTCTCTCTCCCTCCTCTCTTTTCCAGGATACCGTTCAAGCTTGGGCAGCCCAAGAAACAGATTGTACCCAAGACAGTGAGTAAACCGATTCCCCCTTTTTTAGCTCCAGCCTTTGATCATGTGGCTGATGAGTCAAGCCAGCACTTTGACTCGCCCCGTTTTGCGAGCGCGTGTGTGTGCGAGCGCGCGTGTGCGCGCGTGGGAGGGAGCCGGGAGCGAGCAGAACCTGTTGCCGGCTTTGCCCGGCGCTCAGCTCCCCGTGCCGGGAGTCCCAGCCGGAGCACGGATTTGGGGCTGGGATCTGTTGCGTGCAGGGGGAAGAGCGCTCCGGCTCTGGCACGGTTTTCCTGGGAGATGGTTGCACGGGCTTCCTTCCTTCCTTCCTTCTCRCAGCAATGGCTTGTTTGTTCAGCCTTTCGGAGCAGATGGAGGAGGAGGAGTGGTTCAGATCGCTGAATATAACTGTTTCCAAAGAAAGGCTTATAAGCTGAGATGCTTAGTGCTCGGGCGTGAATTAATTTGTGCTGCACAGCATTTGCTTTAAAAGCAAATTAAAAAAGCATTTTGTATTCTCATGCATTCGAGACTCYGAGCCTGAGTGCTGCTCCCTGCAGCTGGCTGCGGCGTTTTCCCTTTTTCTAAGCAGATGGTCCTTGCCTTGGCTCCMCACAGCAGGGCGAGGGGTCCTGCCCCCGAGCACCAACCTGTCCACCTGCCCTGAAACAGGTGCCTTGTCTTTATAACGGCRGTGGTGACCTAATCCCCTGAACAGACTAACATCTCTGATCCTTCCTCGCTGGGACACTCATCGCCACTAATTCCTCCGGGTGCGTGGGCAGTTTCTCCTTGGGACATGACATTTTTCCCCGGGACACTCCCTCTGCGGCTCCATCGTCCCGCTTTATTTTACAGCATCGGCTGCTTGGTGCTGCTGCCGAGCGGCAATTTTCTGTGACAGCTCCCAACTGGCAGCACAAAATCGAAGCCAGGCACGCGATGCACTCGAATCCTGGTAAAAGCTCGTCGTGGCTTTTGCCTCTCTGAGCCTGCCCTGCTGTCAGGGGCTTGGCCGGTGGTTGGAAGTGGCGCTTCCAAATGGAGAGCAACGCAGCCCCAGCGGCTCTGCTGCCGCCGGGTCACTCGCGGTGCCTCGTCCCAGCGAGCCCCGAGATTTTGCCTCCCTTTCCCTTGCTTCCTAGCACTGCCGTCCTTGCAGGCTGTTGCAAGAACCACCTGCTCTGCTGCTCGGGTGTCTTGAACAGCTTTCTTGGACGTCTCCATCCCACCAGTTCTCACATCCAAATTCGCTCTCTTCTTTCCTTTGCCAGTGCCTGCTAATTTTCCACTGCTGCTGCTGCTGCCGTTTGCTACTGGGAAGCGCTTGCTTGGGCCACCTCCACCTGGGCGAGGGTGCCCGATGCTACCGTCCGGATCGGCCTTCCCCTTGGGTGGCAGGAGCCAGCTCCGGAGCTGCACCGTGGCGAGCAGCCGCTCCGCTCCCAGGCACTTGTTGGCAGGGATTGCTTTATATATGTGTGTGTGTTAAATAGAACAGCTCAGAATATCCRGCAGGCAGAGGCTCATTCAGGAGCGTTAGTGGTTCCAGGCCTTTTCCCTCTCCTTCCTTCCTTCCTTCCCGCTCTTCCTCAGCACCCCAAGGAAGAACAACACGTCCTTGTGTCAGCAGCTCRCTGGGAGCCGCCTGCCCGCTGTGGAATGGCTTCCACTTGCCATTTCTTGGTGCTGGTGACGTTCTCCAGGCGGTGGGAAGCCCCAAAGGAAGTGGGAAGCGGCTGTGGGCAGTGCAGCTCCTGCTCACAGGGACCACACCATGGGAGAGGGAAGGAGAAATCCACAACTGTGCAATTCAGGTAGCCAGGAATCCCGCAGGAAAGCCGAGACGGTGAAGCGGGGTGATCCCCCCGCCTCCCTGCAGCTTCCACCTTAACCTGGGCAAATCCAATTGCAGACAGCGTAATCTGTCCCCTGCTCTCCCCTGAAAAGAGCAGCTGTCACCGGCTGCTGCCGGGGCGCGTGGCCGGGGGGGCCCTAAGGCGCCGCGCGGAGCTGCTGTCAGCGGAGCCACGCGGGACGTGCTCACACAGTCCAATTAAACTAATGCCCGGTGATAGGAGGCGAAGCTGCTGCAATTGCATCTCTCTGCAGAGCGGCTGTGGCTCCAATGCCAGCGCAGCCGAAGCCTCCGATGGCGGAGAGGCCGCTCCCCGCCCCAGGACATCCCCGCTGCGAGCAGAGGTTAGGCTGGGACCAGCTCCGCGGCTCCGGCTCGCTGAAGTTCACCGGTGTCAGCCCGAGGTTGTGCCCTGCTCTTCAGCGGGGCCTGCGTGATCCGGGTCGGCAGGTGCCGGCGAAGCGGAGCTGYCCGCATGTCCCCGCGGGGCCGGAGTCGGCCCCACGCTCCGTCCCGGCACGGCTGCCGGAGCAGCGGCCCCTCTCCCTAGGGAAAGGCAGGAGCGCGGCTGGAGCCCCTTCACCCTGCTCTCCCCACTGTTCTCTCACATCCGCCTGGATGCTCCATTGGGAATGGGGGTCTTCGCTGCTTCCCTTTTCCCCAAGAGACCAGGACCACGGGCGCATGTGGAAACTAGCTCATCCTCCTCCAGGAAAAGAAATGGACCCCAGGGGGATAGGGAGGTTCCTCACGGCTCCTTATTTCCATCTCTTTGTAGCGTTGCCTTTGGTCTTGCTTTCTCCCCTTGTAACCATGGGGTTTGTTATATCCCCCTTAAAGAAGGTAGGACGTTAGCACAGGTGGAAGGCCCCGTGTTTGCAAACAAAAGCAARTGGGTGAAAAAGATGAGCGCGATTTTATTTCAGCGCTCTTTAAAAGTCATCATTCTTTTTGCAGATTTAAATAAGAAGCCGTAGAAGAGCAATCCTACATTAACTAACCCATATGCCTAGAAGAAAAAGCGCTTGATGCAGAAACACATTTTGAATTTCAGCTTTCAGAAAGAGGCTGCAGAGAAGTGGGATTATTTTAATATTACGGAAACTTCCCTTAAGGATATTATAATTTTCTTGCCTGTACTTCTTGTTCTCATCATTCTTAATGTGATAATCCTATCCATAGCCTTTTGCCGTAAGTGTCGGATACGTGTGGCCATTGATGATAGCTACTGGGAGTGGGAATTAGCGTGCTCTGCAAAATGTGCTTGGCTTGCTCGTCCTCCCTGCTTGCTGCACGCGCTTTGATGCCACCGCTCGTCACCTTCCCCGTGTCTGCAGCGCAGGAGCCCTGCGAGCGGCTCCAAGCCCTGCAGAGCATCAGGAGCCCCGCTTGGRCTCTGTGTGCCCCGCGATGCCCGCGCGCGGCGGGGCCGGGAAGGGCACCGCGGCTGCAGACGGTGACGGCGGGAGCCAGTTGCTGTTGTGGGCGTGAAAAATAAGAGCAATCCTTGGGCAGCTGTCCCTGCACGGATGGCGCTGGGGATGTGAGTCAGGCCAGGCAGCTCAAGTGCTGCCTCGTGGAGTCACCTCGTTTATAGGGAGAAAGCACCCAGGAAAACCAGATATCCTGGGGAATCTTGGAAATGTCCCGAGAACACGGCCCCTAGAGAGCAGGTGGGTATAAAAGCTACGTCTTCCTTATCCATTAAGCCACAGTGCCCTTCTCWCATCCCCAACATTGTGCAAAAAAGGGGGACCGAGCAACTTAGGGAGTGTGCAGGCACCCAGGAGGTTTGCAGGTAGCTGCATTTCCCCACCCGGACCTCTGGTTCTCCGAGGAACCGAGTGCGGAGCCTCCTGCGCTCGGAGAGCTCCGTGTCGGGGCGCAGATGCCACCAGCCTTCAAAGGACATATTTCTGAGTCGTGCCCGACCCGCTGCGGTTTGCAACCAAAACAATTCACACATAGGCGTATAAATAGAACGCAATACTGTGCGGTTATTTTTGCAGCCGGAACAGCCACAGAAATATGGGGTGATTTTTTACTATGTGCCGGCTACCTGACCTCGCGGCACCAGCTGCTGCGGATCTCGGCGGAGCGGGCAGGGGCCGCGCGYGCTGCCCCCACACCGCGTCCTGCCTGCTCTGCAGCGCCCATTTTTAGCAGCGAGAAGGGGAGCTGGGGCTCGAGGGAGCCTTTTSGCCAGCTCGCATCCCTAGGATGGTGGGAGCTCATGGTGTGGACAGCTGCCCGTGGGTAACTGGCTGCACCGATGGACTCGCTGCATGGGGAACGTGCTGGAAAGGGCAGCACGGAACGGGCCTGGGAAAGGAGCTTTCAAGGAAACCGAGCTGCTGGGCTCCATCTTAAAGTGTGGGTCTTTCAATAGCAATTTGGAGTGCAGAAGCAAATGTCAGTATAAAGTGTTTGTGCTTCGCATACTGTTGTTGCATTGAGCCTGGGATGGAAATGCCGAGGACAGCATGGAGATTTGGAACAAACCTTTGGCTCCTTTCAGTGCTGGCTTCTTATACCGCTTCAGCCTCTGCTTAATAGCATGGTAGCTTGACAACACAAGGGAACCCAGCTTTGATCCCATGACAACAAAAGCGCTTGTGTTTCCTCGGGGCCGGTCAATTGCGACCCATTTGGTCGGCGAGGTGTGGATGAATGTTTAAGCGTGTGTTAAAACAGGCAGCGTGGAGGGAAGGCTCCTTAAAATATCTCGTTTCGCTGGAGACTCGCTGCCGGAGAGCAAGTAGGAGGACGTAGTCGCTGCTGTAACGCCGGGAGAGGGACGAGCTCGCGGGCTCGCGCGCTCCCTGCGGGCTCCTGCTCGCCTTTCCCGGGTGCTACACGGCTGCTCCGCGTTCCTGCGGCGCTTTCCAAGCAGGGCTTTCCTTGCGCGGCTCTGTTGTGCTTGGATGCTGATYTGATCTCTTCTTTCCACAGGTGGAGAGGGACTTTGAGAGGGAGTATGGAAAGCTTCAGCAGTAAGTGTTACTATCCCAGGGAGACAAGACCGTTGCATCCCTAGTCGCATCCCTTGCTGCTGCCTGTCTTCCCAGGGAGTTTTGCCCATCTTCCTAGCAAATACTGCTGCTCTCTTAACTGTTCAGGGTTCCTTTCATTGGTGCCTGTTCAAAGGGGACCTGAAAAGTGTCTGCAGCGTTTGGAGGGTATGATGGCTATTAAGAACACAAAATTCATGGAATACAGTGGATCACGGAATGGTTCAACGCTTCTGAGGGCAAATATTGGTTTCACCATACTGACTGATAACTGTGTGCTCATAGTTATCATCTGGAAGCATTTGGCTTTAGCATTTGTAGTAAGTGAAAGGATCTAAGTAAATATCTGACTTCTTAGAATAACAGGTCGCCAGCCTGGAAAGGTGGAAAGACACCTGAAAGCAACCTGGGAAGGTTAGGCAGCACCGAGCCTCCTGGACGCATTTATTCACAACAGCATGGACATGAATTGAACATTTTGGGTTGTTTCTTTACAATGTTCAGAGCCGCCTTCTTCTTCCTTCTTTCAGATTGGAAGATCAGACCAAAAAACTTCAGAAGGATATGAAGAAAAGCACAGATGCAGACTTGGGTATGTGACTGTAGGATACATAGACTGTGAACTTGGCCGCAAAGAGCTGCAGTGACTTTCTCAAGATCACATGAGTAATCTGTGACAAGCCTGGAAAACAAACCTAGATTGCCGAGTCCCACTCAGTGTGCCTGGTTGCCCGGCCATCTGCGCGAGCAGCCGCTCCGCCGCGGCACCTGAGCGCCGTGCGGGCTCGGGCCTGTGCCGCGGGGTCGGTAACGAGGGTCATTGGGAGCTAATCAGGTGTCCCAGTGTGGGGCCGTGGGGCACGTTCCTGTGCTCCGGTGGAGGACACCGTCCAAAGGGCAGATGTGGAATGAGGGGGTCGGAGCCCTGCGCATCAGCCCAGCCCATTCCCAGCCCAGGCTCGTGCTGGTGCCTGCGTGTGCTCGGCCATTGCCAGGCACTACATGAGTGCTCTCCTGCTTTGCAGGCAGTGCTGGTGTGTGCTTGCATGGCGAGGACGGTGCGAAGAGCACCAGGAGCTGGCGCTGCCAGGAGGAGTCCTTTCCAAGGGGAAAACTGCCCTTTCGCAGGACTGGCCGTTGTTGGGATCCTYGCTAAGTTTTTCCTTGTTAAGGATTCCCCTCCCCTCCCTTGCAGTGGGCGTTGTTTATATGGAGCATTTCAAGTCCCAGAGGAGCTGTGGGAGGACTTTCTTTTTCCGTTCTGCTACATGGCAGAGTCACAAATGAGCCTTGGCCAGATCCGGGAAGATCTCATTTCTCATTTAAAGGCATGAAATCCTGAGCACAAGGGGAGCTTTGGAAGGGGGTCCTGTGAAGGACAGGCAAAGGAAAGGGGAGTCAATCCGGGCACCGAGGGCTGCTGTCCTGTCCTGGCAGCGCCCGCGAGCGAGCCGAGCTCGCCGGGGCTGCTCGCTAGCGTTGAGCCCCCACATCTGCTGAGCGTGGCAGTGCATGAGCTTGCGGCGCTCTCCCGAGTGTCTTATTTCTTCCACTGCACCTCTGTGTCGAGGGGGCTGGTTATTCGCTTTGCCTGCAAACGCTCGCTGCAAAATTGGAGCGGTTTGAGCCAAAACAGGCTGGGCTGGAGCACGAGTGATCCCTGCGCCCGGGCCAGCTGCAGCACGGCTGGGAAAGGGCACGGAGCATTAGCATCAGCTCGGAGCCTGGAGGTCCCTATCCCCTTCCCCACCCTCTTTTCAAACAAAACATGGTATTAAGGGGAAGGAGGGTGCTCTTTAACAGGGACCAGAGCCTTTCTTATGGAATGAAGCCCCAGGCCCCACTGAGCTCTGTGGGCTTTGGAGCATCCCGGGTTGCTTTTTACACAGGGAAAACGCAGCCTCTCGGGGCATTGGAGTCGAGGAGTCCTGGGTCCTCCGATGGAGCCCCATGCCGATGTCAGCCTCTCCCCTCCTTCCATATCCCTGGTGAAGGGAAACGTGGAATTTCTCTCCCAGCTGAAGGAGTTCTGCCGTTCTTAGCTGCGTCTCACTTGGGCGCAAATCCTCCCTCAGATGTGGTCACACATATGGATTATAGCCCATCTGTTTAAMGGTTTAGATGTCTAAGCCCTTAGTGTTTGGATAATAGATGGATCCGGTAGCTTTGTTATTCTGGAGGAGCGTCTCCTCCTGCGTTGAGCTGCCCAGCCATTTAGCTTCTGAGCTCTCAGTATAATTGTGTGTAACCTTTAAATCAGAATGTTTAACCCCTTGATTTATGATCTTAAGCCCCATTATTCAGATGACTTTAACTTTTAATATCTGAGTTAGTACAGTAGAAGTCTTTCCAAAGCTCATCTCTAGCATCTGCCTTTCTGATCTTAAGCTGCAATAACTTCCAGCAACAGTGCTGATGAAAAAGAACATCTTTTTTTAGTACCAATGGCTTTTTTTTGCCCCTTTTTGTTCCCTTATATATTGATGCTTGCTTTTTTTAAATCATTTTTTCCATTCTATACTGTAGTTATTGTCTTGTGGTGGCCCATTTATGGGGATTTGATTTTCCYCTTGGACAGCACGGGTGTGGCTAGGAAGAGAGGCGCACGATGGAGAGCAAGCAGAAACATCCAGCAAGGGGGAAAGTGCAGGCTGCAAATGGGGGAGTTCTTATTTTGGGGGGTCACTCCCTGCTCTGCAGCCGTTCTCCTTTTCTCCTGCTTCTGGAGGTGCTTTCCACGTCCGCAGGGCTCGTGCGGAGCCTGTTGGGATACCCGGCCTTTCCCACCACCACTCCATCCTCTTCAAAGACACGTTTTTGTCAAGCTGTTTGAGAGACTTAATGGACTGATTTTTTTTTTCCCTTGCTGTGGAAGAGCTGTAGTGAGACTGAGTGACACTTAATAGTCTGTCGAGAAAAGATGTATTAAAAAAATCTACTTTTTTTTCTTTTTTTTTCTTTTTTTTTTAAAAGAAAACAGTGCTTTTGTTAGCCTGATATTATTTCTGGCAACATCACAAGCCTTACATCTAAGCAATCCAGGCTTAACTTATATAAAACGTTTCGCTGGGTGTTTACGTGAATGAATCGGTGGTGGTGCCGTTGTTTTCTCGCAAGCCCCGGCAACATCTTCCTGGAAAGTGGTGCCGAGCATTCCCGAGCGGGTTGTGTCTCCGAGGCCCCTCCGCGTGCGCGGAGCGCGCRGGAGCGCGTGGCTTTGCGCCTGAGACCTGACCTGCTTCCTTCCTCTCTGCTTCCTTTGCACGCTCGTGGCCCCAGCCATGTCCAAGTCAGCCGTCAAAATCTCTTCGGACCTGCTGTCTAACCCGCTCTGCGAGCAGGATCCCGCCTTCCTGGAGATGGTCACGGCCTTCGACACGGCCATGAAGAGGATGGACTCCTTCAACCAGGAGAAGGTGGGTGCGGGAGACCCGGGCGGGCTCCTTCCCTTTCCGTCGGTGCCTTCGTTTCTCTGTGATCTGTGCAAACACGTAGCCTTGTTCAAACAGGCTTCCTCAGCGAGTGCAATCATCCCCTTTGCTTTCAACAGGTGAATCAGATCCAGAAGACAGTCATAGAGCCGCTGAAAAAGTAAGTACCGACACTGCCGCGTGAGCCGTAGCGAGTGGTTGTCACCACCGTGTTCTTTGGGGACATGGAGCTGCTGTCAGGTCTGGAAATCAGCCCTTCCTAAGGTGGTAAATCCTTCCCAGACGTGCCAGGACCCGCTCTGCTCGTTGTTTTATGGTGAGGTGAGGAGGGACCTTCACGTTAAGCCAAGGCCAAGGGCAGGGACCTGCAGGGCCTGCTGCATGGTTGTGCCGTAGGGAATCGCTCCCGAGGAGCGATGCGGAGGGCACCGAAACCTCTGACTTCTCTCCGTTTATGCATGCGGTGCCTCCAGCGTTTGTGGTGCCTGCTTGCTGAGCAGAACCCCCTTTCCTTGGCGGGTTTACTGAGCAAAACCAAGAAGCACCGAAGTATTTTATTGCTGTCATCCTGCCTAACTGGGAACACTGGGTTTGGGAATATTCCAGCTGAGAATACCGCTCCGTAGCGGGTTGCGGMCACTGGAGAGGTTGGCGGCCTTGCTCTGGTCACCGTTGTCGGCGTTTTGCCCCGTTCCTCCGCGGCGTCGGCTGTTAACGGGTGCCTCGCAGTGCGTCACAACTCAGTCAGGCCTCAGCACCGCCGCAGTGTTGTCACCTCTGGTGCCATTCRCCACCATCTGCCCAATTTCCCCGGCGCCGGGAGCGTTTCGGCTGCTGCACCCGGCGCCTGCTGAAACCCTCCGCTTGGCTGTTTTGTTACAGAAACAGAACTGGAGAGCGAAAATAAAATAAAATGACTTTAATATGACAGTAAGTGTTACAAATTGCTGAATAACAATTTTAGCTTAGGTTTGACATAGGGTGGGTTTTTTTGTTGTTTTCCTTTTTAAGTTGTTGTTGCTGCCCAAATCTGAAAGTAAAATCTCCTATACCCACTTAGCGCATGAGGTTACGCCGTGTTTCTATCCGGGGAATGTTTGGTGACTCGAAGTTTTACTTTGATTGTCTATTGATGACAAGAAATTCTTGATTATTTAAAAAAAAAGAAGAAGAAAAGGAAGAAAAAAACCCTCCCCAGCTTGTGCTCGGGAATTGTGTTGCTTATTATCTAGATTGTCCTCATGAAAGATACATTAACTTTTTCTTCCAGCATTCTGTTAAGACTGAAAGAAGTGCTTGTGTGTCTGAAATGTTCGTGGGTTTTTTTCCTTTTTTTCCCCTCAATTTGTTTTAGTTGGTGTAATAGGAGAAAACCTCCCCCCCCAAACCCTGCACGTGGGTCAGGCCAGGCCAGAATGTTGGGGTCCTGGTTTAGGGGGACCTGGCAGGAGCTGTGATGCTGCAGGAGGGACCCTCAGGGCCCCTTTGGGTGCAGGGTGGGTGGCCGTGTCCCCCTCCGGTCCCAGGTTGCTCAAGCTGCTGCTTTTTGGGGGGATTTTCGAGGCAGCACCAGGCTGCTTGCTTCAGCCGCTTCCCAGCCGTGGCAATTCTCTCCCCCTTCCTAATTTTCTCGAATATGGTGGTTTTTCCCCCGCCTGCCCCGTGGCACCTGCGGCAGCCGCTGCTCTTAAAGAGCTTACGCGTCATGCTTGCCGAGGCTGCATCCTGACAGCGAGCCAGGAGCGCTCCCTGCTCCCCGGGAACGCCGCTGCGGAGCCCTGCCGAGGCCGAGGAGCGAACCGCGGAGCTCGCACCTCCCGGCGGCACCGAATCCCGGCGGCGCTTCCCAGGTTAGGGAAAGGCGCCTCAGGGAGCTCCGCATTCCCAGTTAGGTAGCGCTGCCCCACRCCCGGCCTCTCCCCARCGCGCCTTGACCTAGAAACGGGCTTTGCTTCAACAGCTGCACTTGATTATGGCTCCACTGGTGGTCCTTTTTAGGCTTTATTAGCCAAAGACACAGATAAGTGGAAGCCAGGCAATTATCGTTAGTGGCAATGTTTTGCAATCGGAGGCCTGTGGCCAGTAAAATCTCCATTCAGTTGTCCAGGGCTAGGRGATTTCAGAGGAATTTGTTACCAGAGAGCACAGAAAAGGAAGCAGGGGTGGATTGAAGCGGGGGTGGCCGTGGGTGGTGGCTCTTATTGTGTGGATCCCGCTGCTCCGGGGCTGTGCGTCGCTGAGCCCTTCGTTCCACGAGCCCTTGGCTGGGAATTGCTCATTTGATTTGGGGGGATGCGCGGAGCTCCAGCGCGAGCAGCACGCGTTCTGGGGCTGGCCAAGGAGCGGCCGCGGGCRGAGATGCCGGCCTGGATTCCCAGCGGAGCCGGGGATTTGGGGCAAGGCAGGGGGTAAAGGGGCCCCTTTGTGCTTTGCTCTCTGCTCCCAGCGCTTGCTGGGGCTCGGAGCGACGCGCTGGCTCCTGTGGGACCGGTCATCCCTGTGTCCCGGCGCATCCCAATGGCGTGCAGCGCTCCGGAGGAGCCGGGCGCACGGGGATCCGCCGGTGCTGCAGCATCCCGCCGTGGTGACCGCCACCGCACGCGCTCTCCGGCCGGGCGCTGTGGCCGTGTCCCCAGGTATGGCCGCGCATCCCGCTCCCACACTCCCTTCCCRAGGCAGATAGCAGCCAGCCGGCGCCCCAGGGGAGCCGGAGCGGAAGCGGGAAAAGCCGCTTTCGTGTCCTTACGGGCCTCTAATGAGGATTGCCGCGCAAAGCTAGCCACATGGCTGCCCCCCCGGCCCGCTGGGCTCAGCCTAATCCCCGCACTGCCTTGCCCAGGGCCTTCCTGGTCCTGCCGCGCCCGGGCCGGCTTYGGTTTCCCCTTCCTGGTGGGTGGATGGGGCCCACAGCGGACGCGTGGGCCTGCCCGGGGAATGGCAAGCATCTGCACGTGGCGCCCGGTGCGSTCCCGACCCTCCGTCTGCTTTCCTGGATGCTCCTGCAGCGACCAGAGTAGGAAYGATCTGCTCAACGAGGAGCTGAGAGGGCTTTCATGGGGATTYTCCCCACCCTGCCGCTCCGGCATGCCGGTGCTCCTGGGAATGCGCCGGGACTCCCGGGACACCTTGGCCTCCCCGGCAGAGCCTGCCGGGCCCCGTCCTTCCTCGCGGGGCAGGCGGGGGGCAGCCGGGTCGGTAATTCCATCAGCCATCCCCGTGTAGCTCCCCTCACCTGCTCCTCTAAGCTGCCTGGCCTCTAATCCCCGCTCAGCAGTGCGGCCGAAAAAGTGACGGGCYGCGGCGGCAGCTTATTCCGCAAGCGGCTTTGGTGGCGGCGGCTCTAATGCCCCGTGCCGCAGGTGTCCCTGGTGCCGGCCCCTCGGCCGTGCCCTTCCYGAGCACCGCGGCAGCGGCTCTGTGGGATGCAGATGCCCCGTGCTGCTTCCCTGGGGCTCTGGGAGCCTCCGCTGCCGCGGCCGTGCCGGGAAGCACCGCGAGGGAAGTGCCCCGAGGATGGGCTCACAGGAGCCCGCCGCGCTGGTCACAAGCTGGTGTGTTGGCACCACGCTGGCCTTCCTCAAGGCGTCTTGTTTCTGTCCCTCGCACTTCAATGTCGGGGCTGGGAAGCCCCTGCAGGTGCCCGGGACCGTGTGTCCTTCCGCACCGCGCGGCCCGCGGCGCCCACCCCATCCCCGTGTACTCTTTCCTGGCGAGCTTTGGGCCGCGCGCCGAGGCAGGACGCGGCGCCCGGGACGGTGACGGTGGCCCTGTGTGCGAAAGCTACCATAAAAAGCAATGTCAGGGAGCAGCATCTGAGCCGGGCAGCTGGGCGCCTGGGCGACGCGCCCTGCAAAGAGCGTCCGCTCCCTGATGGCTTTTTCAGGTGGCCGCGGGGTGCCGTGAAGCCCTCGCGCCGCGGCCCCGTCCGTGTCCCCATCCCCGGGGCTCTGGTGTAGCCGGGTGTCCCCGGGCGGTCTCGGGCACCCTGAGCGCTTGTTGTCACCGTGAGTGTTTGCGGGAGTGCCGCTGCTCCGCSTTGGCGCCTGTGTCGCTCCGGTGCCACTCCGGCGCCGCTCCGGGCTCGGTCCAAGCGGGGAGGCCGTTTCCCTGCACCGCGCGGCTGCTGGGAGCAGGAGGAGCAGGGGACGGAGCCGAGTCCGTGGCCGACGCCTTCCCTTTGCAGCCGCAGAGCGCCGGCGCGCTTGCTGGCGTGGGGAGCGCATGGTGGCGGCCACAAACCCACAGCGCCCGCGGCTTCCCGTTTGAGACCAGGTTTTAGCCAAACGGTGCTTTGGAGAAATGCAAAACGCCGCTCTGGGGACTCGCAAAGTKCCACCTGGGACAAGCGTGCTTGGGCAGGGGCCGGGGGAGAAGCTCCTGCCTCCTGAGCCCGCAGCCCGGTCGGGTTAGCGCCGCTCTCCGGAGCCGCGGCGAGAGCAGCTGCAGGAGAAGGGGAAACGGTTAAAAATAAAAAGCTAATTGTAAAACCATAAGGGTTGGCAGGCGAGCTTAAARGCAGATTGGGAACTTCAAAGTACTTCTCCCAGACTTTGCAGAATTGCCTGGGTTTTAAGCAGTTCTCTCCTTTTTTTTTTTTTTAATTTTAAAACACACCCTTAGAGACATGAATTGACCTGAGCGAAATGCGAGGGTGTTTCCGGCTCCGCTCGCAAACGTGGTAGCTGGGCTGGGGTTTACGGCTTCTCCGGGTGTACGGCACGGAAGCGCTTGTGGCGGGAATGGGTTCCCCGGGAATCCCGGGGTTTCGCTGGGCTACGGGGGAGGAAAACGTCGCCCTGGGGGGTCCCGTCCCACTCGGCCTGTCGCGCTTGCAGGTTCAGCAGCGTCTTCCCCAGCCTCAACGTGGCGGTGAAGCGGCGCGAGCAGACGCTGCAGGACTACCGGCGGCTGCAGGCCAAGGTGGAGAAGTACGAGGAGAAGGAGCGAACCGGCCCCGTCCTCGCCAAGCTGCACCAGGTACGGAGCCGAACCCAGCCGGGAGCATCACCCGGAAAGGGGCATTATTCCAGATAAAGTCAGCACCTACCGGGCTCAATACAAGTGCAATTAAACTGCAGTCCTCAGCAGGGAGGCAGAACTGAGCCCAGCTTTGCACATTGGACTCGGGTCTGCCCCTCTTAGGTTTGACTCGGTGGAGTTCAACATGAAATCCCTGGGAACGGCCCCCCCAGCATGAGAGCTGCTGGCGCCGCATCCSTGGGCTTGCCCTTGACCTCCGTGTCCCACCAAACAGCTGGATATAAAAAGAAAGAAGAGCAGAGCTTTTCCACTCTTTATACGGGC
Organism: Eudromia elegans; assembly: GCA_003342815.1. Classification (NCBI taxonomy): domain Eukaryota; kingdom Metazoa; phylum Chordata; class Aves; order Tinamiformes; family Tinamidae; genus Eudromia; species Eudromia elegans. Next base: position 155,908 of record PTEX01000453.1, on the reverse strand, counting down.
CACCTGTTCCAGAAAAAAAAAAAAAAAGTCTTGGAAAATTGCAGTAATTGGTTAACAGGAGCCCGGGCCAAATTCTTTCCTCTTTCCAGACCTGTTAGCAAAAGTCGTGGTCTTTTAGCCGAGCGCTCCCGCAGCGCCGCTGCCCAGGGCTCGGCGTCGCGGCACGCGCSTCTCCCCCTCGCTTTGCTCCCCGAATGAAGTGTGGCGCGGAAGARCAGCCCGAGCGGCAATAACAAAAGCGAACGCCGATTTAAATAGTAAGCAGCTTACTTTGCTGAGCCTCAGTGACTAAAGCCGCGCCTGGAAAATGTGAATTCTTTTGTGCCGGCGATTAGGCGGGTTTGGGGTTATTTGTTTTCGCCCCCCTCAGTGAACTTCGGAGCGATCTAAGCGGCGGCGGCCGCGAGCCGAGCTCGCCGCGAGCC
>PTEX01000453.1:144357-155373 GCA_003342815.1 Eudromia elegans | reverse complement strand
GGGCCAGGGCCGGCTCGCGGGCTCCCCGCGCGCTCCGGCGTGCCCGCCGCTGGCCCGCGGCCCCGGCCCCTCCCGCTGGAATCGCGGTGGGATTAAGTGGCCGACTTGAACCCGGCTAAGGTTTCACAGCCCACCCCCTCCTGCCCTTTTCCACACCATCCCCGAGACATTTCCCTTTCTCCCCACGCGTCTGTTTAAAGCAGCCGGTGGCCGCGTGGCGCTGAAGGTCACTGGGGGGGGGGGTGGCAACACCCTGGGAGAGGGGCCAGGACGCAGCCGCGCGGCACCAGCCCGGCGGGCCCCGGTGACCCCACGTCCCGCGGCACCCGGTCCCTCTTGTCCCCGTGCTCCCAAGGGGCAGCCCGGGCTGTGGMCGTGGCGCGGGGCCGCCTGGGGTGCCAGGGTCTGAGCCCTTTTGTGTCCCCTCTSTTGTGCCCAGGCCCGTGAGGAGCTGCGGCCCGTGCGGGACGACTTTGAAGCCAAGAACAAGCAGCTCCTGGAGGAGATGCCCAAGTTCTACAGCAGCCGCATCGACTACTTCAAGCCCAGCTTCGAGTCGCTGGTGCGCGCGCAGGTGAGAGCGCCCGGCGCCCGCGGCACCCGGCCCTGCGCTCCCGGCCCTGCGCTCCCGGCCCTGCGCTCCCTGCTGCGTGCCCCATGGTGGGGCTGCGAGATGGAGCCGCGGCACACGTGCCCAGGACGGGGCTGCTCCATTAGCGCCACTGCCCCAGGGCCACTCGCGTTGGGCACCAGCTCCTGCAGAGTGGTGGCCCATCTCCATGGGCAGCTCCGCGCTGGCATCAGCGCGAGGAAAGGGACACCCAGGGACAGGGTCAACGCTCTGTGAACAGGGCCTGTGGTGGCAYCGCGCTCGGCGCGGGGACAACACGGTCCCGCTCGTAGACGGCGCCAGGGCGGGCGGGTTCCCATGGCCCGGGCTGGCCCTGTGCCGGGGGGCAGCAACGCGGCGTGACATGCCAGGAGCGCGCGGCGATGCTGGCATTCCCACATGGAATAGCTGCTGCCGCCCCCGCACCSAGGGGCCCAGCCAGCCCCTTCCCCGGCCACGGAGCAGGGAACGTCGCGGCCCTCCAGGTGCCCGGAGCCACCGTCCCCAGCRGCGAGCAACGGCGGCCGCCCCTGCRGGCCCTGTGGCCGCGCGGGCTCCTCGCAACGGAGGGGCCGAGCCGGGGGAAGGAGCGGGCACCCCCGGCGCTGCTGCGGTGGCGGCATGGTTCATTAGTCACCGTGCAAATGAGCAGCGCCGCTGAATCACCGGCGCGGCACCGCGGTGCTCGGGACGGCGGCAGGGACGCGCCGGCCCCGGCAGCTCCCACCGCCTGCCCGAAAGCTGCATCCCGCCGGGAAGAGCCCGTGGTCTCCATGGAGACCAGGCGCTGTTCCCACCGGGAGTGCTGCTGCTCGCTCCCGCTGCGGCGCCCGGGAGTGCGCGGCCACACCGGGACCCTCCAGGATGCACCGATCCCGGGCAGCTCCACGGGCACTRGGGGGATTTGGGGAAGAGTTGCCCATTTTCCACCCCCTCCCGCCCCGTCCTCCCCCACGAGCAGCAGCCTCTGCTGGCTCGGGCCCTCCCGCTCCCCCGCAGCCGCCGGCCGGGCCCGGCGCGCTCCCTCGGCGCGCGCTGCCCGGTGCCATCTGCCTGCGCTGACCCGCTGGCTCCGCCGCCGACAAGCGCTGCTTGCTGGTGCCGTTAATTGCTTGTGCTAATTAGCACGGCATTAAGACACCCCTCCCCCTGCCTCGCGTGCGCTCGCACCGCAGGGAGCGCGCGGGACCCCTGGTGTCCCCCTCGTCCCGCCGCCGAGCAGAGGCCACCGGGGCAGGGACGGGCGGCTCGGCCGGGCCGGGGCCGCCCTCCGCGGCAGGTCCGATGCCAGCGGTGCCGCCGGGAGAGCGCGCGGGGCCGCTCGCCRCCCGCGCAGCGCCCAGATGGGAGCGAGCGGCGRAGGGCAGTGCGTTATTAAAACGTGTTGAGTTGCAGTAACGCGGGGAGGGGGGGCGGGCGCATTAACACATGGGGCGGGAGCTCTTTTGGCGGCGGCCCCGCGGAGCCGAGCGCCGCAGCTCCCGTTGCCGCCGCCGCCAGGTCGTCTACTACGCGGAGCTGCACAAGATCTTCGGGGAGCTCACGGCGCACGTGGCCGAGCCGCGGCTCAGCGACGAGCAGCGCGAGCGCGAGCACGACGCCCGGCTGGCCGAGCTGCGCGCCCTGTCCATCGTGGCCGACGACTGAGCGCCACGAGAGCCGCCGCGCGCCCGGACCTGGCACTGCTCCCTCCCGTCCTGCGGGAGCCTGCGCCCAGGGAGGCCCTTCCCTGCAGCCCCTTTCCAACGCCCCCAACACGCCTTTTGGCCCCGGGGCTGCAGCTCCTTTAAACAGGGGGCGTTGGGCAACTCCCACCTTGCTGAGGGGCTGGAAGGGGTCCCAGGCCTCCGGGCTCCTCTTTTAGTGCCTTAGGGATAGGGTAACGGCAGCAGGGAGGGAACAGCTTCCGCCTTCCTCYGCCCGCTGCAATGGGGAGGCACCCATGGGTGCTAAGGGCTGTACTTGCACCCCGCCCCAAGCAGGATGCAACGTTCATGGTGGACCCATCTCCAAGSAGAAAGGGGTCAGGATTTTCCAGGTCCCAGGTTAGGAAGAGGTCCCTGCAGGCCCCAGGAGCAAGGGGGGAGGCTGCCTGTGGTCCCATGGGCAGGGATGGGAGCAGAGGCTGCAGCCACCAAAGGGGCCCAGGACCTAAAAAAGGGAAAATTCAACCTCCTCATGAAAGGGGCAGGAGCCAAGGCAGGGAAGAGGGSCACCGTGGGCAAGAGGGGGCTCAGAGGCCACTGCAGGGGCCGGGTCCTGCCCCAGCTCTGCCCTGTTCCTCCAATAAAGTTTGTACGGAGTGGGGCTTGGTGTGTGCCGAGCGCGCGGCGGGCGCAGGGCCGCGGGGCTGCTGCCCTCTGCCGGCTGCTGCAGCGGCCCGTGGGCACGGGGACAGCGTGGRGACACACGCAGCGGGGAGGTGCCCCGGCCACCGCTGCCCCAGCCCRCCCTGGGGAGGGGGCGCCTGGTAGGAGGTCGTGGTTTGGAAGGGCCGAGCCGCCCTGCAGCGAGGGGGGGAAACCAGACACAGTCACAGACACACGGTTGAAGAGAGTTGCAAAGAAGTCTTCAGTTAAATACAAGGTGTAACGCCTTTTACAGTCTAAAACAATGATTAGGACTAGCCCGAGTGGGGGCCGCCTCTCGCCGCCCCCGGAGCCCTTGTGCAGCGTAAGGCCGAGGTGGAGGAGACCTGGCTGCTGCCCCCACTCCAAAGGCTGCTCTGCCGGGCCCGGCTGCCCCCATTCGTCCCTGTGGTCGGGGCTTCCTGCAGCACCCTGGGCCGAGGCCACCGGGGGAGCAGCGGRGACATCCGGTGAGCGAAGCTGCTTGCGGGGCTCGATGTGCGGAGCCAAGACCCGCTGCTCTCAACAGACCCACCCAGGGCACCAGCGGGGCCTGGGGCACAAGGAAGCGCCAGCCCCGGCCAAGGCCCTTTTGGAGCCTCTGTCCTATTAAAACGAGCCTGTCCCTGTCCCCCGCTCACGAGGCCAACTCTGGAGCACCAAGACAGCGCGAGGCCTGACTCCAGGACCCACAGGCACGCACGAGCCTGCACCATTTCCTACCTAAGAGGTTTCCATTAACTGGGAGTCACTAGTCAGGGCAAATCCTGCACGTCTCTCTGGCTCCCCAGGGACGTGCCCGGGCTGGGCACCGCTCCAGCCTGTCTCCGCCACGAGGAGGTGCAGTCAGCAAAGGGGCAGGAGGCTCCTGCCCRCGACACCGGTGCGTGAAGCCCAGACGGGCGCAGACTTCGCTCCCTCCTGGACGACCCCGTCCACGAAGGCAGCGGGTATCAGTTGGAGGAGGCCGGGTCCTGGTCTAAGCAGTTATCAGTCTAGAAGAGCAGAGAGGCAGCGTGAGGACGGCACAGGCGCCCGCTGGCCCTCGGGGAACCCCGTCTGCCTCCCCGCTACCTTCTCGATGATGCTCTGCAGCTCCAGCTGCACGGGGGCCAGGCGCTTTCGGTGCTCCTGCAGGAGCCGCTGGAAGTGCAGCCTCTGCCTCTCGGCCGCCCGCGCCTGCTCCTCCGCCTCGGCCAGGCGCCGCTGCAGCTCGCGCAGCTCGGCCGCGAGCGCTTTGCTGGTCGCCTCGGTGGCTGAAAGGCGGCTCTGGCTCTCCTCTGGGGGCACAAAGGTGCTCAGGGCCTCCCGTGGCAGCGAAGCGCCCCGAGCCGGAGAGCTGAGCCCAAGGCGGCTTTGCCAGAGGGGCCCAAGCAGCTCRCGGGTGGGAACCCCCAGCTCGGAGGGCGCAAGAGGGGAAGCAGCTCACCCAGCTTGCCCTCCAGCGCGTGGATTTTGCTCTCCAGGTAGAGGCGGTTGCTCTCGGTCTGCTCCGCCTTCTCCAGCAGCTTCCCCACGTTGAGCACCGTGCCCTCGTGGGAGACCAGGCCCCCCTGCTCCGCAGGCGACGTGGCCGCGAGGGAGCCCCGGGCTGTGGGCCGGACGGGAGGCAGCAGAGGGAGGTTTCCTTGGACAAGGAGAGCCGGTCAGCCACGACGAGGCCTCCGACAACACAGCGGGATCCGCGGGACTGCCGAGCCCAGGCTGGGCGGGAAGCACAGCAGGGCCTCAAGAAACACCCCTGCACATACCCAAGGGCTGCTCCTCCGCGCCGCGGTCGGCGCCCCCGGCCTCCAAGCCCTCGTGGCGGCCGTAGCGGAGGTTGCGGTACTGGCACGCRTACTGCGTCACCACGCGGTTCACCAAGCGCTTCACCTGCGCCCCAACACAGCGCGTGAGAGCGGMCGGGACGCCGGCGCGCGCCGCCGCGGCCCCCACGCGCTCACCTGCTCCTTGCAGAGATGCAGCCCCAGCGTCAGCAGGATCTTCTCCAGGTCCCTCCGGTGCAGGTAGCCGCAGAAGTTGCAATCGAAGTACATGAAGGCGAGGAGGGCATCGAGCGGGAGGACAGCGCTCGGATCCAGGACCTTGGGCTGCTAAAGGCAGACGGTGCCTCAGTGAAGGGAGAGGCTGTGACGCCCACCCGCAGCACCAGCCGAGCGCAGGGAGGTGGCGGGAGCCTCAGGTTGTGCTTTCTCCCCCTGCCTGGTCGCACCGGCACGGCGCCGGTTCACTCATCCCATCAGGAGGAGTGGGATTAAGCTGGTGACTCAGGCTCCTCCCCCAGGATCCCTGCTCGGAGATACCACGGGCCGGATGGCCACCAGAGCCACCAGCCACACTGACCCAGCCAGTGACTTAAGCCCTTGGAGGACCAAGGGGGAGCCCAGGCTCCGCTCACCGCATCTTGGAGGGARGAGAACTCCATCTCCGACTGGTTGGACGCAGTGGATCTCACTTCAGCATCTTCCAGCTTGGCACCTGAAGGAGAGCCAGGGATGAGGTCCCTGCACTTTGCTCCCACAGAAGGGCTGCACTCTCCTCCTCCCTGCGCCTGCAACACACCGAACTCCTCTTCCTCCTCCCGGAGCAGCAGCAGGCCGTCCTCCAGGCTCAGCACGCACAGCTCATCCGCAGAGTCTTTGGCATCCCCTTTGCACTCGCTTTTACTCGTCTCCTGCTCCGCGCCCGCTGGGGCGGCCTCGCTGCCCGCCGGCCTCTCTGCCTCGGTGTTCCCAGGCTCTGTTTTGGGAGGAGGCTGAGCAGGGACAGGACACGATCAGAGAGCGGGAAGGGCACAGGCTGTGGAGCCACAAGGAGAGAGCAGGGAACCCACCTGCTCAGCCTCCTCGCTGGCCACAGCAGCCTCCGGAGCCRCCTCCTTCGCAGGCTCGGGGGCCCTTTCCAGCTCGGGGTTCCTGGCCTCGGGCGGCTCCTCCTTCTCCGGCAAGGCCAGGAGCGCCTTGTAGAGCTTGTATCCGAAGTCCCGCTGCAGCATCTCCTGGAAGAGCTCCGCCACCACGGCCACCTTGGCAAGGGGAGGCAGGCATGGAGCACGGCGCCCGCAGCRCCGATGCGGCACCCAGGGCCTGGGCCTACCTCGAAGGAGAACTTCTCCCTGCGCCACCGGTACTCCAGCAAGGCGGCCAGGGGGACGATGGAGCAGGCGTCCCGCCGGCAGGGACGGGCCACAACCGCCAGCTCCGTAGGCACCGCGGGCTCCGACGCGGGCTCCGYAGCAGCGTCCCGCTCCGTGGCTTCCATCTCCTGCTTACAAAGAGCCTGATGAAGTGGGAGCGGAAAGCGGGCGCTAGGAGCTGCAAGGGGGGCAGTCCCAGGCCGAGGCCGGTGCCCAGACCTCGAGAAGAGCCCTGTCCGACCTCCCAGAGACACGAAGGCACCGCCTGGGACACCGGCAGGGCCGGGACGTCCCCGCGCACGGCCCCGGCACGGAGCCCGGCCTCACCGTGGCCGCCTGGCCCCCGGGGGATGGAGGTGACGAGGGCGCCTTCCCCACCTTCGGCCGGCACGAGGCTTCCCACCGCTGCAGGGATGGCATGCAGGCCCACACGTCCGGCAGGAAAACCACCACCACCTCCCTCTGGGAGGGCTCTCCCTCACGCAGGTAGCGGAACTCGGCAAAGCGGACCCTGCAGCATGGAAGGGAGCAGCCGTTGGGAATCCCGGAGCCCCCCCGGCGCTGCCTTTCTCAACGAGGGCGCCCCATTAGCTCCTTTGTGCTGCTACCACCGTGGGGCTCCACGGGAGCAGCAACAGGAGTTCACACAGAGCTCGGGCCCCATCCCAGGTTGGCTGTGCCGAGGTGGGACACAGGCACACGGAGCGAGGCCGGGTCCTAGAGCAGTCCCAGCGCAGCCTGCACCACGTATCCAACCCAGATCTCTCTGGATCGCTGCTGGGATGGAGCCAAACCTCCTCCCCCAGTGCTGAACGCCGAGAACTTCCATCTCCCCTCAGCTGTTCCTTCCCAACCGCATCACATGCCGGGCCAGGTTTAAGCAAAATAAAATCAGTTGCCACGGTTACCCGGAGCAGGAAAGCTATATATAACCACGAAGCAACGAGCCGAGCCAATGCACCCAAGTGAGGGCCGCGCTTCCCCACGGGCGATGGTTTGGGAGCTCATCCCAGCCTGGCCCTGCACAGACTCCAGCAGCTGCAAAGGTTGGGGACAACCTCCTAAGGGCGTCTTGAGTGCCCTGGGACCACGGCACCGCTGCAGACAAACCTGGAGGCGCGACACTCCTCACTGCAGAGATCAAGAGCCATTGGGGCTCCAGTCCCTAAAACCCGCCTTCCTTTGGGTCTTCCTGCCCCCACAGCCCCTCTCGTACAGCCCTGTGTCACTACGTGTGGGGCTGCCAGCCCTCCCTGTCCCCTGGTCCCGGCAGGGCAGCCACTGGGCCCTCGTTCCTGCGGCTGCTGAGCTGCCTCACAGAGGCCAGTCCCTTTTCCGGGCCACCAGCTCCTCCTGCTGTCCCTTTGCTCGAAAGACAGGCTGGACCCAAGGGAAGGAAACCTGACTGCTCCTGGCAGTGGGAATTCTGGTCTTGTCTGGCCGCCCGCAGGAAATCTGCTCCTTATCCTAGAGCCGTGCGCCAGGGCCAGGCTCGGAGGCCCTGGGGCTGTGCGCCGCAGTGCCGTGCGCTCTCCGGGGAGGCCTCCCTTGCACCTAAGGAAACTGCTGCACCTCCCACGAGACCTGCAGTGTTAACAGGCAGAGCTTGCAGAAGGGAAAGATTAACACTACAAGGTGTCGTGCTCTTTTACCCTCGTTTTCTGCTATCAGTAAAACACCATTAAACTCTGCACTTCCTGACACTCTGGCATCCAGGTGGACAATTTCCTGGACCATTTGGGATGCTACCGCTCCAAGATCCCACTCACCACTTGGTGCAGTTGCTGAGGTCCAGACCAGCCTGGGCCTTGGTGCAGCGGATGGCCGTGCGAACGAGGACCATGGGGTCAGCCTCCGGATCAGGGCCRTCCAGCGACGGGGACCATTCCCCACCGATCAGCACGGCCTCGTCCTCCTTCCTCCCCAGCAGGAACTAGGCAGAGCCAGGCCGTGAGCCCGGTCACATCACAGCATCCTGACCATTTCCCTGCACCCAAAGCCCCCTCTCTTCCTCAGGGAAGAAGGTCCCCTGGAGCCAGGGCTGCRTTGGGCAGAGGCCACCCCAGAACCCTGGGTGGCAGCACACAACCAAACCCCTTAACCCGACAGCCTGTTCCCAAAACAAGGAGTTATCCACCGGAGTTCTGCCCACAGCGCCGTTCTCGACGGCCTCACCTTGATTTGTTTCGTAGGGTGCTCGGGAGCCTCTCTTTGCTCGCTGGAATCCTCGAGGTAGGACAGGCAGGTGCGGTAAAACTCCTCGAGGCCGGGCGAGGAGAGCAGCAGCACCTGGGGGCAGAGAGCCTGGTGAGACAGGGACAGGATCTGCTGATCCGGGGACATCAGGGAGGCAGGAGGAGACGAGGCCATCACCTCACAGGCCAGAGCCGGACAAGGGAACCAAGGCCACCGGCACCGAGGCCGACAGCGCGTCCCTCCTCCCGGCCGCAGCGCCGGCCTCACCTTGGCGCTGAATGCGGGGTTGGCATCGCGCGGAGCGGCGTCCGGCGCGTCCGCCCGCCCCGGCGCCTCCTCKGGCTCGGCTAGCACGATGTGGCTGCGGTGCTGCAGGCCCAGCGGCCGGGCGAGCGGGAAGGCGTCGAGCCAGCACAGGCGCACGTCGTAGAAGCCGTGGGGCAGCTGGATGCTGCAGTAGCGCCGCAGGATCTCCATGGCGTCGCAGAAGGGGCTGGGGACGGGCAAACAACCCAGAAACAACCTCAAAAACTCCCTCTGAGCATCTCTTCCACTCTCCTCGCTCTGGGAGCGCGGATACAGCATCTCTGCCGGCTGATTCTCTCCTAAACTCTCAGCGTCCCTCCCCAGCCAGGGGTACAGGACGCCCGGACCGCGCTGCTAGGGGGGCACTCACCTGTCCACGGCGTAGCGAGCAAAGTGCACCCGGTACTGGGGCAGGTCATGGCGAGGCTTCTTCACGGCCCAGGGCTCAGCGCCCTTCTGCTTCCGCTTCTTCGAGTCGAAGTCGTCCCTTGCGAGCAGCAYAGCGTTAGAGCAGAGCCAGCATGAGCTCACGGAGCGCTACGCAGAGCTCCCGAAAACCCCGAAAGGCCAGAGCTCCGTGTAGCGAATGGCCCCCTATCCGAAGACCCCAGGCAAAAATGGGAAAACCAGGACAATCCCGAGGTTTCCATCCTGTTCCTTACCATCTGCCGGAGTTGTTCCGGCCTTTTGGTCCTCGGGCCGGGTATCTCCCCAGGTGTCCCAGGGGGAGGGACGGGGGCGTTGGGAAGACGTTCACTGCTGGAGGAAGCAACGACAGGAAGGGCAGCTGGTACCACCCAACTGCGGTTCTGCCCCGGGAACGCAAACACCCACAGCGCCCTGTCCCTCGTGCCTCCTCTGGGCTCGTTTCTCAGAGAAACGGTGCTATTCTCACCCCGAGGATTGAAAACAGCTACTGCCTTGATGACAACGGGTGCCCCGAGGAGCCTCCCGCGCCCCCCCAGATACTCACGTTTCTGCGGAAAGAGCGGTGGGATGCGGTGGGGCTGGAAGAGCAGCTGGGGCTGCGCCCCGAGGATCCCCTGCTTCTGCCCAAGGGACGCCACGTGCAGCAGAGGCGCTTTCAGCAAAGGCTGCGGGAGGAACGCGCGGAGGAGGTGAAGGAAAGCGGCCGCCGGAGGACGAGCACGAGGGGAGAGGAGGGCGCGCGGGGCGGCGCCGCGAGGGCTCCGTACCTGGTTGGAGAGCGTCTGCACCTTGAGCGCGTTCCAGGGCACGGCCTGGCTCGGGTTGTAGGCGGCTTTCACCAGCACCTTCTCGCCGATCTGCGGCATCCGCCCCTTCACCGCGCTGAGCCGAGAGGCGGCACGAGGACCCGCCGTGTGAGCGCGCGGYGGGCGCGGGGGCCGCGGTGCGGAGCCTCCCCCCCACCGGCCCCGGCTCACCTGAACTGGAAGAAAACCTCGTCGTCCACCACGCCGAAGTAGTCGTGCAGGCTGGTGACGATGCCCGTGAAGACCCGCTGCTTGTCGCCCACCTGCGGGGCGGAGGGGCCGGCGGTGGCGGYGCAGCCCCCGTGGGCTTGGGGGGTGCCTGGGCCCCCCCCGCCGGCACCTACCTGCAGGTGCCGCGYGCTCTGCAGCAGCTCCGTGGAGACCGGGGGGGTCAGCAGGCCCGGCGGGGGCCCCAGCAGCGACGTCTGGGGGCTCCCTGCGACGGCAGGATGGGGGGGCGGGGCGGTTTAATAATGGGGGTCAAACAAGGAAAAAGCCCCCCCAGTGATGGGGCTGGGTCTGAATCCCCCCTCCCCCTACAACACCATTATTAGGGATTAATGACACACACCCCCCCAAAAAAAGCTCACTGTTGATGGGGGCTAATAACCCCCCCAAAATCACCATTAATAGGGGTTAACATTGACCCCCCCCCATACTACCATTRCCAGGGACCAATGCTCCCCCCATCACTGTCCATAGGGTCCAGTGATACCCCCCCCAACACTGCTGCTAACGGGGGCTAATGACACCCCCAGAACTGCTGTTAATTGGGGGGGGGGTGTGCTAACGGTCCCCCCTCCCCCCAGGGATGGCTCTTTATAGGGACCACCCCCCCCCTCACTGCTATTCAGCTTCAAACCCCCCCCTCCGCCTCCACCGCCGGCCCCCTGCGCTGCCGCTAATGGAGAAAAATGACCCCTCCCCCCCCCGGTAAAAACGTTAATGAGAACTAATGACACCCCCGGAACCGCCGTTAACGGGGACCAATGACCCCCTCCACACACAYACACGGCATCACCGTTAACGGAAGCCCTGATAACTCCCCCGGAACGGCCGTTACAGGGTTTAACAGCCCCGGGACCGCCATTACCGGGAGCACCGCCCCCCTCCCGCCGCGCCGTCCCCCCGGCCCGGCCCGCGCTGACCTGGGAAGGCGGCGGCGCGCGGCGGGGGCGGCGG
>PTEX01000453.1:80185-132108 GCA_003342815.1 Eudromia elegans | reverse complement strand
CCCCGCAGCATCCCCGGCCGTGCAGCTCGGACGGGGCGGGCGGCGCAGGGAGCCCTGCGGAGGCCGCTGGTCCCCACGGGCCGCGTTGTCCCGTTGTCCCCTTGTCCCCTCCGGACGCTCTCGCTTCCCCCCCGCCCCTCCGCGCTGGAGCGGGGCCGGCCCCTTCAGAGTTTCCAGCGTCGCTTCCAGGGCCGGGATCCAGGGAGCGGAGCCAGGAGGGCTGCGCTCGTCCCGGCCGCTCCCAAACGGGCCGCGCTCCCTCCCGCGAGCGGTGACAGGGGGGACACGCAGCGGGGACACGCAGGGTGGCACCCGCAGCCCCTCCCGCCCCCCTGCCGGCTCCCCGCTGTCCCCGGCCTCACCGCGGCGCCCGGCTCCGTCCCGGCTCCGTCCCGCTCCCCGCCGCCGCTGGCCCTGCCTCCCGCGCCGGCCTCCGCGCGCAGATAAAGCACCGAGGGCGGCGGCCTGTTTGCCGAGCGCCGCCGTCCCGAGCGCGGCCGGGGCCCACGGAGCCCCACGGAACCCCACGGAGCACCGCGGAGCCCCACGGCTGCTCCCCATCCCCTCCCATGGCCCCCGTCCGCGCTGAACAGACGACGCGGGAGCCCAAGGACGGGGTCAATTTTGAACTTTTTTTTTTTTTTCTTTTTTTTTTTCCCCTCCTTAAAGATGACTTCCCATTTACATTAAGACAGTTCTAACAAATTCATTCCTTGTTCACAGAAAAAAAAAAAAAGAGAAATTATATTAAATAATTTCTGCCAATAAATAACATTTTCACCATTTGCTTTTTTTTTTTCTTTAAACATAACTAAATAATAAAAAAAACCAAGAATAAAAATAAAAATAAAAAGGAGGCCGGGGAACGGGCCCAATCCTCGAGCAAGGAGCCACCGGAGGCCCCGGGGCCGCTGGCGCGGAGGCCCCTGCCCGGCCCGTTGCCGGTGCCCTCCTTGTCACATGCACCTTGCTATAACATGCAAAAAGCCCGGGAGCCGCCGCGCCGCCCGCCCTCCTTCCTCCCCTCTGCACCTTTTCCTTCTTTTTCCTGCAAAATCCTGCGTTTTTCGAGCTCCTGGCTCCTGGAAAGGGATGGGCTGAGGGGGCTCTGGACACGCATCGCTCCAGCACGGGAGCGAAGGGAAGAGGCGAGGGAAGAGCTGGGCATTCCCAGTTTGGGCTATCCCAAGCTCTGGGCTGCGCTTCCCAGCGCCTCTTCCCGCTCCGGAGCCGGCCTGGGCCACAACACGCCCCGGCATGCCAGGGCAGGGGCCGCGTGCGCTTGGGGATGCCACTCGGCTCCTGGGGACGCGGAAGGGAGGCCGGAGGAAAAGGAAGAAAACCGGGAGAGCTCCTCGGAGGGCGCGGGAGGAAAGGGGGAAGGTGGAGGCAGGGATGGGGTCCTGCGGGATGCCCGTCTGTGGGATGCAGCCCTGCGGAGCGGGCCTGGAGTGAAGGGGTGGGTGAGAGGAGAGGGGGGGAAGGTTCCTGCCAAGCTGCTGCCCCAGCCTGTCCCGAGGGAGCATCGCGGCTCCACAGGGAGGGATTTGCCTGCGGAAGCGCCGCTCCCCCGTCTGTGGGGAAAGGAGACGGGCCCAAAGGGGAGCCCCTTCCCAGCACCCACTCCAGGGAGGCTCCGCACGCCGGATCCCACCTCCTGGTCACGGCACAAAGCGCCTTCCTTCCCTGCCCTGCTCCATGGGGCAGCCGCCCGCTTGGCTCCCTCCCTGCAGCCTCCTCCAAGCGGAGGCTCCCAGTGAAGCCGACGGCCCCCCGGAGCCGGGCGGACAAAGCGGCCCCTGGGCACCCCAGGGTGACACAAGGGGGAAGAGCCCAGGAGAAAGGCCCGTGCTGGGGGACGGAGGCAGCCCCAGGGGGAACCTGCCGTGCACGGGGGGCCTTCCTGCCCACAGCACAAATCCCCCTTTCCTCCTGCTCGATTGGGGCCACGCCGATTTCCCAGACCAGAGCTCATTCCTGCACTCTGAATCAGCAGGATTCCCAGGGGATGCCTGCGGAGCGGCCATCCCAAGCTGAGCCTTGGCCGGCTGCAAGGAGCCCGGAAGCCTGAAGCTCTGGAAGGAGCCACAACGAGGGGAAAGGCTTCTCCTAGGATCGTCTCACTGTGGGAAAAGCTGCTCCGGTCGGGATAACACCCAGGGAAGCTTGAGCACTAAGAGAGCCCCGGAGTCCGGTGCAGCCCGCGACGCGGCCGACGCACGAGGGTGAGAGGCTGAAGAAAACAACAGCAAACGGGGAAGAAGACAATTGTGGGAGAGAAAGAACAACAAACCAACCCTATTTTAAAGGAAAGAACCTGCCTGGGGAAGCACAGGCTAACTCGGAACCGGCCCAGGGTCGGCGAGCCAAGTTGCCTGGGACTGCTTTTGTTTCGTTTAATCCCCCTCCGAAGTTTGTCTCTCGTGGAGGAGAGCTCAGCTGTACAGCACAAGACTTCATATATGCACTAGCAGTTAGATTGGTTTCTAAATTAAAAAAAGATGGACTTTTTATATATTGAACATAAATAAAAAAACTTACAAAATGGTCACCTTTCTTACAGAATGGATGCAAACTGGATTATGAACGTGCCTCCAGGTGAAGTTGGTTTCTCCCCTGCCCCCTCCCCACCCCAATAATAAATAAATAAAATTCATTAAGTTTTGGATCCTTTAGTGGTGCAGATTGGGCGCTCGGACCATTACTGGGCTTTCTTCCCTGTGCCATTCTTGTCTGCAGAGTTTGTTGAGGTTACCAAGTTGACGGGCCCGTCTGAGTGCATTGAATCCTTGCGCGGCGGCATGCGCTCGTTGATGCGGTCGAGGCCTCGGGCTTCCTCGAAGCTGCGGATCTTGTGCTGCGGCGAGAACCCCCGGATGGCTACGGAGAAAGGAGGGGCGGGAAACAGTGAGGCCGAGCCACGGATTCCCACGCAGGAGCCCTTCAGCACACGCCACACGTACAGAGCAAAGGTGGGGCGGCAAGAAGCACGTGTCTGGGTAGGGGAGCCCAGAGCGGGGGGATTTTCACCATCCCCGGCTCTCGTGGGGCTCAGAGCAGCGCCTGGGAGCCAGGCAGGCTCACCACGACCCCAGGGAGCCAGCAGCTACTTGCTCTGCTCCCTGCTTTTTCCTCTTTTAACACCATTCGGAAGGCCAGACAAGTGCTTCATGTCCCCAAACACTGAAATCTTGGGAAACTTTCAGAGCTGAAAAACATGATACTTTAAAAAAAGAAACAAGCCAACACAAAAAAAAGAAAACAAATCAGTGAAGACACCACCACAAGGCAGTAAGTTCAACACAAACCACACACTGCAACACCACAGGAAACAGCTAGTCCTGGGATCACAAGTGCAAACTTCATCTTGCATGACCAGGAGATGCCCAGGAAGCCTCACGAGCCCAAGGAGCATGTATCTGTTTCATTACTACCAGGCTGAGTACAAAGTCCTTGCAGAAACAATACAGATCAAATGCTATCTCTTATAGATAAACTATATCTGTATCTATTTCTATCTATACATAGATACAAAAGGGGGCTGCTCCAAGTCTTTTTACAAGGACTTGGCCATTTTACAAACAAATCATGAACGTGTGGTGCCGTTTGTCAGCAGCTGAGTGGTGCTGCCCAGGAGAAAATAAAGGGACTTTATGAATCTGGTATTTCTATGGGAACTGCCTGGAGACTCCAGCTTCTCTCTACAGGGACCATCTCGGCCCACCTGTGGTGAAGGCAAGAATTACATCAGAGTCACAAAGTCAGCTCTTTTCTGGGTGATTTTGCCCCAATGTTCCGTCAGCCTTCGCAGGATCGAGTTATGCCGTGGCCGAAGCCAGCCACAAGGCATCCCAATCAGACTGCAGGGCCTCGACTCAGCACTCGACACACCCCAGCACAGTCTGGGCACTCCCAAAACACAGTTACTGCAAGGGAGTACGCTTGCACGAAGGCTCAAACGGCCCCAAATCAGCCCCCTGCTTGGGTATTTTTTGCTCCCCACCCCTCCCTCCTGCACTTCTGGTGATGCAAGAGCAGAAAGCTTCCAGAGGGCTAATAAAGCTCTTTAAAGGAGCGCACACGCACGCACACACGGAGGCAGCTTGGGTCTCTCGCGGGAGTCTAGCCATACCTTCCCGTGCCTCTACCGCCTCTACTGTGGCTGTAATACAGAAGAGCAGTGGCATGCAAAAATGAAGACAGGAAAAAAAAGAAAAAAAAAAAAGAGTGACAGTGAGTGGTCTAACATCATTGCTGCTCCCGCAGAGCCCGCAGCCTCCCCACCCTGGCGAAGACCACGGTCAAAACGGGCTGCAAGAGGAAAGGGTGACAGGGGCTGGAGGCACAGGCGGGAAGGGGGCTCGCTCCACGGTGGGTGTCTGCAGAGCCTCCTTCCTTCGCGCCTGCCACGCGGATAAACCCACCGGAGACGTGGGGAATTGGAGAGCACGGGTGGCAGCTCGGGCGTGGGGTGTGCGCGGAGCGGCAGCCGCCCGGATCCCGGGCACTTGAGTTACACCATAAACAAGCTAATGCTTCACATGGGCTTCGATTCCACCCCTTAAAGTGTTACCAAGCAACGAGGCACCATGGAGCTCCGCAGCCGCTCCGCGTTCCCCTCCGAACCCGCCGCGGCGGCTGCGCCAGCTCTGCAAGTCCCAACACCTGGGAGCCGGCACCTCCTCGAGGGAGGCCGGGCTGGGACAGACCCACCCGCTCTTAGCCTCAAACCGCTGCAGTTTCTGCTTGGGGCACAGCACAGAGGGCACGTGGCCTTTGAGAGGACGAGGAGGAGAGTGGCAAAACAGGCAGGGTGACAGAAGCAGGAGAAGGGCACAAGCAGTAGGGTGCTGTCCCAGGGGGACAGTCACCAAGGGGAAGGGAAGGCTGGGCACAGGGCCTGGGAAAGCAGCAGCAAAGGTCCAGCTTGTTTGTCCTATCTGCAGGGGACAACTCTCGGCTCCCTCCGCCTCGGGAAGCTGCCTACTCCCTGCTCATGCCGTGCAAGGAATCCCTGGAGAGGGGAAGGTGCAGGAGGGCAGAAAAGCACCAGCAGCTCCCTATACTCTCAGCAAAGCCGTGCAAGGAGCACGATGCCTCGAGATGAGTGGCAGCACCAGCTTCCCACTCACACTCTTCTCTCCCTGCAGCAGAACTGGGGCAACAGAAACCATCATGGTTGCTATAAATGAAAAAAAATATTCCTCCTCCTCCGTGGGCAGAGAAAGCCATGAGTTTGGGAGCGATAGCAGAGCCTCCCCGCCCGCAGGAATGCGCAGCAATATTTATGCGTTTCTCACTTCTGAACTATTTAATCAAGGCACGGCAATCCCAGAACAAGCCCTCTCTGGCGCCCTCAGGAAATTACCCAGCGCTGATAGGAAGGGGAAGCAGGCTGGTTGGATGCCAGCATTCAAAGGCTGGCGGCAGGAAAGGATTAAAACACTAGATTATAGGATTCCCTCTGGGGACACATGTTGCTGGGATAACTCATTCCCTGACCATCAGCCAATCTCCCTGCCCTGCGAGCTTGAAGCTCGCACATCGCCGGCTCCGTCCTGCTCGCAGTGCACTGCTAGGACAGACCCACTGCTGGTGTGGGAGGGAACAAAATATCTGCCAAAAAGCACAGGGAAGGAACCTCCCAAAACATATAAAAAACATGGGGCCTACGGAAGCCCTAATGTGAAACATACAGGCCTGGAAAAAGAATCTTGTGACTTCAGCTAAATCTAAGTTTCCTCTGCTTGGAATTCACTATTTCGTAGGGTCACAACCAGAGGGACTTAGTTTAATTAAGGGCAAACAAAAGCAGGTTTTTACTACTACATTCACATATACATTTTTACAGAGGTGAGCCTCCTCTGATGCAAGCTTAGAAGACAGATAAGCCATAAAAACTATTACAGCAACAGAATAAAGCAATGCACATACTCTACGTTGCTCATTCTCTGTTCTTCCTTGTGTTGCCCTTCAGGAAGGCACAAGGAGGCATTTGGGTTGCTCCCCACATCCTCACCTAGGGTCTTTTCTACCTCTCAATCCTTCTTCCCCATGGCCAGAGCCATCTGTCTCGCTTGCCCTGGCACTTTGGAGCAGGCCCTCGAGCACCGACCTGCTGCTTTACAGCACAGCTGAGGGCCAAGCCAGAGCGCAAAGGGGGTGCTGCAGAGAGGAGGAGCTTCCATACTCACCCGTCTGCAGGGTCTGCCTCCCCCCTGAGAGCACTCCCAGGGGCAGGGTACCTGTGGGCGTCAGGCCTTTGAGGGTCAGCACGCTCTCACTCTCCTCCCTGCAAAGCAGAGGCCACCGGTTACAGCAGGGCTACGCTCAGATGGGTCCCCACAAGTTACCAGGGATGAGGGGCAGGAAAATTGCACTCTGGCTGCAGATGGTCCATCCCGATCTGCTGGACACCAAGTAGATTCAGGACACCTCAAATTCAGGAGCTCTACTAATAAGTAACCTTTGTTTAACACACCTCAGAGCTACGGCTAATGCATGCCAACCTGGAAGGGAATCTGCTCTGAAGTAAGTTTTATAAGAAGGACCAACAGGACACTGGCTGCCTGGTGCTTTCATGGACCCATGAGAGCAGCTCACGAATGTCTTGTTACCCGGAACGCAAATGAAACCTGGACACCGAATCTCGAGCCGCTTCCTTACCGAAGGACCGAGAAGACTCGTGCCATCTTCCCAATGGCTCTAATCTTATTCCTGATGATCTCCTTGCGGACTGTTGTCCCACCTTGAGAGAGAGAAACAAAAGACACCAGCATGTGAAAGCTCCTCTGTCCTGCTTCCAAGGCACAGGCAATGTCAGTATGAAGCACCTGTCTGACTCCAGGAAAGAAGTCATGGTTTACAGTCACAGCTACACTCTGGAGAGAACAGTGCTGAGAATGACAGTCAGGATGGCAGTGAGGAGGGCAACACCGAGATGACACACGGAGTTAAAAGTCTAGGAGAGCAGAACCACCAAAGGAAACAGATCAGATAGTTCTCGTTTGAAGCTCACCAGGTTTGCTCACACTACACAGGATGTAACACAAATGACTCAGCCATGTAGACACAGTTTTGCAAGGCAGAACACTGACGAATCTGACTGCTGATGAACACCGCAGAACACCAGGCTGTGCTCGCCGCAGGGAAGTGTCACACAAGCATCAGCTTTGACATCCAACACGCGCAGTGAACGGCTGGCTGGAGCCTTGCAACTCTGCTTTGACCCCACACAAACACACAGAGTGAGTTACGTGAACTCCCCTTCCGCTATACAGACCAAACATGAAAGAAAAGCGTGGAGGGTAACTGAAAACAAACAAAATAAAGTAAAAGAAGTAACAAATACATCTCCTCTCAGCTGAGATTCTTCAAATGGCCCAACTACACATTAGAACAGTACAAGCCAAACCGGAGGTCTAACATGCACCGATGGCTCAGCCATGCACTAGGTGGCTGCATTCAGAAGTCAGATAGAAACGTGACCCCGTTTCTCAAGTTCCTGGAGGAACGCAGAAGGGTTAAAAACACACGGCGCTTATGTTAAAACTGAAAGGGGATGAAGAGACTGCCCAACTAGTCAGCTATTCAAATCCACTCCAAGGAATCTGGTGGCACAGGCAGTGAAAATTAAGCTTGTAGCAAAGTCTAGCTGGGTACCTTTCTGATAGCTTGAAATGTAGTGATCTTCAGGGAGAGGAGACACCAAGAAACAAGTAGATGAAGACAGAGATAGAAGAAACAAATTTAATTTTCATGGGAGGGAGAAAGGAAAAAAAAAAAACGAAATGCAATGGGAAAAGCGGGTTAAAGTCTCAACCTGTTGATCGCAGTGGCACCTTGTTATACCACAATGGTGTTCTGCTTCTGTGCGGGACATATTTTACTGCATTCGCTAAGAATTTGCATCAGCAGCTCTCCTGGTAGCCCCATGATGCCCCCCGTGCCTGTGCGCTGCTGCTCACATCCCCATTTTTAGCTGCAAGTCCCATTTCTGCACCTCAGTTTCCATCAGGTGCCCACCTCACTTTGCGAGCATGCTCACTTGAAAAGCCAGGTGGAGACCAAGGGGAAATTCGGGCACAAAGTCAATCAATCACAAGCAATTTCCCTCTGGTATCGGAGCTGCAGATCAGCCTAACAGTTTTACCTCCTTACACACAGCTTAAAGTCAAGACAAAAAAAATTAAATAAATCTATTTTTCAGAACAATATGACAAGCCACCTAACCCAGGAGTTCAGTGGGCAGATGTTGTAGCTTAGGCTCAACACTGCAGAGCAACAGAGGAAAAAAATGGGTATATATTTTGGTGCAAATAATTTTGAGCAGGGAAAGGGCATAACAACAACTTGGGAGCAGCCTCTGTGAGTAGCAGGAAATCATTCTCCAGAGCAATTGGCAAGAAGTGGTTGTTGCCATGAGTATAACTAAATTGCACTGTGACTGAATAGCAAAGGGGATAAAAAAACATAAAACAACACATATATCCTACCCAGAACTATAGGAGTTAGCCAAACTGGAGATGCTGGCTGGGCATCCAGCTACAAACCAGATGCTGCTCACTAGAACTAGCACCACACACCTTTCCCCAGCTTCACCCCCACTGTTCCCAGCCCAACTGTAACAGCATTCGTTACCTTCCAGTGTCTCATCACCATCTGAAATCAACTCATCATCGGAGCATATGTTGAGGATGTTAACGAGCATTTCTGTGACTGCAAGAAGTACAGACAGGAAGATTAGAGAGGCCTGGTGTGCACGTCTGGTGAACAGAGGGATTTGGAGGACGAGCTGGATAGGCAAATGATTTCAAGGTCATTCGTACTCTGGAAGTGGAAACCCAAAGCTACTTTAGAGCTGCCGGTACCTCTCAGCAGTACCCAGAGCAGACTACAAACTTCACACCTTCTGCCAAGGAGGTGGATGCAGTCCAAGCACATCGCGGATGAAGCAGACAGGGAGCAGGATGCCAATATTCTTGCAGAACAGCCTGGTCTCACTGAAGGTCCCTCCCTCCTCAATCCAAACCTGCACAGCACGCCATGCTACTCCTAGACGGGCAGATCTGCAGCGAATTCAACCTTGGGTTCTGCAAAGTCTAAGCCCTTTAGACTTTCAAGCCATCTTCAAAATATACAACATGAGGTGGAACTTAACATGCGCCACCATGAGATGTAAAAACCATTTGTTGGAAAGGGATCTCCTTGAACCTGAACAGCTTCCAGTGCTATTAGATATTAATGAATTATAGCACCGCCTCCCAGCACCAGATTTTAGGTTTGCAAACATTTAATAGCCTGTGGGACATGTTTTTAGAATTGTAATGTACTGTTACCAGCCACCAGGTAACTTGAATTAAGCTCCAAACATCCTCTTACCCTTTTCCCCTACAAAAGGCAAAGACCATGTGAAGACATCCATGAAGTTTGGAAGCCAGTACGGATGAGGGGAACAGTTGAACTGCCTGATGTTCATGACGTTGTTTTCATATTTCAGTACAGCAGCTAGGAGAGAACAAGAAAAGACAATACATGCCAGTAGGCAACGTCAACTTCAGGGACTCGTACCTGCAATCTCATTAACCAATAGCGACAAGTTTGTACTCATGCAGGAGCAAGCCACCAGTTGTCCAAAATTAGAAGGCTTAAGTATTTTTTTTGTTGTTTATCCATTACACTGTATCAGAAAAGCTCATCAAAACAATGAAGGGCAATTTAATAAAGCTATTAACATTTGTGTAGATCACAAGGGGGGAACGTAGAGCCAAGATTCAAAGTGAAGGGAAGAAAACATCTGAGGAAAATTTTCTGTAGTACAAACTTGGCATTAAGGGCAGAGGAAGGGAAGGAGTGAAGTTAGAAAAGCTCGCTTGAAAAAGTAAAAAAAAAGAGCAGCTTCTTCTCTTTTATGGCAGCATTCATCAATAGTGCTCAGTTGTCATGTGGCTGGAAATGAAAGCATTATTCTAGCTTTATAACTTGACAGCTAATTGCAACAGTAATACATTAAGTCTTTGAGTCAGAGAACCCAGTCACTTCCAGCTCCTCAGCTGCCATTAGTTTAGCATATAAAGCTCTTTTTCATTTCATGCATAAGAATGCAGCTAGAGCAGAGGCAGAATGGGCAAAACAAGACAGAAAATGATTTCCAAAGAGCATGAAGGCAGTCCTGACACTCAAAAAACAGCAGAGCCCTGGCTTTGCCAGCCTTACCCTTGTTGTTATAGACATCTAGATAATTTGGTGCAGAGAAGATTGTGATTAATGATGGAAAGCCTGTTGTCTGGCTCTTCCTGTACATTCGGTACCTGAAAAGCAGGCCAAGTGTTAGCATACTTGTCTTGTTGATAGCCCCAGTGCAGAAGGAACCTGCTCAGCTCTCAGAGCTGCAGCGCTTACCCGGCATCCTGGGCTTCATGAGCTCGGATCACAGATAACAAACTATTGTTCTGCAAAAATTCACAAACTGCAGGATAACTGGAAAACAAAAATGCAACATACGTTGGCATGCAGAAAGTAGAACAGCACCCACGGTGTTGGTTTCAGGAACAAGCCACTTGCTGCATCCATTTGTTTGGTTTGTGCCTAGCATTCCTAAACAAGACCAGCATGCATTACATCATTTAAAAATTAATTGCAAAGCATTCTGTTAACCAGCCCCCTGGTGCCAAATCCTCTGTCACGCTACAAGTGGTCTGTCAGCAAAAATGTTGCTCTTTTGGTCCAGAAAGCATTATTTCCTAGAGCTCCTGGTATAGTCCAATGCCTGAAAACCTCCCAAAAGGCACTTTGGCAGTGACCAGGAGTCTTGTTCAATATCAGCAACACAGTCAAAGAGAGCTCGATATCGAAGGAGAAGAAAAACAAGAGTTTGTGCATTTGAGCCAACTGAAGACTACAGCACAGCCAGGTACACTGCAAAGCCCCACAAAGGGATCTGAACACCACCTCAGCTCCCCACACCTCTTAGCACAAGACAAGACAAAGAGCTCTGGTCCACAGCAGCTCCCAGAAAGACTGCTCACCTGTAGAAATAGGAGCAGCCTCGAACAGTGTTGTGGGTGAAATGCTCCAGTGTCTTCTCATTACCATAATCCTCTGATGGATCAGACCACAGCAGGTCACACATTGGGCCAAAGGCTGGAGGCTCCTTAAACCTGTCTAACTGAAAAACGAAGACAAAATCAGGACAAGGCTGATGAAAGCTGCCTTGACTTAGTAACACACTAGCTTATAACCCCATATTTTGGAGACAGGCTATTTAAAAGGGAAAATTAAAGTTGTGGCTATTTTTCCCTGAGAAGGATTAATCCTCCCTTTCTCATGACAGCAGAGACTTCCCTCCTTCCCTTTTTGCTTCATTCTCCAAATCTTCAGAAGAGCCTCACAGTGTGGGCATGAACACGAGCTGCAACCTGAAACTCCATGCACTAATCAGGAAAAGTGCCTCTCCTCCAAGCGTTTACTCAACTTGGCACACTCGGAGGTGGGGAATGCTATTAGGCAGCTGCCATTAACAAGTTTACACTATTAATTGTAAACTATGCTCCCTCTCAATTACTGCAGGAAAAGCCAGTGCTTTATTGCATCTGCAGACCAGAGCTGACGAAGTGGAAACACAAAAGAGTTGAATCCCAGTACCAACTGCCCGCATAGCCCGAGGCATGAAAGGACCCCAGAGAATACTTACTTTCCTAATGTCATCTAGACATGTGATTTCTGGAGACAGTCCTCCATGAACACACAGAAATTGCTGGTTTAGGAGGGCAGCAAGAGGAAGACAGTCAAACGTATCCATACATGCATCGTACACCCGCTCCGAATACTTGATTCGACCTGAAATCAAACAGAAATAACATGGCTTTCCCCAAAGCAGCTTAGCTCCTACAACAAGCCTCTAAGCAGGCTCTGAACATCCCTCCGCATTCCCCACTAAAACGGAAAGCAGGATCCAAGATCACTGCATCCTCAGGTCCTGCAGTGCAACCGCTTCAATATGCTATTGGGGACAGATCATGAAGAAACCCCTACAACTACTACAAAACATTCCTTGGTAAGAAGGAAAAGCACAGGGGTGGCAAGCTCACTTTCCCACCACCTTTATTCCAGAGATGCTAAAAGGTTTTGGCTAATTGCTACAACACAGGAAAGGGAAGGTAAAATCTTCTCTTTTCCAAAGAGGAAAACCTACTACCTCTGACTCCCTGGTTCAAATCAAGCCTAGCTCAACAGGAGCCCATCTACCACCATCTGATGACTACAGCATCCAGCAGAGAGCTGGCTAATGTTTCTCAAGCCATTTCTGAGTAAACAGCGATCATTATCTCAACGCTTATCACCTTTACCCTGTCCTGCAGCATCCAGAACTGGAGGGCTAAAGACTGGACTTGTGCCTTGCCAATTGCTATTCCCTGAGCAAATGGTCCTTGAGCAACTGTGGCCTAGTAGAGGACAGCACATAGCTGGTGTATACCTTTTTTTTTTATTGCTTTAGAGGAATATCTGTCATTCTCAGGGGACAGAGGTCATTCCCCAACCTTACATCAGCACTACTTTAAAAAAAAAATATGCAAGTGCCATGTGAAACTATCTTTTAACTAATCTAAAATGATCTTAAAGGTAATGATTCTCCCCAGTGCAAACACTGAGGAACAAATCCTTTATTTGCTTTCAATTGTAATCACTGATCCCAGCTGCACAATCTGGAGCTGCAAGTCATTTGGCAGTAATTACATGTTGCTGGGCCTGAAAGTCAGAGGGGGGAGGCCAGCGGGGGGATGCCTGCAACTGGCTCGTCAGCAAGGCAAGGAGACGTGCGCATGTTTCTGCCATCCATGCTCATTCCTTGGTACGAGAAGGCCACATCAACAGGCACTTGGTACTTCACAGGACTTTTATTGCTGCCTTTTATACTTTTTTTTTTTAAGCAGAAACAGCCTACAAGGAGCAAGGCAAAATGTGTGCAAGGGAGAAGACAACAGGCTGGTACAGCTTTTGAGAGCTATCCTGTGTAACCATGGCAGGTCCAAAAATGAAGAGCCTCGCCTGGCTATGACAAAGTCGACATAGTTAAATCCTTACTGTCTGGATATACTTACATTCCTGCTTAAAGGTGAAGTACTCTGTGAGGTGCCTGCACTCATGGTTCCCTCGAAGGAGGAACAATGTTTTGGGATGATTTATCTTTAAACTCCATAAATACAGCACACACTGCAAGAGAGGGAAGAAGACAGCATGTAATGAAAACCTTTTATAGGGTACTAATCATCCATAGACTTCACTAAGTGTTTCTGGGAAGACACCCAACCTACTGATTTCAAAGTGGAACCCTGATAGAAACCCAGCTCCATAATGGGCAGTAGATCTTATCCTGGCCAACTCCACCGGCAGAGGAAGCCACGCCGCGCGTTTCTCTATATTAGGCCCGAGCTGGAGAAGTGACAAATGAGATCGCGTTCGGCTGCAAAGGGACTCGGGGCTGGGTGGGGGCAGCTTTTTCTTCCAGCAGGAACCAAAGCAAAAAGCGTCCATTTTCAGAGCAAAGCAAAACCAGATGCACAGGAAGATGCGCGAGCCAGATGTCCCGCTGCAACGTGAACCGGAGAGCGTTGAGCACAACAGACTTAACCATCTCGCTAACCATTTTATCGAGTGCATTAAACATCAGAAAAACTAAACACCATCTTCTCGACAGAGGCTTTCCCCCCATTTCTGTTTTTATGCTTACACTTCAGCCACATGAAGTTCAAGTTCAAAACAGGAAAAACCCTAGGCAGAAAAAAAGCAGCTTAGTAAAGCCTTCTGGCTTTGAAAAGGGCTTTCCACATCCCCAGCTGAACAGCAACACCTGTAAAAAGATCATCTTTGATGAGGCACACACCAAAGTGGAATGGAAACCAGCACTTCAGCAGGGCCCCAAACTACTTTATGTGGTTTCCCACAGGGATGGAGGAGAGGGGATGGCTGGAACACAAGAGCACTCACCTCTCCGCACCCTGGGCTGCCAAGTCAATGGTTAAATCAGCTGATATCTGGGATGGGAAAACACTACCACTTTTCCCTTGGTTTTGAGTGCTGGAAAGGCAGCCCATAATGGCAACGAGCTTTAAGACTGGGATTAAAGTTTCTAATAAGAGCTTACCCTTTCGGCTGACACACCACAGAAATGGTGCACTTTCAGAATGGGGCTGAGGAGGCTATCAACAGTTTTACACTTATAAACACCAGCAATTGGGTGCCTACAACTCCAAAAATCCACTGCTGTGCCATGGAAATGGCCCCCAGGACCAAAATGGGCCAATTTCAAACTACATTCCAGTACAAATACCATAGATATCACAGTATTTGAACACTGGACCTCTAAGGTAAGCTTTACATTAATCACTCTAGCTAAATACAGGGATCTGATGAATCCCAAGGAGTTTTAAAGCACTCATTTCCATCCAACTCAAATCCCACCCACTCCCTCCAGAAAATAAAAAGGATTACAAAGAATTTTAAAATTGAACAGAAACAGCATCAGGGTACATTGTAGGGTAATTTAAGCTCTGGCTAGGGTTAGCAGAAGTAATGCTTTGTTATATCTATTAGCAGGAGGAATGCTCCCAACAAAAACATTTATAATTATGCTGTGATTTAAAGCTTTAGCCTGCTCTGCTTGCATCCCAAGTGTTACGTTTCCAGGCTATCATGAGCATGAGAAAATGAAAGTCACTAGAAATGAAAGAAAGGACGTGCTAAGGAATGGGAAAAGCCTCCAACTTGCTTTCACTGGCTCAAAGCAAGAATGCAAAGACACACCATCAATACAGAAGGGGTATTAGGATTTAAAAATTGGTTTAGCATTGATGATGCATAGAAGGCTCGCAATGTGGAAAAGGATTATTTTAAAAATATATTAACAGCATTTTAAGATGGAATGGAAGTGAACAGAGGTACTCAGCAGCACAATTCTTCCTGAAAAGACTGGAGTTCCACCTGGTTCAGGGCTATTTCACAGGCCACTACAAAACTTGGAGGCTGCCCAGCAGAAAGGTACAGGGGTTTAAGGATGAGTAAAGAACATTCAATAGTCCTTGCTAGCTCTGGAACAAGAAACAAAGTAAATTTCTACATTCACATGCATCAGATGTGTCCTGGTGTTTTGCACAGAGCCTTTTGCCAGCTCTTCAAGGCACTGTGCCCAGGAATTGATTACTGGATGTTTACAACAGCCTAATAGCAACTTGAGACAATTATGGATTACTAGATTTGAATACTCCACTTCTCTTCCCACTCTGTCAGCCGGGTGCCCAGGGCCAGGCAGGCAGGCCCGTGCCCGGCTCGAGGCTGCTCTCCCGAGTGGGAATCTCGGCACGTCACAGTGGGAGAGCTGTAGGGGAATTGCTACCTGCAACCAGCCCCACTGTAACCTCACGCACAATTTATAAAACCCAGCGCTCACGAGGAGGTTATAAACACCAGGGCTGCCAGCACGCCTTGAAGCAGCCACAAAAGAAACCGCACGCAGGAATTCCCGTGGCCGAGGCCCAGCCCAGACATCTCCCTTCCAGGTGTCCTTCAGCTGGACGTGCTAGAGAGCTGCAAAGGGACACAGCAGACCAACACTGCTGCAGGAAAGGAGGACGGATGTCCTCTTCCCGTAGCTTCTGCTTGTGGTCATAATAATTGTACCATTTTTGTAATTCACAAACCAATCCCATTCACTGCGTGACAGCAGTTCCTGGCATCGCCACTCAGCGCAGCCCATTGCCATGTCCCGGGCTGGGAGCTGCAACCACAAGCTCAATAAGCACACGAGCACTTTGGGGGAGCACCTTTTCCAGGGGCAGGATGGCAAGAGGATTCGTGGCTTCCCAGCACGGTTGGGAAGCCAGCATTGCGCTCTCCCTTTAAGCAGCAGCAGTCTCAGTTTTCACACAGTTGCTTCCTTTCCTTCCCCCACCTTTCTCTTTTATTTTTTTCTTCCCAAACGCTCTTCGTGGCCTCATTATACGCACTGGGAACGAATGTTTTTAAATGAGAATTTCCCTAAGCCAGAGGCCCAGAAATAATTTGCTGAAGATATCCAACTGAGCTGATGAACAGAGGCTTGGGGGCTTTTTAAAGGTCCTGTCTGAACCATAAACTGCTGTTTTTACCTTGACAACCAAATATTCACAGCCATAGGGAAAACTTACAGGAGTTATGCAGGCTGCTAACAAGCAACCCAGTTTGCCTTAACACCTCCTTAGCCCCCCAGTTTTGCATCTTTTTTCCTGATTGCCTGCATCAGGATGCTGTTATACAATTACCTCCTATTTCATTCACTTAAAAGGTCATGATTATCAGCTGCTCTGGGCAGGCACTCGATAACATCCCCACCCAGCCTATGGATGCCCAGGCCTGTGCTGCAAGTCATGAATCCTGGTGCTGCTGCTGCTCTTCACCTTTCCTGCAGCTAAAACAGGGCCCAACCTGGAGGCCTTTCCATCTCCTAGATCTCCAGCACAGAGTGATCACAGCTGCAATGCTAAATCATTCAAACATCAGCCTCTGCATTGAGGAGGGGCGGTTGCCACAGCTGCCAGGAAGCTTTGCATTTTATAAAAGAGAAGCCTTGCAAAAAATGCAGGCACAAGCTAGGTGCTTTTAACTCTTTGCTGATAGTTACGGTGCTAAACTGCTGCCGTTTCACTATAGAAATGAGCGCTGCGGAGGCTGCCGTGCACCCGAGCGGGAACCTCTCAAAAGGCATCGGCTGCGCGTCGCAGTGGGTGGGAAGACAAGGCCAACATCAATGAGAACACGGGAATGGGGCCTTTGAGATCCCACTTGATCAGCGACATTTGGACCAGCCCCTGCATGTACTAATCAAAGCCCACCCCAATACGTGAAAGATCAGTGCTAGTTCTGGGGGGTAAGAGTGCGGTTGGTGGCTTGTCCTTCTGTACTGCAGATCAGGGGAGAAAGGGAAAAGACGACGGTCAAGAAAAGCATGAATATCTTCATGTCAAGAGCTTAGAAAACCCAGCTATCCAGCCCCAAAACACTGAGCTGCTCTGCAAAGGCCCCTGTGCGGGAGCACCAGGCCTCAGCCAAGTCCTCACGATGAAGAATCCTGAGGAGGAAGGACACAAATTCAAATAAAACTCCTCTTCCCATCAACTCCGTTCTCCAAGATGGAGTCATCCGTCACTTGGGAGTTTTTTTCAGGGCTATCACAAAGTGCAGAGGTCACAACACTGATCCCAAACACAGGCATTAGCAGCATGATCCCCAGAGGGAAGAACGCAGGATGGGAAGAGCATACAGCTGCCCAAGATGTGTAAAATTCATGTATAGACCATGGGTTTGATAATCTCATTTGAAACTGTCTCAGTTAATTCCCTCCTCAGAAAATCTTCCTATCTCAAACAGAATCGCACCCAGCAGTGCCGCTATTACCTGAAGCATGTGCCTTTCCTATGAGAACAATGTCCTAAAACTTACTCTGCTACTTCCAGGTCCCACCAGCACTGGTTTTCCACCTTTTAAGCCCCATTTCTCAAATGTCACCTGTCACATTGTCTCCCTCAGAACAAGCCTCCCTTTGCTACTCAACTCTGCGAAAGCCAAAGGCTGCAATCCCGTGGGGTCTGCAGCTTTGCTAATAGCTCTTTCTGCTTTGGCACTTGCAGCTCTTCAATGAGTCAGAGGCAGCCATGGGTTCCCATCAATTACTTTGCCCTTTCAGACTGACAACTCACAGCGTTGCCCAGGACTCGGTCAGTAGCGACCTACAGGGCTCCAAAATCCTAACACGGTTCCGGATGCTCCTCGGGTGTCTGCAGTGACAAGGGGGACTGGCATAGGGCACAGCATGGCTGGGTACACGATTAGAGCCCTTGGCACTACGTGTGTGGGTCCCAGGTGATTCTCCTTGTCTGGTCACTGCAGTGCAAGGCTGATGCTTTCAGGGGGAGTAGGGAGGCAATGACTCAGTAGCACTGTGCTTGCTTTGCACTGCTAAGCTGAACTCTGCAAGTCTTAAACACTGGCTTCCCACTGCTTTGCAGGATCCTGTTACCTGCAATATACAATCAACTCCCTCTTATTCCACTGACAGGCAGCTACTAACGATATTAAAAACAGATTTTGGAAGCTGGAGTTCAGACATTCACCCTGCTGCTGCTGTTTAGCTCTTTCACTGTATGAGGACACCATTCTCCACCGCAAGTAATGTCACATTTGAACAACTTCCACCATAGCTGTGCTGCAAGTTATCTGCAATGGGATTTTCATCATATGCAAACGGATAAAATGCAGCATATGAGCTCTGTGTTGGCTAATTTATTTCAGCACTACTAGTGCTAACATCAACAGGCTCAATTTTACTTGTCACCTCTATACTGAAGTAGCCTCTGTCCACGTAGTCTCCCAGGAAGAGGTAGCGGGTGTTATTAGGTGAGCCTCCAACTTCAAATAACTTCATCAGGTCAAAAAACTGCCCATGAATGTCACCGCACACTAGGGGAGGAAGAACAGCACAAAAGAGGGTCAGAATTACATGCTAAGAAAAGAAAGGTCATGACAGCAACAGGGAGCATAGCATGGTTTCGCTCTGACCGAAACCACCTCACTTTACACCCAGCTTCTACAAAGATGTGCTCAATCTACACTAGCAAAATCCTCTCTTCTGAGAGCTGATATAAAAACCTCCCTGTCTGAACACTGGTTCAAGGAACACAGCAGAAAACCTGCATCTTGGAGCAGCTCATTTCCTAGCTGTGTCTCATTTATGACTGCAGCCGTGGGAAGCGCTCTGACCTGTGATGGGAGCCTCCACTTCGATCATCGTCTTCTCGTGCCGAAGAATGGCAGCCCCGTCGTTGATAATCTTGAGCGCCGCATCTTCTTCCAGGCGCCCTTCCTTCACCAAGTGGCTCTTCAAGACGTCAAGGCGAGGCTTCCCGTCCTCAAACACCTCCTTCAGAGTGAGCCGCTGCGTGGGCGGAAAGGGGACAGCTGGAAATGGAAGCGGAGAAGTTAGCAGCACGGCTCTTTCATGGGAAAGAGCTGCAGTCTTTTTAGCAGGAGACGTTCGTTCCAAGCTTAAAGGCGAGCATGCATTCAGAAAGACACTTGCACTAAAATTATGCTCTCAAATACCCAAAGAAGAGCTGTGCTGTCAGCGCGACCGAAGCTACATCCCTCAGCATGGTTAGGAAGCCGCCTAAATGCCATATGCCCCCCGAGAAAACACAGGCAATGAAGCTCCCTCCCAATTTGGTGAGCTTAGTTGCCATCCTAACATTATGACAGCACTGCATGCAACGAGTGCGAACCACTTGACTGACTCATCTACCCTCTCCCAGACCAGGTTAATTAAAAACATACAAAATAATAAAAAAAGATGGTCATGTGACTCTTGCATCATACTGAGAGACTATGAAATGGCTTAATTCAAACTAAGTGGCAGGAAGGGGGCCTGGATGTTTGGGAAACAAAGGAAAAGTGGAAGCAAAACCCTGCCAAGCAGATGTGAAGGAGGCTGCTCCTGCTGACAGCAGCGCTTTGCATCTCAAAACAGTGATGGGGCACAGAGACCACCCCAGGTCCTGAGGTGCCCCAAGCCTCCCTGGGCAAGCCCTGGGCTGCCCCAAAACACAAAGGCTCCAAAAACTGGAGCTTTCTGCAGGTTTTAATCACCCTGATGCTTGGCCACTGCTTAGCCCGTACCCACACGTTGGATATCGTGCCACCTCCTGCGCGTCGATACGATCGTAGCGTGCGGTGAAAGACGGATTTGCACTTAACTGGAATCCAGCGAGAGGAGAAAGATATCGCTGATGTGCAAAAGAAGCTGACACGCTCACCAGCCATCCCCGTGCCAAAGCATGGCGAATTTACCAGGCGTAGCAACAGCGCTGGCCACCTATTACAGCAACCAACAGCAATGCAAGGAGCTCTTTTAAATGCAAATTGAGGAGCTATTTAGTTTAGAAACCCAGGGGGCAGAGAGGAAAGCAGAACGGCAGCACAAGAGATTCTCTGCAGCTTGAACATCAATTTTCAAATAACACGAAATGTAGGACAGAGCAGAACAAGTGCTGATATAATGAAAGAGGACCTCAGTGCCAGTTATAACGTGGCCCTCTTTCATCTGCCACTTTGAAAGTTTGGCTCTGCTGGTTGGGCACTTGCTAAGTGCTCAACAGGCCTTGAACA
This sequence comes from Eudromia elegans, assembly GCA_003342815.1. Lineage (NCBI taxonomy): Eukaryota > Metazoa > Chordata > Aves > Tinamiformes > Tinamidae > Eudromia > Eudromia elegans. The sequence goes on along the minus strand of PTEX01000453.1, from coordinate 111,918 downwards.
GTCCAGGACACACGTGGTGCTTTCCCCAAGCAGCCTCCAATTAAAGAGGTTTAAGCCAGACCCCTGCACATACCAATGCAAGCTTGGCATGGTATTTTTTACTGCATATATTGGTCATCTCTATTGCCTAGGAAAAACGTGAGACCTCTTTGGCAACTGATGACAAATTCTACATTTTGCAGAATTTAGTTATTTTTCGTCCACACTGCCCAGATTTCTGTAAGGACAGCATCATTTGCACTGCAGACATGGGCAGAAAGAAGCTGTGGGACTCACATATGAAGAGGTTCAAGTGAAGAAATGGAAGCCAAAAAGATTTCACAGCAAACACATGTGCAGGACTGCTGCATTCACAGCTACTTGTACAGACAAGGCAGTTGTCCTAGTGCCTGCATCTGACTCCAAAGGAAGCCTTGGAGCAATTGAAGGTCAAATGATTTGCAAGGAAGAGAAGAAGATTCAAGAGAAGTAGGAATTTTCAGCACAGTCTTCCACATTATTGCACTTCCAGGCCTTCAAGAATGGCTACTAATTCCAGGGCCAATTTGAGCTAGCAGTGGTAGCTAAGAAAAAAGCCCACAAAAGTTTTGATAGAAAGTTTAATGAAAACAGGACAAAAATCACCAGAGCAGCAATGCCCATCACGCAATTCAGAAAAGATGCACAGAAAGCTCCTGGCAGAGGCTGCTTTGCCTTTTCTTGGTAGCCCTAAGCGAGCAGAGTTATGCAAGATAAAATATGAGGATATGCTGCCGCGAGCAGCCAAGAACTTTTATGTAAGTTCTCACTGCTGGCTTCGCACAACTCCCACGAGGAGCTGGGCACGACATGGAATTGGCTCTGCCCGTCTGCAAGCCAAACCCCAGCGCATGGCTGCAAGCTTCAGAGAATGAAATCTGCTCTGGAAAAGCCAGACCAGGACGGTTTGGGGGATGTATGGAAATGCAGAGACCTTGGAAGAGACAAGAGACTGCCCCATGTTGCTCCTTTTCCACTTGATGTGCTTCCTATCTCACCTTGGGCTTGCAAAACGCCATCCACTGACGGCCGTTTCCTGCATGCAGCAAGGAGGACAAGTACTTAAGTAATTAGCGTTGTCAAAGCAAGTAATCCTGTTAGCCAGTATAACTTGCATAAAGGCATTCATCAACTCAGTGCAAGCAGTTATCTGACACACTGGCATCCTTTTTTTAAGGAAGAAGGTTTTCCTTGCTAATGCTCAACACTGTTGAAGTGACCCATCTTGTAAGAAGGTGCAGGGGATGAGTCCCTGCTGGCCCTGCCTTGCAGAGCACGGTGACACCATGCTTAGAGCAAAGGCTTGAGCCATCAGACTGATGCCTGGTCCGGAGGTTAAAATCTTACACCTTGAGGCAAGGGGAGAGGAGCAAAGTGTCCTGCTCATTCAATGCTCCCACCTGCAGACAGGGATATACGTCCTCATCTCACCAAACCTTTGCACCAGAGCCACAAAGCGATGCTCGCAGCCTGCTCCTTCCTCGCAGGAAAACAAAGGATGAGGCATCCACAACATTTAGCTTCTTCTAGACATCTCTTGCTGTGATCTTCACGCCATCTTTCCCTCGCTTACATCGCACATTGCGCCCAGGCTGACTTATATAATGAAACATCTAGGTCTTCTGTTCGCAATTCCATGAGGGCATCAGCTCACGACCAATGAATCGCATGGAAAACACTGCAATTCCCACCCTGCTAAGACGACGGACATCAGCCCTCAAGCCTTGGGCACAGGAACACAAGGGCAAGCAAACTTTGAGGTGTAAAATGGATTACAAGGTCGGCTGTGCTATAAGGAGCACAGCAAAAGGAGAGCAGTACCTTTGCCGATCTACAGTGCAAGGGTGATCTGCCAAAAAATTAATTGCCAGTTCGGGGGCAAACGGGTATTTTGGACAACTAAAAAGGAGGCTATGGATAGGGACAGATCGGAGAATTTGACAAAAAGCTGCTTTTCTATCATGAACTCTGCAAAATTAGAGAGCCGAGTCCAAACGAGCTCATCTGCTAGCCCCCTGCCACAAGACCCAGGCCATGCCATCCCATCCACGTGTCAACTGTGTCCCTGTTCATCACGGCTCTTCCGGCACGGACAGAGTCCAACCACCTGCCCCATCAGCAGCTCTCACCAGAGAGGGTTAAAACAAAACCCAGGTCCTGCCATCAGCGCTGGAGGATGCGGTGGAGGTTACATGAGGACAGCGTTTCCAGGGACAAAAAGGGCTGAGTGATCCACACCTCCTGAGAGAGCAGCCAAAGCCATGGAGGAGAAACCGAAGTGATTATCATATTATTGTTTATATATTTAAGACTCACTCAGATGACTGTACAGAGCAGCAAGCGGGATTCATTACTGAAAAAGGAACAAGTAGTATTTAAGCAACAACTAAGCAAGACTTGTTTCCCCAACCAGATGGGGCTTCTGAAGAAAGTGAGGTGTCCAGCACTCAAGGCCCCAAAAGCCACCCGGGACTAAAAACACTCCATAGGAAACTTGGGAGATTGTCCTGCAGGTCCTGACCTGCATGGGGACACATCTACAGAGAGTTTCTTGCAAGAGTCGCCCTCTCTGCCTGCTCCTAGTCAAACACGCGGCATCACGTGCAGAGCTGAACTGATGGTTGCAGATGTATTTTGGGAAGAAAAAGTACATTTCAGGCATTCTCAAACTGCCAGTCCAGCCCCAACAAAGCTAAGCAAAGTCAAAGCCATCATTTTGACACTCAAAAACACAAGGTACTAATAGATTCCAACTACTGAACCCTCCCCACTTGGGGCAGAAAGCGCTTAAAATATTTGACTGACATCAGCTAAAAAATTGACAATTTAGGATGATGGAGAGATCTAAGTGTTCAGAATGTAAGATGCAGTTGTCAAAAGCAGAAACATCCTGGGCAGAGAGACCGCACAGCAGGCACCTCTGTCACCTTTGAGAGGCTAAGAAAAGCTACTGCCTGCATTGAATCGCAGATAGCACGAGTAGGAGGTCAGTGCTTTTCTTCCCAATATCCAAATAGCCCGACGCTATTTTTACCAAACTTCTCTTGCCATTCACATGTAACCTACATCCTTTCATTGACAACTGAGCAAAGAAGATCAGGGCTCAAAAGGAACCGGCTAAGGAGGAGTCGTCAGGAGAAGCCTACCTGGTTCAGCAAGGACAGGCAGCAGCGATGCTGCTTTGCATGAGCAGAAGGCTCAAGCTTTAGCACCACGCTAGCAGTAATTAACAGGGAGTGAGTGCTTAGGAGGCAGGCAAAGGATGACGTCTCTATCACAGCTCCAGCAATGTGCTGGTCAACCTGTTTTGGTGTTTTTCTGTTAAGAGGTCCCACAACATCCTCCTGTGGTCTGAGACCACATGTCCTTCCTTTGCCCAAATATCTGCTCTAGGTGCTCAGAAGCCCTAAGATTCAACAGTGTCTGCTGTGCAGATTTAGAGATGAAAGTAAAAGAAGTTGCATTCCAAAGCAGAGCCCCAAGGGGAAAGCTCCCAGCAATCAGGTTCTTACCACGACTAGGACTTCAGGCATTAATGGCCCTTCAGGGCCTGCTGCCACACTCAGAAACCCAAGCAAAGCCAGGAAAGGATGCGGAGATTCATCCACCAAAAGCAAGGATGGGCCCAGCAGTTAGACAAACCTGTCAAATTCAAACTTCCTGATGGTCCTAATATTTATTAGAAACCTCCAATTTTACAAATTTAGCATGCAGTAATTTTATTTCTTGAAATCATGATCCGTACAAGTTTGCGGTCATAACAACCCCAAGGACTCTTTGCTGTGAGAACCTCTATGCCCATTTACATGAAATTTCTTCTCCCTTGGAGCACCTCAGGGTAGATTTACACGAGAGCCGCCTGCAAAAACAGAAGTGTTCTTGATACCAATTTTTCAAAGCCTGGGCCCAGCCCTGACAAATAATCTGTGTCATTTTTCAGTCTGAAGCAGTGCTGGCACAGGAGTCCTGATCCTGCTATGTCACAGCATTACTGCTCGCCAACTGCAGAAGCAATGTGGAAACCGAATCATGAAGGAGAGCAAATATATTGCTCCTCCAGCCTCCTACCACCTGAGAAAATAAGTAATTTATCCCCTTGACACTGAATTGTGCTGCATAAATAATATTCCTATCTCAGAAGAGTCACCAAGTAAAGCAAACACCTTCCTTGCATAAATTCCGCAGGAGCCAGAAACTTTATTATTACAGTTTCCTCCCTTCTGAAACCATCGTGTCCTTTATCTTCATTAACATCTGACACCAGATTTGGGCGTCTTCCTCATCAATTCTGCAAGTCTGACTTCCTACCAAATCCTTCCAAGCTGAACAATTTCTTTGAAGGAGGCGAGACACAGTAACGGTCATGATGATACTAGAGTCAAACAAAACTGAGAAAGACCAAGAGCAAAGCCAAGAGATTAAGAAATAATAAAGGATACCTAGATTCAGTCCCTGGGTGGCATTTTGGAAGCCATACAGTTCCTAAACCTTATAGCTACTACTCTGATCTGCACTCATGTGAGCTCTTTAAAAGCTTTACTCAGGAGAGAGTGCAATTAGCCTTAAACTATTTTTCTGTTGGCAAAACATCTAGCCCAGAGAGTAAAATAGTGCTATCAGGAAAAAAATAAAGGGTGTTTTTGCCAAAGTAAACTGAGGCTACTCAGGGAGGTTTTACGGATGCAGCTCCACAAGCCAAGGCTCCCAGGGCAGGTAGGCAAGCACGGAGCACGGCGGGATTGCTCAGAGGAGCGGGGCGCACGTAGGGCTGTGGCCCTGCACTTGGAGAGCTGGGTGAGATTAAAACCAGGAGTATTTAATTAGAACAGAGGCGACTTAAGGCTGTCACTGTGCATCAGCCGCTCGGCTCTCAGCTCGGGGAGCCGTCCGCAAACCTTTCACTGTGCAAATTAACTCTTCACGCATGGATTCTTGCCCTGCCGCTGGGATTTCCCCACGAACGGCGCTGAGCAGACCTGCAGCTGAGACCCAGATTCAGGCTGCGTGTCTTCCAGGAAGGGTAGCAACACTTGGCTTGCTCTTGCCTAGCAGGTTGGCTCAAAAATGCATTTGGCAGCCACTGACCCTACTTCCCTGACTCCTCGGAGCAATACAGATATTAAAATTGTATTTTACTCGCTTGCAAGCATCCCGTTCAGTTTGCGGCGTTTGCACTGCTCTGCTCGGGTCCATGTTCTACTGAGCGGTGCTGATGCGGATTTGCCTGGGATTGTCATTGAGACAACCCGTCCAGGGCCAAGTACCATGCGGGTGACACCCGCCCTCTAACACCACAGAGCACCAATTCACCAGCAAGTGGAGCCTAAGCCCTGAGGACTAGTCCAAATAAAAACCTCTTGGAGATACTTTGTGACTTTCCAGCAGTCAAAAATACACATATTCCTACGAAATGATTGCTCAAAAACACACTGACCACAGCAGACCTGTCATCTTCCCTCCTGTTCCGTCAATGGGATGTTCTCCTCTGCTGACTTGTGAGAGTTGCTAAGCTTGAGTTGGAAAAGAGAAGAACACGCAAAAGCCCGAGGTCTACAGCAAACAGCTGCAGCTCCTCACAATGTGAGCTCACCAAGGGAGACGAGGGGATTCCTTGATGTCAGCAGGCGGGGAAAGTCACCACCTGCTTCCACAAGGTTAGCGGGCGGGCAGCCTGCACTGACAGAGCCTTAACAAAGGAACAGTAGGGTCTTTGTGTCCCAGACGGATTCTCCACCTGCCTTCTCCTCCAGGAAACCCTTGTGTTGCCCCAATTTGGGATAATTTCCACCATTTTACCTCCCATCAGCTTACACGTGATCATCCTCTGGAGGAGGCACGGGAACAGAGCGACTCCAGGAGCGCCATCAGAGTCAGTCCTGCCTGCTGCTGGGAAAGGGGAACGTTCATGATTATAGGAAATTCATCCTGAAGCACTTGTCTTGCACGCGACGAGATCACTGTGCTCTCTCACCATGTTTGGCTTGGGGTAGGGAAAGTGCTTTAAATTTACATCTTAAAACCATCACCACTGCAAAGGTATTTACTGAACGGGGAGAAGCACTCAGGAGTCAAGAGATTGATTTAGATTTCCAGATAGATAAAGCCAACAAGCCCTATATAAGCAGCAGAGCCGGGCTCCCAGCTGGAGGAGGTCACATTACTCAATACACTCACATCCACCTCTGCCACTAATGGAAACACAGCGAGATCCTATTATGGCCTCAGAACTGGAGACGCTGCAGTCGGAGAAACCAGGGAGATTTTGCTTCGGAGGCTGAAAGTCAGAGCACAGCCCAGCGAGTGTAACCACCCTCCTTTCTGCCTGCAAAATCCTTAGAAAAAATGCAAAACGAGGTCTTATTTTCCTCCTTTGGGGCACCCTGCATATCCAGGAGCACTCACCACCCTTTATATCCCTTCCAGTCCATGCCACCCACTCAGCCTCCTCTCCCCTTGGCTGCCCGACACAGCCGCCCCAGCCGGCGCTGCATTATAGGATAATGCTGAGGCCTTTACGTAGTCCGTTTCCTCGCTCCCGCTGCTTAACGATGCCTAATTCCATTACCATGCAGGACATTAACACGCTGCACAGCGAGGAAATACACCCGGCATCCCAACTGCAGCTCTGCAGGAGCGCATGGGATGGAGCGGGGAACTCCTGGAAAACTGCACAGAGCCAGCACGGATATAGGGCTCCGAGCAACCTCCTCAGGTCAGCACATGGCTCTGCCCTCAACAGGACCCCCGGATTTACCTCAATAGCTCCGTTCATCACCAATGGCCCAGTGTTCATTACTATTTTAAGCCAGCACCCTGCCCTACTTCCTACAGACTCAACTCGTAAGTAGCAGGCTGCCTTCCTTTCCTATCCATAAATACCATCTAGAGCAAGAAATACAGCCAGAAGAGAAATTCCTCTCACCTCAGCCCTGGTTTATTAAATAAAAATTACTATTTGGGGCCTGACACCTCACTAATCCAAGCTCATTTGCTCTAATTGCTGCAGCATGGGGTCTCCAAGCAGCAGGCCCAGCGTTTAACGGGGGGAATGGAATTAACCTCTCCCAAGCTGGCATCCAGAGGACAGGAAAGCAGGCAAATCGCATTGCATGGGTGAACCGCAGGCTCCCTTTCTGCCTCCTTCCCATCTCTGGGAGCATCGGCCTGCTCCAGAACAGCCCATATTTTCTCAGAGGAAATGAAACACACCCCAATGTAGCTTCCCTGGTGCCTTATCCAAGTCTTCCAAGCGGTCTCGCCAACCAAGGCTAGCATCAGACCTTCGGTTTTGTCACCAGCGGTGGTATTTCTGTTAATTAGCACAGCAGCAGAACATTTATACCACAGGCTATAAAGGCACCCAACTCTGAGAAGTTTCATACACGAGAACGGCACCACTGGCTTCGCTCAGAGCAGCTGGGGATATAGAAAGCACATGGCAGCTGAAGCTCCTGCCGAAACCCTGCGATGCTGGAGGAAGTGCCACTTCACACCATATCTGACTTCTGCTCCGTTTTTGCACAAAGTGCCACATGATCTGGCAAGATCAGCACCCAATTCCGCAACCGCGCTGGCAGGAAACCGCTCCTCTCCCTAGCACACATCGCGCCTGCGGAGAGAAAAAAAGCCTCCTTCCTGCGAGGAAGAGCCCCGAACAGCGAGATCCCAAGCGAGGAGCACTCGGAGAGAGCCCAGCAGAGCTTGTGCTATTAAGGGCTAGCTGCAGCCGAGACCTTCTTGAGCCTCATCCAGCCAAGTTGCTGTACTATGACACAAGCTGCTTTTTCGAGATGTCGCTGCCGCGTCTTGACCCGGATGGCATCCACACGGCTCCTCCAGTGCACCCAACTACATGCACCTTATCTCCATTTTTAGCCGTTTAGCAGCTCTTATTTTCCCAAGTAGCGCTTATAAGCTATAAAATGGCTACATTAGACAAAACAAACCAATTATGGCGTTACAGAAGACAAACATTAAATGAGCAGCCATTACAGTGATCACCCTACATACTTCTTTTCAATAACGACAATTTCCCTTATATTTAAGCGTCGCCTAAGCTTTTGTTTGCTTTGCACACAATTATAAAGCTACTTTGACTTTTATATAAGTGTGTTTTGTTCCAAAACTGTATAGCTCCCGAGTCCTTCTCATCCACAGAAAGCCTAATGCTTAACCATTAAGTGCATTTAAGGAATGATAGCTCGAATGGAAGATGAGGTAGATAAAGAGAAACTCTTCAGGCAGCAGCAGAACCAACACCTTCCCTGAAGCCATCCCAGTAGCGACTTCAAGTGAGTTCTTCAAAGCCTCAGATGTATCAATCCAATGCTGTATTTTGGCTTCCCAAAGGAAAAGCTCCTGCTGGATCACCCAGAACTCCCTAGGTGAAGGCTATGGGTGGTTCCCCATGCCACGCTAAAAAGACACCCATGTTTTCTATTTGAATATGTCTTCACATGAGCTGAACATCTAGACCCAGGGTAGACGTGCAGAAAGGAGGCTGGAAAAGTCAATGCGCTTGTGGGAAGATAGCAGTGCAAGCCAGGGAAGGAAAGACCCCTTTAGCTCACCTCACCTCTCTACAGAGCAGCAACCACGCAACTCTTCTTTAGAACAGGGTGCAAATTAGCACAGGCACTAAACGACGTGTGCGTTAACGTGCAGTGGCAACGGCTGCCAAGGAGAGCGCGCTGGATTCTGGCTGCTCTGTTTTCACCACCTCGGAAGCGGCACGACATCTTACGAACTCACTGCTCAAAAAGACGTTCCGCATCCTTTGCTGGGACTTGGCCAAATGTCTGAACACCAAAACCCTGATACTTTTTAAGGAATTTTCAATGAACGCAATTGCACAGCCAGTCAGTACAGGCAAACTTGTACAGTATTTCATGGGCTGTGGCCCTACTAGGTAAGTTGAGCCTCTCTGGCAACAAAGATGATCAGCAAAAACAGACCTAGCGATGCAAAAATCACCCTGATTTCCAGGAGCTGCCCCAAGTGTCCTCCCAAGGACAGCAACCGAAAGTTAACAAGCTTGGTGAACAGCAGCAAACGGTATGCTGGTAAACAGGGCCGTTTAAAGCAGTTCTTGGCGTATCCAAAAATTAGAGATTTTAATAACGAACAGAAGTCACCTGAGTACAAGTTTAAGCATAAAACTGGAGCAAATGGAAACTCTGTATTTCTTCTTATTAAACATAATTACAGTTAACGTTTCTGCTGGCCTCTGGAGACGTCAATATATAGGTTAAACATAGTTAAAATTCCACATCCTGCTTAATTGCAGACATTTTCAACCAAGTGAAATTAGCTTTTACCTTCAGGTTTGAATTATTAATAAAACTGCAGACAATGTCACCACCTTTAAACAATAATCACAGCTGAGGTAGAAGATGCTCCCGCCCAGATTCCCGGATCACTCAACCTCGTGCCCCAAGCGAAGCCAGGGGAGCCAAGGCCGCTCACTGCTCAAGTTATCGGTGCTGTCCTCATGGTGGTTAATAGGATTTCAAGAGAAATGAACCCAAAAGCGCAGGGGGAAAGCGTGGCAGCAGGTCTGGCGCGGCTGACCCGTAATGGCTGCATTGACATTACCTTCCCCGAACGAGGCCAACCTAAACACACGCAGCTGCCTGGGATTTAGCAGGAGATTTACAGTTTGCACTGGCCACTCAGGCCGCTGGAAGACCAATAAATCATAAAAGCCCCACGCAGCCCTGAAGGAGACCCCAGCTCCTGCAAACACATCCCAATTTCAGCCTTGTTTCTCACCACAAGCTGAGCCCAGCACACAAAAAGCCCCCAGGAAAACGCAGCTCCAGAGCATCCAAGAGCAGCCTGCCGCCCTATTCCACTTTCCCTTCATTTGAGACCACAGTATTAACATCCAAACACGTGACTGGCCACATGACAGGCTAAAAAAAATTATAAAAAAATCACTTGGCATCTCTACCTTCTACTCCAAACTGGTCCAACATGCATGTACGGACAGGGCACAGTTCTGTGCCCAGATACGGAAGCCTTTCTTGGGAAGTGACTCCTGGAAGCGGGAGGCTGAGGGCAGCAGCAACGCGGCCCCGCTCATGGTGCAACAGTGCGAGTCCGGCAGCGGCGGGTGGCTCCGGCGGGCGGCACCCGCGCGACTGGGGGCACGGCACCAGCCTGCCCCTAATCCCGGAGTTTCTCGGCTCACATACTTTGCTCCTCGTTAACCGCTTCGGTGTCTTCTGCTCTTTCCAAAATAGCACCTGCTATAACGGGTCGGCCGAGGGGGCCAGCTGGCATGGGCCACGGGGCAGCACAAGAGCGAGCACAGCCTTGGGGGGAGTGGGGGGGGAAGGTGCAAGGGGAGACCGGAGATGCCAGAATTAGGGCAGGGCGGGTCTTCCTCTCCCCCCTTTTTTTTTGGAGGGAGGTGGGGGGGTGGATAAAGGCTCCCCCAGGGCAGGGCCTCCCCCTGGCACAAGGCTGCCCTGCCTCAAGGATGGAGATTCCCCCCTGTGCCAAGCAGGGAAGGTCAGTGTCCCTCCCTGACATGGCATCTTTCCCCCCCCGCAGCATGCACAGCCATTTGGGGGCTGGGAAGGGGGTGCCACCTCCCTGTCCTCACACATGGCAGCCCCCCCGATGCATCACCCTGCAGGGGCTGGCACCCATGGCCCCACACCTGGGGTGGGTATGGGTGCTCCCCGCATCCTGCACAGCCCCCTCCCAAGGGTGCACCCGGCAAAGCACGGGTGGCCCCCACAGCAGGAGCAGCCCCCCAGCATCAACCCCTAGACAGATGGGCACCCTCCAGGGTCCCCCTGGAGCACGGGTCTCCCCCACACACATCTGCCCCCCCTCTCACTGCAAAACCCCCGGCTCCCCCAAACCAGACGTGCTACAGACACACCAGACACCCCCAAAACAGACACCCCCCCAACATGAAGCGCCCCTGGCCAAAGGGGGACACAGATACATCATGTCACCCTTCGCCAGCGCGGATCCCCTGGGGGGCTCCTGATATGCAGGGGGGAATCCCCCCTCGATGCCCCCCTCAGAGCAGCGCGTCACCCCCCGGGGCCTCCTCTCTCCCCGCAGGGACGGCCAGGGCGCCCCCCGAGCCCCCCCAGTGGCCCCGTGGCGATCCCCAGTCCCCCTCCCCAGCCCCGTGGGGCACAACAACCCCCCCGGGGCGGCCCTCCCCACTCCGGGGCGGCCCCTCACCCTTGACGATGCGCTCGGTGGTCGGCAGCTTGTTGTGGCCGCGCCCGGACATGGTGGTGCCGGTGCTGGTGCCGCCCGGCCCGGCACCTCCCCGCCCGCCGCCACCGCCTCCCCTCGCCCTCGCTGCGGAAGGAGGGGGCGCCTCGCGCTGCTGCGGCCTCGGGAGCCGCTCGGTGCCCAGGCGGCGGCGGCAGCTCCGCGGCGCTGCCCCCCCCTCCCCCCGCCGCCTCAGCACCCTCCTCCTTCTCCTCCTCCTCCTCCTCCTCGCCCCGCTCGCGCTCCTGCGCACGCGCCGCCCCCTCGCCCGGCGCCTGCGCGTTCCGCCCGCCGCCGCGGCCGGGGCGGCTCCGCGCATGCGCCGGGCCAGGCAGCGGGCGCGCCCGGCCTCACGTGGCAGGAGCGGCCGCGGCGGCCCCGCCCCCTGCTCCCGCCGCCATCTTGGAGGGGAAGGGGCGCTGTTGCTAGGCGACCAGCGCCGGACCTGCGGCCTGCGGGCCTCGGGACCGCCACCGGCGCCGGTTGTGGGGCCTTGGAACCGGCCCTGTCCACCTCGGGCCTCCCCGCCCACCCTTGGGGATCCTCTTGCCCAGTGTGGCCGTCCCTGCAAAACTTGGGCACCCTCCTGTCCCCCATCCACCCCAGCACCAGCTCCAGCCTCCGCCGGGCTCTACTTAAAGCAACTCCGCGTTGCTGCCGTTGGAGCAGGTGGGAGCAGACGATAAAAATAAAACATCATCCCCCCCCCCCGGCTTCCAGGCAGCACAGATTGGGAAACGAAGTGCTTCGAGCAAAGGTTTTGCGGGGCCCCGTCAAACCCAACAGCTTGCGCCTCCCTCGGCATATGTGCAAGCGAGGGAAAGAAACACGCAAGGCGCCTGCTCGAAATAGCAAGAGATTCTCACCTCGCCTGGGGACTGAGTTTTGGCTGAAACAAGCAGCAAATTGCAGGGTTTGACCTCTCTGCTGAGACGGGTAACTATATTTGCAAGCGTCCATCAAAACAAGGGGGTTTTGCGGCTAAAAAACCTCTCCGCGGCGAGCGGGAAGGAGAGGGAAGGGGACGGGGAGCGCGAGGAGCCGCAGGAAGAGCCAAAGAGCCACGACCAGCGAGCCAAATTTACACCGTGCCCTCTCCTTATTCCAGCAGAATTTGCTTGAAAAAAACAACCCTAGCGTTTCAGGGCGTGTTTGCTTTAGTAAAAACAGCCTTTCTAAAACGGCATCCGCAGCCTTGGGCCTATAAGAAGGCCGGGGAAGCGGGGCAGCCTGGGGTGAAACGCGTGGGTTTCTTTGCGGCTGCGGGGGCAGCTCGCGAGCGGCGCGGGAACCTGCCCGGGAACGGCAGCAAAGCAGCGGGGCCGTGCCTCGGAAAGGGCTTTTCCACCCCAAAAAGAAGGGGCGGCCGCACGCGGCGGCGGGGGGGGGTTGGGGGGGGGTGCCGTCAGTGCCACCTCCCGTCCGCGTGCCGCACTGCACGGCCGGAGCCGTGGGAAGGCCCTATTGCATCACCCGGATGCACGGAGCGATGGATGGACGGATGGAAAAATCCTGAGTACTGGAGCTGCCGTCGCTTCCCCGGGGAAGCCGCACTGCCGTCGGGATCCCCACGGGGACGTCCGCCACCACCGCCGCCTTTCAGAGCCGACCGGCAGTCCCCCGCCGTTACGGAATATATTTTATTTATGGAATTTTACAAATAACTTTTACACCTCACGCGACATAAGTTACGCTCTTCGTTTCGACGAGTATTCCTTACAACACCTGAGTTATTAAAATACTGAGATGGAACTTGAGCTTCTAATCGGAGGCGGGAGAGGGGGAAACGCGGATTAAAAACTCCAAGCCAGCTCAGGTGGCGTCGCCTTCGCTTCCGTTCCCCAGCGGCTCCATCCCTCCCCCAGAGGTTGGTACCAACCTGCCCGAGTTCCAGATGGATGCTCTGCCCCTAGGAAGGTCCCACAGAGCCCTCAGCAAGGAGCCTCGTTTCTCCAAGGGACTTGGCACCCCCCGAGTCCCGGCGTTGATTCAGTCGGCTACAAAATGGGTTCAGCTCGACCCGGGGAGGACACGGACTCGCGACGCCCGCGCCGGGGATGCCCGGAGCCAGCTCGTGCCTCCGTGCTCCAAAACACGCACAACCAGGGGACAACAACCGGCCATTTGCCCTGAGGTCTTCCCGCTGTGCGTGCCTCCGAAGTGCTCCCGCCTGCGGTGCCCTCCGCCCCATGGAAGAGTGCCAGGAATACGGTGCTCTCCAGGCACTTCCTTGATGAGCGGCAACGTGCACAGCTCCCCGCAGAGCGTTCGGATGGCCGAGGGCTCTGGGAGCTCGTCACCCCTCCGCTTCACCCCACGGCGTGTCCTGGGAGCTGCCGCAAAGGCCGTCGCTGCCTGGGCCACCTTGAGGTATCGGTGGCCATGCAAGAAATGCCACCGGGTCACCACGCCAGTCACCCGGCTCTGAGCCTGGACACGGCCAAGGAACCCCCAGAGGGGACAACTGGAGAGGACGACTGAGGATGTGCCAACCCAAAGGTGGCTCCTGCGTGAGAAACCAACTGGGCATCTCCCTGTGCGGCAGCGAGGGCCCAGGCAACGCGTTCCTGATGCACCTCTGGGTGCTCCTGAGAGGCTCTTGGGACCTAGTGAAGCCACTGAGAGCAGAGCTGCCCATCCCCTGGGGACCATGAGGACCCCGGCAGTGCCCTAGGGACTCGGTGATGACCATTAGGAGCATAGGAGGAACAAAATCCGGCTCTTACCTAAGGCAAATCGGGAGCTACAACCAGGCACTGGCAGCAAGAGGGGCGACGCCGCGGCTGGACGGTGCCGAGCCGGCCACAGGACGCCCTGGCAGCCCCATAGGTTTGGGGGCTGGTCCCCCACCTCGAGGCGGTGCAAGGCCTGAGGACAAGCTGGCAACCTTCCCTGTCACCCTGCAGGGCTCAGAGCCTTTCTCAGAGCACCCTCGACCCGCGGCTGTCCCCTCGGGCCGAGCCACCGGAGCCAGCTCCCGCTTCCAGCAGAGCCACGCGCTCCGTCCTGCCGGCGCCGGAGGCCGCTTGGGGCAGGCGCAGGGCACAGAGCGGCGCAAGGGAACCTCAGCCGACACGGGTGGGATGGGCAACATTATCAATATGATAATAAGTCAATTCACCTAGTGAATCTGGGGAAAACCAGCCCCGAAGCAGAGTCATGAAGCACCTGCAGCACCCTTCTCTAGCTGCTCCCTAAGGCTGGAAACAGCCTAAGGAGGTTCACAGCCTCTCTTGGTCTTTTTTTCCAAAAAAAAGAATCCTCTCCCTACCCCAAACCTCTGCAACTCAGCAGCATTAGTGTTTAAAAGCAGATGTCCCCTTGCAGGTGCCATCGTGCGCTTGGTCACAGTGTGATGAGCGTTTCCCCAGCCAGGGAGCCCATGGCGGGACCTCGTGCCAGCCCTGCCCTCGCCCAGCGCCGCCCTCGTGCCCCTCTCAGCTGCGGCCCCGCGGAAGGAGCCGGAGGATTTTCTTCCTTAGGGCGCCCGAAGGAGGGATCGGCGTCCGACCTGCACGGGAGACGCTTTGGTCCCCCCTGCTCCGTGTGCTGCTAACTCAGAATGTCCTTAAAAACCCCCAGCCCAGCTCTCCCAGGGCATCAGCAGTTCCCATTATAAGGCTAGAGGAGCTCCTATATCCCAACTCCGTCCTTCCCAGGAGATGTGAGGAGAGCAGGGGAAGGATGCGACATTGGAAAGAGATCCTCTGGTCAGTCTGGTCCTCGGGCAAAGGGGATTTATCCCCCCCAACCCTCGAATCGTAATAATATGAAGTCTGTGGAATAGTTTCACAAGCGACGCCTCTCCTCCTGTAGCGCTTTGTGCTGTCAGTGCCCGCACAGGTACCGTCGTATGGTTGCAGCAGGAAAARAAAATGGGAAAATTCCCCCCCMCCCCCCCCCAAAAAAAAAAAAAGGAAAGAAAACCGGATCCGAGTCTGTGAGGGCGGCCAGTCCTACCCTATCTGGATGTGGCCCGAGTACATGGTGAGCAGCACCATGATGGTGAAGCCCGTGAGCAGCCCCGCGTTCTGGATGGCGAAGGTGACGAGCGCGCTGCCGTTCTGCTCGTCCTCGCGGCTCACCTCGTTCATCTCGGGGAACTGCGGGCACAAAGAGCCAGCTCAGCACCAGGAGCAGAGCCGGCCGCACGAGGCGCCCCGCGCCCCTCACCTACCATATCAGCCAGCGCGATGTACAGGAACATGCCCCCGGCCAGGGCAAAGATCCAGTTGGCCGAGAAGTGGCTGCCGGCCACGATGCCGAAGGCCAGCCCCACGTAGCAGCAGCAGGCCGAGATGAAGTTGAAGAAGAGCGCCTGGCGGATGGTCATGCCAGCGTTGAGCAGGATGACAAAGTCCCCTGTGTGGGCGAGAGGAGGACGGCGACGCTGAGGAGGGCCGGGCGTGCTTCGGGACGGCATCGAGGCGCTCGTGTTCGGCACTTGGCCCGGCTCCTGTACGCTGCCTTCCCCTATTAGCAGCATGTCTGCTCCTGTCTATAAAGCCTGCCCCAAATCGTGGCGGTCCCAAGGAAGGAAAGGACCCCCCTTGCCCAGCGCAATACCCAGGGACACAGGCCCGAACTGCTGGCACCCAAAGTGCCACCGCCTCCCGAGCAGGCGAGGTGCTGTTGGTTTTATTTTCATGTGTCTCAATCCTAAATTTAAATCTCAGCCATCATATTACCTTGTTATTTTTAGAGCCAAGATTACTCAGTGCACTTTAACGCCTGGCCTTCCCCACGCCAATACTATTTACTGCAACCCACAGTCCTCTTCCTCCCGAGGAAAACGGGCGAGCGTCAGCCCCGACACCCGTTCGGCAGCGAAAGCAGCGGGGAGGAGGCAGCGCGTACCCAGCTCGTGCGGGAACTCCTCGCAGAGGATGGCCACGGAGGTGCTGATGCCTTGGAAGACGGAGACGGTGAAGGAGGCGCCGATGGCGAGCCCGTCGATGAAGTTGTGCAGGCCGTCACTCAGGGTGATCATCCACGCGAGCGTGCCGATGTCGGAGTAGCGCACCTCCTTGAGCCAGTAGCACACGCTCTGCGAGGCCTGCAGGTCCTGCGGGGGGGACGCGGGCGCTCAGCACCACCGAGGAGGAGCCGCCACCGCCCCGCCGGGAGAGCCCAGGGCTGCCCGGCCCACGGGGCCGCTTCAACCCCACAAACACCCCCGGGGGGTTGAAACCCGCGCCAGGAATGGAGGGGATTCCTGAAGCGACCACGCGGGATCTGCTCTGCCCATCGCCGGGTGGCTGCAACGCGCTTTGCATCATTGCCAGGCCCTTCTTCACCGCGTGGCCGCGGGCGCTGACCTGCATGGAGAGGGAGCCCACGACGACCTTCTGGTCCCCCGCGGGCACCTTGCCCTCCAGCTCGCCGCTCCGCGTGGGGATCATGTGGTCCAGGTCCCCGTTCTGCAGCTTCTCAGTGACGCCCTCCTCCTGGTCCTTCCTGGAGGGCAGGGCCTCGCCGCCGTAGTGGCTGTGCCCGTGGTGATGCTGTGGGGACAGGGGGCAGCGGGCTCAGCCACGGGGGACGTCGTTGCCGCTTCCCGCTCAAACGCCTAAAACGCGCCACTAAAAAAGCAACGTGGGCTCTTCCCAGAGGCAGGAAACCCGCCGCTCGGCAGGCGAGGACCCTTCTTTGGGCCCACAGCAGAGGGCAAAGGCAGCACGGGGGTGTTTAGCAGCCCAGCACGCTGGGGCAGAACATCGGCACAGCGCCCCAGGCTGCCCCTCCTCATCCTCACCTGGTCCTTCTGCTTCAGCAGCATCTTCAGGATCTTCTCGGTGAAAAAGAACAGGTAGAAGCCCCCGAACACCACGGCCGACTTGGACACGTAGTAGTCTTCCCGAGGGTTGAAGCCGAAGGCCTGCGGACACAGGGAGCCAGTGACGGGCTTGAGGAAGAGCCGCCAGCAGCATCCTTCATCCCTGGGCACCTCTGGGGCGAGACGGCTGCTTCTGGCCTCCCTCTAAGCAGCGGCCACTTCGGGGGTGGCACAGGAGTTCCTGCATGCACCTAAACCTGCCCCAGTCCCCCAGGAAAGCAGCCCGTGCGTCAGATCCATCGATCCGGATGCTAAAAACGGGCTCCAAAAGCCTCCGCCGTCTCCACACAAAGGCTCCTGGCCCGCAGGGAGACAATCTGCAGCACTTGCGGGCCTGGAGGGGAGCGAATCCCTTGGGAAACGGGGCTTTAAGGGCTGCGAAATTCCAGCTCATGGTCCCGAGGGCTTCCAGCCACCCTACCTCGCTCTCCATGCAAGCGGGGCTCGCGGTTGCCCTCCGAGTGCGCGGGCTCCCCCTTCTCCAGCGAGCGCCCAGAGAGAGAACCAGCCCCCGAGAGAGAAAAGGAGCGACCCGGAGGTCCTCACCGTACCTCGGGAATGAGCTGGAAGAGGGCGTTGGAGTAGAGAGTTCCAATCGCCAGAGCTATGAAGTAGAGGAGCAGCCGCTTGTAAAAGGTCTTCTTCATGAAGGGCACCACGCTGGCCCCCACCAGGGAGCAGAGGGAGATGACGGTGACGCAGAGGAAACCGTAACCCCAGACTGCGGCGTGAGCCAAACCCACCCCGGGGGATCGGGCGAGAGGTGGTCGGAGAGGAGGAGGGGGAAGATCAACGCAGGGAAGGGGAGGAAACGAGTCCACGGCGAGAGGGGAGAGAGAGGAGGGAGAGGGGGGAGAGAAGAGGACATTCATTAGTGATTGCTCGTTCATCAGGCAGCGCTTCAAGGGGGCGCACGCGGTGCAAGGTGGCTCTGGAACAAGCGCTCCGGCCCTTCGGGAATCCCACAGTCCAGCTCGGACACGACAGATGGGAGGGAGCCCCCGGGCCCCCATCCAGAGCCATGTCCTGCAGGCCATGGGGTTGTTCCAGAGCCACGGAGCCCGCGGTCCCCAAGCATCCTGCACGCTCCATCCTCATCCCCGCGGGGCCCTGCCGGGCCCTTCCAAGCGGCTCGCTGCAGGATGGAGTGTTTAGGTGTCGCTCACCCCCTGGCATGCCAGGGACACACAGGTGCCGTGTCCTTACGCTCTGTCCATTAGAGTTGCAGTTCTGGAGTTGAAAAGGAGACGGGAAAACCAGCGCTTGCCCGGCAGGCAGGTGGCCAGAGGAGGCCCTGTTTGCAGCAGGACCGGCCGGGATCGCAGCTCCGTCGCGGCCGCTTGGGGCCGGTGCTCGGGAGCACGGCGGCAGCCCCATCGAGCCACCCTTGGGTGCAGTCGTTCAACTCCAGAACCACGGAATTACAACACAATTAATTTGCAATGTATCCACCAGACCCGTCGGAGCACCAGGAAACGCCGAGCCTCACGTAAGCACAAATCCTTCTGGCAACATCTGTCTTGCAAGTCAGCAAAAAGACGAATCGACAAAGCAATTAAAAGTGTGAGCAGAGGCTGCTGATTGCGGAGGAAACGCTGTTACTCCGGGCTGCTCTCTGCACTTTTACACTCTGACCTTCCCACACTGCTTGTGCTGGTGGCCGTGTGGCTACCAGGGCTCGCGGCAGGGATGGAGGGGACGGCGCAGCCGCCCCGTGTGACTCGAGAGCGTTTTCTGGTGCTCAGAGGGATGCGAAAGCCCTGCGGAGCCCTGCACAGGGAGCCAGCGCGGAGAGAGATCCCCTGAGCCTCAGGTCCCGGAGAGATGGATGGATTCGGCAGGGTGAAGGCAGGGAAGGCGCCCGGAGAGCCGCCCTCGGGACAGGAGAGAGGCAGGGACGATCTACCGCACCTCTGGGATGAGCTGGAAGAGCGCGTTAGAGAGCAGCGTGCCGATGGAGAGCGCGATGAAAAACGTGAGGACCCGGCTGAAAAAGGCCTTCTGGGTGCACGGCACGATGAAGACTCCGAGCAGGGAGGCCCCGTTAATCATCGACACACTGAGAAAACCAAAGCCCCACACTGCGGAACGAGAAGAAACGAGGGCCAGACATTACCGAGGCTCCCGCGGCTCCGGGGACGGCCCCGGTCCGGGCAGGCGGGCACGGCTCGCTCCGGAGCATCTCTCCCTGTGCTCCAGCTGCGACATAAACCAGCGTTTGTGGGGCAGGATGAGGGGAGGAAGGGAATCACTGGACACGTTGTCTGCCTCCGAGACCCTTGGCAAAGGCTCCCTGAGCCCACCCTGGCCTCGGTGGGTGGAGACGCAGAAGCCGGGTTGAGGACAGCTCATGCAAACCTCGGGCACCTCCCTGGGCACACGGAAGCCCATTTGGCATCAGCTGGTGGCCACAGGCAGGTGGGACAGGGCCCTGTTTGCCCAGCAGGCTCCCATGTCGCCTCCCCACCTATCCACAGGACCCCCTTATCCAGGTCCCCATGAGCTGGGCCGTGGGACAGCTCAGACCTTGGCCACACACGGTTGGGAACAGACCAGGCTCCAGAGCTGGGAGCCCGGAGCCAACAGCACCTCTCCGGAGCCCGCGGCACAAACGCAGTGAGGAAAACTCCCGGCAAGATCCCATTCCATATGGGAATGGCACCCGGTGCCGGGCGGCCCCCCAGGCTCTCGGCATCCACGCGCAGCCCCGCGCGCCGCTCACCTTCGGCCGCGCTGGGCCGGCTCTCCTCCGTCTGCTCGTCCTCCTCGTTTTCCAGGTTCTCCGAGGCGCACGCCCGCGACTCCAGCTGCTGCAGGACGGCGGGGCAGAACTCCCGGAACTCGCGCGCTCCCAGGCGCGAGCCCTCGCTCAGGTTGTGCAGGGCGAAGAGCTCCCCGGAGCCGAAGCACTGCGGAGGGCAGAGGCGCAGGGCTCGAGATCCCCAAGGCTGGACACCAGCCCGCGAGCGGCACCCACCCTTACGGAATCCCCGAATGGTGCAGGGTGGAAGGGACCTCTAGGGATCATCTAGTCCAACCCCGCCGCTCCACAGGGACACTCGGCCGCATCCAGGTGGGTTTGAAGATCTCCAGAGCAGGAGACCCCACAGCCTCTCCGGGCAGCCTGTCCCAGGGCGCATGTGAGCCGTCACTCCTCACACGGACACGGACCCTCCCGCACTTCAGCTTGCACCCACTGCCCCTCGTGCTGCCGCCGGCCACCCGCGAGAGGAGTTTACCCGGGAGACGTTGGCAGGCCGGGAGGCGTTGGCGCGCCCCACTCCCACGTCGAGGCGGTTGAGCAGCGCCTTGAGCTGCGCCAGGCTGAGGGTGCCGCTCTCGCCGTAGCGCCGCAGCACGTCCTGCAGGAAGGAGGCTGCGGAGAGCGCGCCGCCGTCGGCGCCGCCGGCCCAGGCCTGCGGGCACGGCAGCAGGCAGAGCAGCGCGAGCAGGCAGCAGCCCCGGCCGCCCGCGCTCCCCATCGCGGCGTCTCGGCGGCGCTGCAAGAGAAGCCACGCGGCACCGTGAGCCGCTCCCGCCGCAGGGCCCGGGCAGCGGGACCACGGCACTGTCTCCATGGGCTCTGACAAGGGGACGCGGCACCAGAGGACAGCGCGTTTCCTCCGAGCGGTGCCCAAATCCCCCCAGGCAGCACCAGATACCAGCCGCCAGCGCCCACGCGCTGCCCGGAGCATCTTTCCAGCCCCACCGGAGGCACCGGCACCCACTGCTTCCCCCCGTCCCGAGCGGGACCCCAGGCAGCCCCTCCACGTGCCCGGCACTCACCGGGTGCGGACGCGGCGGGAGCTGCTCGTGCCCGTCTCCGTGCGACCGTCGCCTCCGCGGTGCGTCAGGCTCCCTGCCGGAGAGAGGCCGGTCGGGAAGCAGGCGGGAGCGAGCACGGAGCGCTGCAAACCCGGCACCCTCGTGGCCGGGCCGCGCTCCTCCGTGGAGCTCTGCCCACCGCTCTGGTGCACGCAGCACCCCGGGGGCCACAGGGGACAGGCTCGTAAGGTTATATTTTAACTATGCTAATTGCAATGAACCTTCTAGGGCGGGACTGCAGCCGCCTTTATAGTATTTGCCTAGAATCAATCCTTGCCCTTTCTGCTCTTTTCATTTATGCCGAAGATCAATAGGAGCCGAGCGGCGGTGCTGTGGGGTGCACCCGGAGCAGGGGGCAGCCCCAGGGACGCGCGGGAGGCCGCACGCATCCGCCCGAGGGGCTGGAGCAGTGCCCAGGAAAAGCTCTGGAAAAAAATACCCTTGGAAAAACTCCGTTGGCAGGTGAGCGGCAAACGTGGGAATACGAGGACACGTCACGGGATGTGCCAAGAAACAGCGGTGCCCTTCGCCAAAGCTGCCCGGGCAGGCGGGATCCCCGCCGGGTCACGGCGCATGGAGCAAGCTGTCCCCTGGGGCGGACACGGCACCAACGTGGGGACGGCGGCGCGGCTCCCGGACACCGGGATTGGAGCCTTTCCATGGGAGGGAAAGGTTACGGCTCGGAGCTGGCGCAAACACCACGTGGGGCCTTATCAGAGCAAGGGCAGTGGCACCTCCTCGGCAAGGCCGGCTGTGCCCCTCGGCACCGGCTCCGCAGGGCCCGGACAGCAGCACACGGCACCTCCGGATGCCCTCGGGCACCCGAGTCATCCCGCACGGTCCCCATGGACCAACGGCGTTCCCAGCGTGCAGGGCACGGGCCGGAGCCCCCGCTCCGGGCAGGAAACGAGCAGGTCCGTGGGGCACCAGAGACGGGCAGATGCTCAAGCACCGCGGCACGAGGCGGCAGCTCCCGCCACGCAGGGCTCCAAAGGGCTCCGGCTGCCCCAGGGCTGCCCGCGGGCTCCTCTGGGCGAGCAGGACACGGGGGGCGAATCCCAGGAGCGAATCCCGGCTAACGAGCGGCCCGTGCTGCTGCCGGGCGGCAGATTTCGGTCTCTTCCAAAAGAGGCCCGGGACGTTTTTGAGCCCCGGCCAGGCAATTGTTCTGAAAATAGCCTTGGCCGCTCCGCAGCGCCGTCCTGCCCGGTGCCAGCGCGCGCCCGCGGGGCAGCCCCGAGCCCTCTGTGCCGGCTCCCTCCGCGACTGCTTCCCTCCGGAGGCTCCCGCATTCCCGCTGGATTTAAGAGCTTACGGCTTGGCCGGCTTTGCTCCCCGCAGCGTGCCGGGGGCTCAGCCCCCTCTGCAAGGGCTTAACCCGGAGCCTTGGGCTTAACCCCTCTCCTCCCCATATGGGGCACGGGACCTCCAGGGAGCAGCATCTCCCAGCGGGAGCCGAGTGCCCTCCTGGGATCCCCGTTCCCTCCAAACAACCCGCGCACGGGGCCGGAGCGCCACAGGGAGGCAACTGATCCCGCCGGGAGGCACCAGCCACCCGGGAGCCCCTTCCCAGGCACGTTCCCCGCTCCCGCCTGACCTTCCCGGGCATCCTCTGGCCTCCCACGCCAGCCGCTTCCCCCTCACCCGCGCGGCTCCCAACCCGGCAAGCTGGGAGAACCGGAGAGGAGGTGGAGGAGGAGGGCGGCCGCCCACGTCCCCGCTCCGGTGCCCTCGGCTTGGCCGGGCCCCAGCACGCGGCAGCAGCGGCGCCGAGCGCAGCCTGGGCCTGACCTACTTTGTGGCTCGCTGGCCTTCCCGGCGGCGGGATGGAGCGGAGCGATCCGGCCCCGGAGCGCCCGCCCGGATCCGCGGCCCCTTCCCCTGCCGCCGCTTCGCCTCCCTTTATACCGAGAGCGATCGATCCCTGTTGCAAAACCCCTCACCGGGAAGGGGATGCCGGGAACAACTTGTGCAAAGAGAAAACGCCAGCGGAGCAGCGTGGCCGGCGACGCCTCACCAGGGGCTTCCCGAAAGCCCACGGAGGGAGTGCTCAGAAGCGGAGCAGTGCCCGGAGGGGGCCAGGCAGGGGGGCGCCGACAGGATCACCGGAGCCGTGGCCGGAGGTGCAATCGGCACCTTTGCACCTGGGAGAGCCGCTGACGTCAGGGAACAATTCCCACCAGGAATCCGCTTGCTCGGAGTCCGTGAGCACCACCCGCTCCCCTGGAACCAGGCCTGCCCGGCATCCCCCCACCAGCCTATTCCCTATTCCCGCGCTCCCGGCCCCGTTCCGGAGCAGGCACGCGGGAGCTGCCCGCGCCGGGGCGGTGTTCCGTGCCCGCGGGCGCGTCCGCTCGCTCCGGCACGCCGCGCTCGCCCCCGGGCGCCGGCCGGACGCTGCGCCCGCTTCCCCGGCACTTCCCTGTGGATTCCTGCGGCTCCTGCCGGCGGGTCCCCTCCGCACCCCCTGCCTTGCCTGGGCTCTGGGGTCCCTGCGACCCACAGACGGTCCTGGACCCCAGAGCCCATCGCAGAGCCAGTCCTGGACCCCACAGCCCGTCCCAGAGCGAATCCTGGGTCCCATAGCCTGTCCCAGAGCGAATCCTGGGTCCCATAGCCTGTCCCAGAGCTGCTCCTGGATCCCATAGCCCATCCCAGAGCGAATCCTGGGTCCCATAGTCTGTCCTAGAGCTGGTCCTGGATCCCATAAACCACCCCAGAGCTGCTCCTGGATCCCATAGCCCGTCCCAGAGCTGGTCCTGGACCCCATAGCCTGTCCCAGAGCTGGTCCTGGATCCCATAGTCTGTCTTAGAGCCTGTCCTGGGTCCCAGAGCCCTTTCCAGAGCCGCTCCTGGATCCCAGAGCCCCTTCCAGAGCTGCTCCTGGATCCCAGAGCCTGTCCCAGAGCCAATCCTGGATCCCATAGTCTGTCCCAGAGCCGGTCCTGGGTCCCATAGCCCATCCCAGAGCCGCTCCTGGATCCTACATCCAGTGCCCGTCTCAGACCCAGTTCCATAGTTGGTCCTGGACCCACACAGTGGGTCCCATAACCACCTCCAGCCCCTATAGCTGCTCCCAGACCCCACAGCCTGTCCCATAACCGGTTCTGCACCCTATAGCTCATCCCATAGCCCGTCCTGGAGCCTAAGCCCCATTCCAGAGCCTACTCCAGCCCTAGTCCCGGGCGCTGCAGCTGCTCCCATCCCCTATTCCCAACATCACCCCTGTGACGAACATCAGCCCCTATAGGCGGCTCCGGCCCCTATAGCCCCGCTCTCGCTCCCCAGCCCCACGGCCGCTGCCTCCGTCCCGCTCCGGCCCCGCGCGCTCCCGCTCCGGGTCGTACCTGGTACCTGGTACCCGCCACCGCCGCGACCCGCTCCGGCCCCGCGCGCTCCCGCTCCGGGCCGTACCTGCCGCCGCCGGCCCCGCGCCAGCGCGCATGCGCTGCCGGCGGCACGGCGAGCGCGCCCATTGGCTCGAGCGGGCGCCCCGCCCCCTCGCCCCGCCCCCCGCGGCTTGTGGAGCGCGTGGCGCCCGGCGGGCACCGGCCCCGCCCCCGTCCCGGGACACGGCGGGACCCCTGCCCGACACCCCATGGGCCCCACAGCGACCCCCGGACACCCCATGAGCCCCATAGAGACCCCCTAGATACCCTATAGCCCCCATACAGACCCCCAGACACCCTGTAGCCCCTACAGCGACCCCCAGACACCTTCCAGCCCCATACAACCCCTCCGATATCCTATGGCCCCCATACTGACCCCCTCATACCCTATAGCTCCCCTACTGACATCCCTACTGTGCCCCAGCCCCCCATACTGACCCATCCCGGCATCCTATAGCCCCCATACTGACCGTAGGCCTCCCATAACCCCCCTAGTGACCCACCAGCTCTCCAGAGCCTCACACAGACCCCTGAGACACCCCATAACTCCCTTACCGACTCCCCCACACTACCCCAGAGCCCCATACTGACCCATCCTGGCACCCTATAGCCCCTATACTGACCCCCCAGTAACCCAGAGCCCTATACTGACCCCTCAGACACCTCATAGCCCCCATACTGCTCCCCTAGATACCACCCAGCCTCACACTGACCCCCAGGCACCCCATAACCTCCTACTGACCCTCCAGACACCCTACAGTCCCATATTGACCCCCCCAGCACCACATAGACCCCATACTGATCCCGCAGACACCCCCAATCCCTTACTAACTCCCTGGCACCCCATAGATCCCATACTACCCCTCCCAGCACCCCCAAAGTCCCATACTGAACCCCAGCACTGCATAACCCCCATACTGATCCCCCAGACACCCTATAGCCCCTATACTCATCCCTCCACATGCTGCAGCCTCCTAGTGACCCCCCAGACACCCTATAATCCTCATACTAACCCCTAGATACCCTATAGCCCCATACTAACCCCCCCAGACACCCTATAGTCCCATACAGACCCTGCCCGACACCCCCTAATTCTCATACTAACCCCCAGACACCCTATAGCCCCATACTAACCCCCTCAGACACCCTATAGCCCCATAGAGCCCCTCGCCCGACACCCTTATAGCTCCATACAGATGCCCTCTAGACACTCTACAGCCCCATACTAACCCCACCCCAGACACTCTACAGCCCCATACAGACCCCCGCGCCCCCCTAAGACACTCTATAGCCCCATACGGACCCTCTGGCCACCCCAGTGGACACGGGGCTCCCCCCGGCCACCTCGCAGCAGCAGCCACCCCACAGGGCCAGCCCGGCCGCGTCCCCAGCAGCTTTTGTAGCCCCCGGCGGGGCACGGGGACCCCCCCATCCGCCGCTAATTACAGAGCAGGCCGCCCGCCGCCCCCCGCCAGCCACCACATTCCCGGCTCCAAGGAGCTCCAAGGAGCCGCCAAGGACAAGGAGCCCGTTGAGCCCCGGGCTTCACACGGAGCCGCCGTTAGGAGGCCGCGCGCCCGGGGAGCCGGGATAATTACAGGTAGGGACGGCGCCGGCCCTGCGCGCTTCCAAAGTCCGGGTGCTCCGCGGCCGGGCAATGATTAACCGGGCGAGAGCAGCCCCCCGGCACGTCCCCAAAGCGGCGCCGCTGCCGGGAACGGGTTTATTGAAGCTAACGGGGGCTGCAGTCGCCCTGAAACTAAAACAAAACAGGCACGGGGGGGGGGAAGGGAAATCAAAGCTTTTCCAGCAATTTGGCTTTAAAAGCGAGCGGCAGCGCAGGAGCTTGGGGCTGCGCTCGCCCAGGTCTCAATTCCGTGTTTTTCAACTCATTTCTACTACAGTGCAAGACAAAAGAGCAGCCTTCTAAGGAGGGGGGGACGTGTCCAGCAAACAGCTGAGAGAAATAAAAATAAATAATAAACATAATAATTAAGGAAAAAAAAAAAGAAAAAGCAACGCAGGTCTTCTCCTTATAAACCCGATGCCTCTAAGCACGTGACAAACAGGGAACCGGCTCTGTGAAACGAGAGCTCACCAAAAGGAGAGGAAAAGCGAAACGCGGGCGCCGAAGGCAAAGCCGGAGGCGAGAGGGGCGCGCGGCGGCCCCGGCTAGAGGAAGAAGAGCCTGTCGCAGAGCTGGATGGAGGGCTCGTGGTGCAGCACCTGGCCCGAGAGGAAGGCGAGCTTGTGCGCGTACTTGCAGGGCGCGGGCGCCCGGATCGTGCCCGGCCAGTTCCAGTACATGTGGCAGAGCTTGAACGTGAGCCTGGGGACAAGAGCGGGGCGGTGAGCGGGCACCTCCTCCCTGCGCGGGCTCCGCAGCGTGAGCCGGCCCCGCTTGCCGCTAACGCTCAGGAAGGACCGGGGGGGGGATGGAATCCACCTCCCTGCTTCCCCTCGCGGCCTCCCGCCAAAGGCAGCCCCGGAACGGAAGCATCCGGCCCCGCGCTCGCTCGTCCCGCGTGCCGCTCTCACCGCTGCAGGTGCTCGGAGCTGAGGCTGGCCGTGTTGAGCACGCAGATGTAGCGCGTGGGGACGCTGCAGCCCTGGCGCGAGCAATGCGCCAGCAAGAAGAAATCCTCCCTGCGAGGAGGAGGAGGAGGAGGAGAGGAGGGTCGCGGGAGCCCGGCGAGCACGCGGCCCCGCGCGCCCCGGCCGCCCCTCACCACTCCGAGCTGGTGACCGTGTGGTCCACGACGGTGCCCGGCGGCGGCGACACCAAGGTCTCCGCGGCGCTCATGTAGAAGTTGGTGCTGATCTGCTTCTGCACCACCACCACCGCCATGCTGGGCTGGTAGTCGGCGAAGGTCTCGAAGCACTTCTGCAGCTGCGGGATCTCGTACTTGACCACCGTGTCGAGCTGCGTGTCCGAGACGCCGTCCCGGTAGATGACGATCTTCTTGGGCAGGCAGTGGTTCACCTGGGGGGTGCAAACACAGGCTGGTGCCCCCAGGCCCAGCAGAGCGGCAGGGGGACACAGAGACGGGCACTGTGGGGCTGCACCAGCGTGTCCCGGCCCCTCTCTGCAGCCTTTTGCCTGGGTTGCAAATGCAGCCAGGGCCCCGATGGTGGCTACGACGCTTGTCTGCAGCGGAGCTGAGCGTTTCTGACACTGCCCGGCCCGAGCAAACGCATTTCAACACCCGTTTCAGCTCTGCTCCAACCCTGCCTGTGCAAACCCACCACAGCAAATGCTGCTTCCCCAGCCTGTGCCCAGGACCGGGTCCCCCTCGTGCAGGGGACAAGCCTGGTGGCTCAGCCCGAGCAGAGCAGCACAACAGGGCCCGCGAACCGCTTGGTGAGCGGCTTCCCAAGATAAACAGCTCCGCAGCCGTCCAAAGTCTGCCGGGCTATTTATCTGCTCCAGGGAATTCTGCCCAAGCCATGTTTGGAAAACGCTGCCGAAAGGCGGCTCCATCCGTGCCCGGGCACCCGTTCCAGCCCCGGGCACCCGCTCCGGCCCCGGGCACCTCGTGGAAGCGCTGCAGGGCATCGGCCAGGCAGAGGCGCAGGCTGTCGGCGATCTCCTGGTGCGGCATCTGGAACACCACCCTCGAGTACCACCTCGTGAGCACCCTGCGGCGGGAGAGGCGCCCGTGAGGCGCCCGCCCGCCTGCCCGCGCGCGTGCCATCGGCACCAAGGGCGCGCGGCGCCCCACGTACTGGTTGGTGCTGGCGACGAAGCCGATGACGGAGCGCAGGGTGCGGCTGTGGTTGTGGTACACGTCCATGCCGACGACCATGAGGTGCTTCTGCAAAGGGCAGCGGGGACACGGGGCTGGGGACAAGGGCCAGCACAGGGCACGGAGAGCCGGGCCCGGGCAGCATCATCAAGGGCTAGCGGCTCCTCTGCCCAGCGCGTAGTCCCTGCGCCCGCCCTTCCCTGCCGCTGGCTTTGGGGACAGACCCAAGGTGCCTTTCAGGAGGGGCAGGCGAGCCGGGGAGCAGCGCGTGGGAGGCTCTTCCCGCCTTACCAAGGGGACGTCGATGCCCCAGAGCTCCCCGCCCAGCTTGCAGTTCATCTGCAGCAGGACCTTCTGCGCGATGCTGCGCAGCTTGCTGGCCTGGCCCACGAGCGAGTGCGTCGTGATGACCTGCGGCGAGGAGGAGGAAGAGGAGCGTGAGGCCGAAGCCGCCCGCGGCCGCCGCGCCCCGGGGACGCTCCCGCCGCTCACCTGCGAGGGCACGGGCGCCTGCACGCAGCACAGCTTCTTGATGGCCCCGTACAGGTCCTCCCGGCCTCCCGGGGTGATGCACAGCACCATCTGCACCTTCTGCTGCAACGGGGACGGGAGGGAGGGTGGGCGCATGTGGGGCCACTGCCCCAGGGCTCCCGGGGCCGCACCACGCGGGACGCAGCGGGCTGCGGGGCCGCTCTGCTCGCCCCGGGGCGGCGCCCGCGCTACCTCGGTGGCCAGCACGCTGCGGATGCTCTTGGCATAGGTCTCCACGCGGTCGTCCTTGAGCTCCACCCAGGCGGGCGGGTCGAGCTGCATGCCCAGGGGCCCGCACACCTTCTCCATGGTGCTCACCAGCTCCCGCGCCAGCTCCTGCACGCGCTTCGGGTAGAAGAGCACCCAGTAATGCATGGCGACCTGGCAGGAGGCAGGGCAGGGCCAGCGTCACGAGAGGGGCAGCAGCCCCAGAGACCGGCAACGTTCTCCTCCCTCCGCCCAACATGGCCAAACCCATGGCAGGGGAAGCAGCCGCATCCCTCCCCAGGGAAGCGGCCCCAAGCGCGGCCCGGCGCCCGGACCGCGGCAAGGCTCACCGAGGAGATGCAGGCGTCCCGCACCACCTCCTTGTTCCAGTTGAGGTCCTCGGCGGGCGCGAAGGTGCTGTGCCGCAGGTTGATCCGCTCCACGGGCAGCACGCGGCCCTGCGTCTGAACGGAGCCGCGAGTGAGGGCGGCGCCGGCCCCGACGCGGGGCACCCGCGGTGGCCCCGCGGCCCTCACCCTGCAGATGTCCTTGTCCAGGCAGAGGCCCCAGCGCGTGAGCTCCCGCGCGGCCTCCGGCGTCTCGTCCACACGGCGCAGGAGGCTGCACAGGCGCAGGTAGTGCTGCTTGGGGCTGTGCGACATCTCGTAGACCAGGTCCTGCGTGGGGACAGGCACCTTCGCAACCAGGGCCACCCACGCCCCCACGACGCGAGGACGCGAGCTCGTGCGCGCAGGCTGCGAGCAACACGCTGACCTTCATCGCCCGGTTATCCTTCCTCATCTTCTCGGGGATCCCGGTCATGAAGGAGAGCTCCGGCACGAGCAGGATCACGTTGAGCTGGCGCTGCGGGGAAAGGGAGGCCGGTGCCAGGGGGGCGCGCGGGCACGGGCTCCGCTGCCGCGTCCCTCGCCCACCTTGCCCTCCTGCGTCAGGCTCTCCTTGCGCCTGTGCACGAGCAGCGGCTGGTCCAGCTCCCGCACCGCGATCCCGTACGTCTTGCTGCAACGAAACAGCGGAGCGGGGAAGCGGCGAGTCGCTTTGCAGCCCGCGGCTCCCGGGAAAGGCTGCGGGGAGCGGGAGCGGGCTCCGTCCCGCTCCAAAGGGCGCGGGGGCCACCTGTAGTAGTCCACAAAGGTGGTCTCCTCGCCGCTGGCCAGCGTGAAGCTGTCCTTGGGCGTCTTGTTCCAGTCGATGTCGTCGATCTGGTAGGTGCGGTTGTTGTAGCGCGTGATGACCACGCTGCCCACCAGCTGCTTGGTGCACTCATCCTGGAAGCTGCTGGCGCTCTGCTGGTAGATCGCGTGCCTGCGCCGGGGCAGCGCCGCCGCGTCGGCCCCCGCCGGCACCGGGACGGCCCCCGTGGCGCCCCCAGCCCCGCGGGGCTCCCCGCCCTACATGAAGTTGAGGACGGAGTCGCTGCGGATCACTTTGTGCACGACGTCCACCGAGAGGAAGAGGCCGCCGTCCCGCCGGCGGATGCTCACCGAGTAGCCGGGCCACACCTGGAGCCTGGGCGCCGGGAAGGGCGCGCGGAGCTCGCGTGAGCACGCCGGCCGCGCCGCCCCACCGGGAGCCGCGAGCCGCGCTCCCCACCTGTAGTGCGGCAGCACGGCCGCCTTGGTGGGGTCGAAGAAGTTCCTGCCAACCAGCTTCATATCCAGGATCCTCATGACCCTGCGGAAGAGGGAGGATGACGGCAGCACCGGCGCGGCGCGGCCCCCGCGGCGCCCGGCCGCCGCTCACCTCCGGAACACCACGTTGTAGAAGGGCACGCACAGGTCGGAGCTGGGCTCCAGCACCTTGGTGAGCTGGATGGTGATGCCGACCTCCTCCCCGTCCGTCCTCCGGCGGGAGCGCAGCGCCACGGGCTGCGGGGCGAGGGGAGGCTCAGCGGGGCCGCGGCGCCCGCCGTGCCCCGGGGCCGTGGGGACGCGCCCACCTGCGGCAGCTGCACGGGCAGGTAGAGGATGGCGCCGTCGAAGGCGGTCACGTCCCCGGTCACGGCCTGGTGCTCCTTGAGCATGGCGAGCCGCATGCTCTTGCACTCCACGCTGGGGCTGCGGGCGGGCGCGGGAGCTGCGGCGCGCTCGCCGGGGCCCCGTCCCGGCCGCAGGGGACACGCGGGGGCACCCCGATGCTCACTGCGCCCAAGGGTGCCCCCCGTGGCCCTACCTGAAGGCCACGTGGTACTGGTAGACGGCCTCGTTCTGGCAGTGGATCTTGACCACGTTGAGGCCGAGCGGCAGCGCGGTGCCCTTGGGCGGCCTCGGCGCCCTGCGGGGACGGGACGGTGGCGGCGGTGCCGGCAGCACTGCACGGCGCGCGGGGGCTCGCGGGGACACTCACCGCCTGCCGGGGGCCGCGGGGGCGGCGGGCGGCAGCAGCGGGGGCGGCGCCGGCGCGTCCTGSGCGCTCGCGGGCGCGGATCCCGGTGCGGATCCCGTCGCGGCGCCGCGTCCGGGCGGCGCATCCCCCCCGCCGCGCTGCAGCGACCTGAGCTCCGGAGCGAGGGCACGTGAGGCCGGGACGCCGCACGGAGCCGCGTGGGAGCAACGCCGGCGTCGCCGCTCACCTGCCCCGCGCGCAGGGCACCGCGGCCGTCCGCTCTCCGTCCACTGCCCACGCGGCGGCCGCACGAGCCCGGCCGGCGGGGAGGGCACCGGGGGGCCCGGGGCTCTCCACGCCCCTGCCTATGGGCCCGGGGCGCTCGGGGGGCCCGGGGCTCTCCACGCCCCTGCCTATGGGCCCGGGGTGCTCGGGGGGCCCGGGGCTCTCCCCGCCCCTGTCCCCGGAGGGCCCGGTGCCGAAGCCCAGGCCCCAGAGCAGCGAGGACAGGGACACCTGGGCGGGCAGCGGCTCCTGCGGGGGACGCGGCAGTGAGGGCGGGACGCGGCGGGGAGGGGGGGGCGCCTTCCC
>PTEX01000453.1:34833-55825 GCA_003342815.1 Eudromia elegans | reverse complement strand
CCCCCGCGGCCACCCGGCCTGGGGACAGCGGCGCGGAGGACCCGCCGCTAGATAGAGCTCCGGGAACGTGCCGGTGCCGCGAGCCGCGCGGGGCGGAGGCGGCCCTGGGCACCGGGCGCTGCAGCAGGAAGGGGCCGGGGCTCCAGCAGCCCGCCCGGTGCTGGAGCTGCCGAACGGGGTGCGAGGGGGGTCGCTGGCTTTGCCACCCGCTCCGAGCTCCACGAGCACACGCAGCTCCCCGCGGTGACCGGGCAGGGGGACAGAGGCAGGCGAGGTGACAGGGCTGCTGGCCGCAGGGTGTCCCAGCCACTGCCGAGCTCGCCGGCAGCAATGCTTGGAGGCAGCTCAGCCCTCTCCTTCCCCCTGAAATCCCCAGTTCTTCCCCTCTTGCCCTCAGGGACCTCCTGTGTTCAGGGCCTGACTCATCCGGGCCGCTCCGGGGGAAAGTCTCCGCTCCCTTCCCTATCTCCAGCCGCTGCTTTGCTTTCCCATCAGCGGACGAGCCCGGGATGTGTTTTGCTACTCAGCCTGATATTGCAAAATGTGCCCCGCGAAGCCATGACGTCCAATAAACTTAAAGCAAATAAATACAGCCCGGAAAAGCGCTCCCGCTCTCTTCCCCCACGCCATGCTCAGCCCACACAGCGTGGAGGGGCTGGGAGCTCGCGGAGCATCTGTCCGATTCCTCTCCAAAGCTCCCAAGTAAACAACCAGAGGCCCAGCGAAAACAAGCCCGGCTTTGACACGCTTTGGGCTCCCCGTGTCCGCGCGGGTCCCACGCGGCCGCCGACGGTTCCTGCGTGGGCTCGGCCGGGAGCCGGGCCTGGCCGCTCCCTGACATATCAGCCCTACGATGTATTCCCGAGCTGTGGAATAAACACCCTTCGGAGCAGTTCCTGCCCCCAGCACCCACTCGCCCACCCGAGAGGTGAGAGCAGGGGGTGCTGCTCGGGTCCCCGGCTCCCAACGCGCTCCGGGGTTCATCCCTTTGCAAATCCCTGGGGCTTCTCCTTCCTGCTGCCCCCTTACTGCAGTGCAGCCTGGCGCCCCGGACTCCTGGGCCCCTCCTCGAGTCGCCCCACACCCCCCCAGCTCTCCCTGCGGGCGAGGGGCAGATGCTGCTTGGGAGCACCCAGGAGGGCGCCACAACCTCCCGGGAAACCTCTGCAGCTCCCAAAGGCGCCGCGCCGAGGGCAGAGCCTCCTGGGGACGTCCTGCGCCTTCCTGGGGACATCCAGGGCTGGGAGGCGGCGCCGAGGAAGGTGACGGGGGCATTAGGACCTCAAGCAGCCCGTGGTCCTGGCGCACGCGGTCGCCGTGGCCTCCATCTGTGCGCGCAGCTGCCTCCGCTCCGCGCCCTGGAGTGCCCAGGGGACTCCGCTCTGCTCGTTTTCCTGCGGCCTGGAGAAGCTCGGAGCTTGCACGGCCCTGGCCAGGGCGGGAAAGGCTTCCCGGGCCTCGTCCTGGCACTGCCCCTGCACCCACGGCCACAGTGTGAGTGAGGCTGGGGCCACGCGGAGGGCATGGAGGTGGCCGGGGGTGGCACCGAGAAGCAGCGTCACCGACGGCCACCCTGGATGTCCCAGCCGGCCCCCGCTGCACACCCGGATGCAGCAGCACTGCAGCTCCCCCCAGGTGCTGCCTGCAGCCTCTGGCGATACTTTTAAGGCAAAAGACGCCGGTTTCTTTGAACGTCATCCTTCTTTTTTCTAAGTTTATTTTCGCATTTGTGTTTGGCAAAGCTGAGAAGATAAAGTGACAAACCAGCTGTCCCCGGCGCCGGCTACGGTGAGGCGGCCGCCACCGCATGTCCCTGCAGCCCACACGGTGCCCCATGCGCCCACACGGTGTCCCCGGGGCGGCAGTGACGCCGCGCGGGCCGGGGGCCGCTCGGGGAGCCCTAGGCCCAGTAGATGGGCAGGGAGCTGCAGAGGACGTTGGCCGCGGTGCTCAGCAGGGAACGGTCCCCCAGCGGCTCCGGGAGCGCCCGCTCAGCCTGCGGGCACGGCAGGTCCCGTGTCACCCGTGGGGACGCGGCGCTGGGGCGGGTGTCACCGCCCGGCGCTCACCTGCCGACGCTCGAAGGCGGCGGTGACGGCGTCCAGCCCCTGCACGTCGTCCTGCTCCATGCGGGTGATGTAGCAGGCCGGGCGACGCCAGGAGCGGTAGCTGATGAGGAGCTGCTCACACAGGGACCCAGGTCAGCGCTGCCCCCGTGTCCCCGCACGGCCCCCGGCCCCGCTCCCCCCGCCTGCTCACGCGCTCGTAGTCGTAGATGACAGTGGCCGGGCCCCCGGCGCCGCCGTCCACGTAGAAGGTGGCCGCGTGGTCCTGCGCCCTGCTGGGGAGCCACGGCCAGGCCCTCTCCAGCGCCTGGGGACACGTGGCGGGGTCACGCACCGCGTGGCGCTGCACCCCCCGCCGCCGCAGCCCCCCGTGTCCTACTCACGTCGGCGGTGCGCGGGGCGGCGCGCAGCCACATGAGCAGGGCGCCGGCGACGATGACGACGAGCAGCAGCACGCCGAGCAGGACGAGGAGCAGGCAGCGGCAGTGCAGGCAGCCGAGCAGCTTGCGGGGCAGGGCGCAGAGCAGGCGCGGCACGAAGCAGAGGCAGCCGCGGAGGCAGCCGCCGCAGCCGCCGCAGCCGCCGCAGCAGCGCCGCGCGCACCGCGGGCAGCACACGCCGCAGCACGGCAGGCAGCAGAGCTTGCAGCAGGGCAGCGCGCAGCAGCCGGGGCAGCAGCAGCGCAGCGACGCGTCCTGGGGGACACAGGGCCGGACGTGACCGCGGGGCTGTCCCTGGTGCCACCCTGCTGCTGGGGCTGCAACACTCACCGGCAGGTCTTCCACCAGCACGGGCTTCACGCTGCTCTCCATGCTGCCTTCCTCCTCCTCCTCCTCCTGCTGCCAGCCCAGGGTCCAGGACAGGGCCTTTATACGGGGCCCAGGGCTGGAGGAGAGGGCGCGCGGGCGGGCGGCCCTGCTCTTCACCTCTGTTTACCCGCAGCCTTTCCCGAGCCCTTTCCCCTGGGAATCGGCTGCTCGAGAGCCCCCAAGGACCCTTGTCCACAGGCCTGGAGCCTCTCGGCTCCTCGCGAGCGGGGCCAAAGTAAACGGGGCGGTGGGGCAAGCGCACATCAAAGCGAGAGGCCGCGCTGCGCCCGGGTCGTGTCCCTGCACGCCGCTCCCAGCTGAGCCCACTCGGGAAGTGGTCACGCTGGGCATCCCAGGGGGTACAGGGGGTACAGGGGATGCAGGGCGTGCAGGAGATACAGGGGGTGCAGGAGGTGCAGGAGTTGCAGGGGGTGCAGAGGATGCAGAGGATGCAGGGATGCAGGGGATGCAGGGGGTGCAGAAGATGCAGGGGGTACAGGGGTGCAGGAGGTGCAGGGGATGCAGGGGGTGCAAGGTGTGCAGGGGGTGCAGATGATGCAGGGGGCGCAGGAGGTGCAGGGGGTACAGAGGATGCAGGAGATGCAGGGGATGCAGGAGGTGTAGGAGGTGCAGGGGGTGCAAGGTGTGCAGGGAGTACAGGGGGTGTAGGGGGTGCAGGAGGTGCAAGGGGTACAGGGGGTGCAGATGATGCAGGGGGTGCAGGAGGTGCAGAGGATGCAGGGGGTGCAGGAGGTGTAGGAGCTGCAAGGGCTGCAAGGTGTGCAGGGGGTGCAGGGCACACGTGCACCCAGTGCCTCCTCCGCAGGCTCTCCCAAGCCCTCGAGCCCCTCGAGTGCTGCTGGCCACTAGCCCGTGAGCCCCGGACTCAGGGCAGGCCCTGGCACCGTCCTCCCCTTGGCTCCGTGAGCCCCCCAGTGCCACTGCAGGGCCGGAGTTGCGTTGGGGAACGGAGTGTCCCGGTCCATGTCCCCCCGCTGCGGGATCGGGTTCCCCTGCCCAGCACCAGCCCCTCCGGTGCCACCTCCCTCCTTGCACAGCCCCCTTGATGCTCCCCGGACACTGGCCCCATCAGGCACCCACAGGAAGGTGCCACATCAGCAGCCCCCGCACCGTGTCACCTCCCGGGGCCTTCTCCCCTTGCACCCCCTTGATTCCCATTTTCTCATGCAGAGCCCCCCCCAGGCAGCCTTGTGCTCCACGGTGCGAGGGCCAGGGAAGGGGACACGGTGCCCCGTGTGCTTCACACAGCCCTGTGGGGGCTCTTGTGGGGACATGGCCCAAGGTGGCACCTCCAGGATGGCGGCGGGCAGGACGGGGACAGGATGCTCGCCAGGAGCGGTCTCACAGCGGCAGCCCATGCAAGGGACGAGGCGGGAAGGAGGAGACCCATGCGTGGGGACAGGGGACACTGTGCTCTGCAGACAGACACGCGCATCTCAAAGCACAGACACTCGTTTATTGCAAGTGCCACCAGTTGGAGGTGGCAGCGCGGCCACCACACGGCCCTGCCGAGGCCACCGCGCGGGAGGAGGCGACGTGTCCGTGCAGGAAGCGGCGCCGGGAGCGCCCGCGGGGCCGCTAGGCCCAGTACACGGGCACGGTGCTGCAGAGGACGCTGGCCGTGGTGCCCAGCAGCGTGCGGTCCCCAAGGGGCTCCGCGCGGGCCCCGCTCTGCTGCTGCTCAGCCTGCGCGGGGACACCGGGGCCGTCGCCGCCAGCCCGGGCACAGCGGGCACCAGCCTGAGCCCGGCCCGGCGCTCACCTGCCGGCGCCGGAAGGCGGCGGTGACGGCGTCCAGGCCCTGGACGCTGTCCTGGTCCATGCGGGTGACGTAGCAGGCCGGGTGACGCCAGGAGCGGTAGCTGATGAGCAGCTGCTGGCAGATGGACCCCGTGGGCTCTGCCCCGGGGGCAGTCCCCGCCCGCACAGCCGCCCCCCCCGCCCCGCACCTTGCCGTAGTCATAGACGAGCATAGCCGAGGAGTTGAGCCCGTCGCGCACGGCGAACGTGCCCGTCGCCTCCGTGCGCCTCACGGGGAGCTCCCGGGGCGGCCCGTCCCCGCGCAGCCCCTCGATGCTCATGCGCAGCACCTGGGGACAGGGGGCTCAGCGGGCGCCCGGCAGTGCCGTGGGCCCGTCCCGGCCCGTGCTCACCGTCTCGGCATGCGCCCCGGCGAGGTGCAGCCCCAGCAGCAGGACGCTCGCGGCCAGCGCCGTGCCCAGCGCCGCGGCCAGCGCCGCCCCCAGCAGCCACCGCAGCTGCTGGGGGACGCAGGGCGGCCCGCGGGGAGCCGAGTACCCCTGGGGATGTGGCAGGGTGAGCGCAGGAGGCCGCCCGGCCGCCCCGGCCACCTCCCCGCTGCCTCCTCACCGGAGGGGCCTCTTCCATGAGCGCCTCTTTGGAGCCGCCGTCCATCCTGTCCCTCCGCTCCGGCTCCCGCAGCCCCGCCGGCCGAGGTCAGGACATTTATAGGGGCGGCCTCGCGGGGAGGAGGCCGGGGGAGCTGCCAAGAGGCCACTCGTGCCTTGTTTGCAGAGCTCCCCCAAGAGCCCCGGGGCACAAAAGCCACCAAGGGCCCTTCTCGGAGGCGGCTGGGCCAGCGCCAAGGCAAACGGCAGGATGGCAGCGCCTGGCGCCCGGCCACCCCGTCACGCCCGAGCCACCCCTACCAGGGACAGGGATGGGGCATGGGCAGGGCGCGCTGGGGTGGGTGCCTGCTGCAGCTGTGGCCCCGGCGCGGCACAGCTGGCCCTGTGCCACCGCGGCGCCCGCGCGGTGCCTGG
The DNA here is from genome assembly GCA_003342815.1 of Eudromia elegans. Classification (NCBI taxonomy): domain Eukaryota; kingdom Metazoa; phylum Chordata; class Aves; order Tinamiformes; family Tinamidae; genus Eudromia; species Eudromia elegans. The sequence continues at coordinate 50,146 of PTEX01000453.1, read as the reverse complement.
AACGGGGCCGGCCGGGCCGCCCGCCACCGATGAGCTCAGCAGGGCCGGAGCCTGCGGCTGGTGTCACCCCTGCAAACGCAGGACCCCGTCCCCATGCACGCCCCTGCACACCGGCGTCAGCCGCGGCGCCAGGCCCGGCGCGAGTGCCCGCGCTGTCACTCAGCCGCGTCCCCCCGCCCCCGGCGCGTCCCTGCAGCCGCAGCGCAGCAGCGGCATGGGGCTCTGCAGAGCGGCCGGCCCCGCCGGCACGGCCCCCGCGCGCTGACGGCCCCGCCAGCACACAAGGGCTTGGCCGCGCACGCGGCTCCGTCGCCGGGCGCAGAGCAGGGCTCGGGTGCTGCCATGGGGCTGTGCCGGGCAACGAGGGCCCCCGGGGGCTCTGCTTTGCTCCTGCTGCTGGCCCTGGGCTGTGTCTGGCTGCCCGCGGGCGCCCGGCGGCCCCCCCGGCCGCCCCCCTGTCCCCCGAGCTGCTCCTGCACGCGCGACACGGCGTTTTGCGTGGACTCCAAGGCCATCCCCAGGAACCTGCCCCCAGAGGTCATCTCGCTGTGAGTACCCGGAGGGACAGGGATGCCGATGGGGACAGGAGCTCCGCATGGGGTGGGGGGGGACTGGCAGCCTCTTCCTCTGCAGCAATCCGTGAGCCAGGGCTGCAGCCCTGCCCTGCTGCACCGCCGTGACCTTGGCCACCGGCGCCCCAAGGGGACAGGGCTGGCAGGCAGCACCACCCTGGGGACACAGTGGCCCCAGGGACGCACTGTGCATACGTGTGCACACACGTGTGTGCACACCTGCATGCATGTGCGAGGTGCAGGCGGGTATGTGCAGACATGCATGCAGTGTGCACAAGTGTGGATATGTGCGTGCATGCACGCACGCCGTGTGCGCAGCTGCAGGCATATGTGAGGTGCAGGCGGGTGTGTGCAAACATGCATGCAGTGTGTGCAGTTGCATGCACTTGTGAGGTGCATGCAGCGTGTGCAGGCAGGTATGTGCAAGCATGCATGCAGCGCATGCAGCTGCATGGTTGTGTGAGGCACATGCGTGTGCTCCCACATGTCCAGCCGTGCATTGGCCCCCAGCCACTCGTGCCTTGGTGACACTGGCAGCCAGGGGCCTTGGTGACCCCGGCATGGACCCTGTGCCCGCCCTGCGCGGCTCCGAGTGCCCCGTTCCCGGGGTGCCGGCTGGGCGCAGGCGGCAGGGCCGGCTCGGCAGCTCCGTGTCGCCCGCAGGACCATGGTGAACGCCGCGTTCCCGGAGCTCCGCGAGGCCGCCTTCGCCCACATCCCGTCGCTGCAGTTCCTGTAGGTGGGCGCGCGGCCGGGCTCCGCGGTGCCCCCGGCGCCGCTCTCACCTCTCGGCCCCGCTCGCAGGCTGCTCAACTCCAACAAGCTGGCGCTCATCGGCGACGGCGCCTTCGCGGGGCTCTCGCACCTGCAGTACCTGTGCGTGAGGGCGCAGCGGGGACACGGGCACGGGGACGCGCGGGGACGGGCACCAGCGTCTTCTCCCGCCCCCAGGTTCATCGAGAACAATGACATCCAGGCACTTTCCAAGGGCACCTTCCGCGGCCTCAAGTCCCTGACCCACCTGTGAGTAGGGGGGGTCCTGCATGGCAGCCATATCCCCCCGCCCGCCGCGGCCTCCCCGATGGCCCCTCTCCTGCCCTCAGGTCTCTGGCCAACAACAACCTGCAGACGCTGCCCAGGGACCTCTTCAAGCCACTGGACATCCTGAGCGACCTGTAAGGCCCCCAAGCCTGGGGGCATCGCACCGGGGTGACAGGGCACGAAGCCAGAGGCTTGGCTTGGCTCGGGGGGGCTTTGGGGACGGGGGGGGGGGGTGACATGGTGGCATCTCGCGTGTCCCCTCCCCGTGCAGGGACCTCCGGGGCAATGCGCTGGTCTGCGACTGCAAGATCAAGTGGCTGGTGGAGTGGCTGGAGACGACCAACACGACGGTGCCGCCCGTGCTGTGCAGCAGCCCCGGGCAGCGGCAGGGCCAGCGCGTCCGCGACCTGGCGCTCGCCGACTTCGAGTGCATCACGACGGGTACGGGGCACGGGCCGGGCGCCGCTGGCGATGCCGGGCCGCCCGCGCCCTCACGGCCGCCTCCGCCCGCAGACTTCGCCGTGCACCAGGTGCTGCCCTTCCAGGCGGTCTCGGCCGAGCCCTTCACCTACGCCAGCGACCTGTACGTGGCCCTGGCGCAGCCCGGCGCCGGCAGCTGCGCCGTGCTCAAGTGGGACTACGTGGAGCGCAAGCTGCGTGACTTCGACCGCATCCCCGGTGAGGTGGCCGCGGGACGGGGGCCCCGGCATATGCGCCCGTCCCCGCCGGTGACGGCCCCCTCCCCGCAGCCCACTCGGCCGTGCACTGCAAGCCCATCGTGGCGCATGAGCAGCTCTACGTGGTGGTGGCGCAGCTCTTCGGGGGCTCCTACATCTACCGCTGGGACACCACGGTGGACAAGTTCATCAAGATCCAGGACATCGACAGCCAGAAGACCCGCAAGCCCAACGACATCGAGGCCTTCCAGATTGAGGGCGACTGGTACTTCGTCATCGCCGACAGCTCCAAGGCGGGTTCCACCAGCCTCTACCGCCTCAGCCAGAACGGCTTCTACTCCCACCAGGCGCTGCACGCCTGGCACCGCGACACCGACGTGGAGTACGTGGAGAACGAGGGCAAACCGCGGCTCATCGTCTCCAGCAGCTCCCAGGCGCCCGTCATCTACCAGTGGAACCGGGCGCAGAAGCAGTTTGCGCCGCAGGGCGAGGTGGGCGACATGCTCGACGTGCAGATGGTCAAGCACTTCAAGGTGAAGCGGGACCATTTCCTCTGCCTCAGCCGCTACATCGGCGACTCCAAGGTGGTGCGCTGGGAAGGGCCGCGCTTCGTGGAGCTGCAGACGCTGCCGTCGCGCGGCTCCATGGTGATGCAGCCCTTCGCCGTGGGGCAGCGCCAGTACCTGGCCCTGGGCAGTGACTTCTCCTTCACGCACGTCTACCTGTGGGAGGAGGAGAAGCAGAAGTTCGGCAAGTTCCAGGAGCTGTCGGTGCAGGCGCCGCGCGCCTTCCGCTACGTGCCGGCCGCCGACGTGCAGCTCCTGCTGGCGCCCAGCTTCAAGGCCAACACGCTGGTCTACCGGCACGTGGTGGTGGATCTCAGCCTCTAGAAGGATGGGAGGGTGGCAGGGCCCCCTCACCAGCCCCGTCCCAGCCCCCCTGCTCACCTTGCCCATGCGCACCCCATTGGGAGCCCCATGGCCCCAGGAAGGAGCTGGGGGCTGCAGTGGGTCTGGAAGCCCAGCTGGGGCTATGGGGCCGGGCACAGGGCCTGATGGGATGCTCCTGGGAATGCAGGATGCTCCCAGGACCACGAGGTGCTCCCAGGAACGCAGGGTGCTCCCAGGAACATGGGATGCCCCTGGCAGTGCCACCAGCTGCAGGAAAAGGGCTCGTCCTGCTCCCAGCCCCTCTCCCTGCATGTGCAGCCGCTCCCCCTGGGGCCACAGCCCGTGTGTCCCCCACCCCGAGGTGTCCATGTCCTCCACCCCGAGGCGCCCGTGCCACCTCCTACCTCCACAGAAACGCTCCCACAATAAACACACTGTGACTCCCTGCCGTGTCTCCCGAGCTCCCCAGGCCAGTGCTGGGTCACAACCAGAGGGCTCTGCCCTGAGCTCCAGGGATGAGGACGGGCAAGGTGGGCTCAGGGCAGCGGAGGGGAGAGCAGGATGGGGCTGTGGGGGCCGGGACGGCCTCGCCGGCTGCGGCGCCGGCTGCTCGGCAGGTTTTCCAGGCAGCGGTTTCCGTGTCTCACAGCCATATAAATATGCATGCGAAAAACCACCAATTAAGCGCACAAATAAGGAGTCTCTCGGAGCAACCTGCACCCCAGGGCATAGCGGGCCTTGGCGGGGGGGTGTCCTGCCTGCGTGCAGGGCCAGACACCCCGAATGGCCTTGCAGTGGGGTCGGGGTGGCCCCCGACGCAGGGGACGGTGGCCCAGCGAGCCACAGGGTGCCAGCGAGTGGCTGTCACTGGAGTCTGACACGGAGCTCTCTGGGGTGCCATGTCACCAAGGGATGTCACTCGACAGCCCGAGCCCCGGCTCCCGCAGCCCCAGTATTCCCGGGTGCCGGGCCTGGCTCTTCCCACCCGGTTCCCCTGAGGGGCTCAGGGTGGCACTCAGTGACCTTGAAGGTCTGTTCCCAGCGGGATGATTCCAGAATCACGGGGTCCTTCCCTGCCTTTCTTGTGTGCTCGTTTGCTTGCTTTCAATAGGAGAAGGCAGAGTCAATGGGCACAGGGAAGGGGATGAGGATGGGCACAGGGATGAAGTGGGCAGGGGAATGGGGATGGTCACAGAGATGCACATGGATATGGGAACGGGCATAAAGATGGTGCATGGATGGAGACAGGGATGAGAATGGGCGCAGGGATGGGCATGGGGATGGCCCGGGGATAGGAAGGGATGTGGGGATGGGCGTGGGGATGGAAATGGGCATGAGGATGGGAATAAGCACTGGGATGGGGATGGGCACAGGGATGGCATGGAGATGGGAACCGGCATGGGGATGGGAGTGGACATAGGGGTGGGGATGAGCACAAGGAGCAGAAGGAATGGGCACGGGGATGGGCACGGGGATGGGCACGGGGATGCGCTCTCCGCCGCGGGGCGCTGCCCCTTTAAGCGCGGCCCCGCGGCCCCTTTAAGAGGCGCCTTTGCGCGTTTAAGCGCGGCGCGCGGGCCCGGGGCGCATGCGCACGCGCGGGCGGCGCCGGGACGTTGCTACATTCAAGTTGCTACTTTGTTGCCTCCGCTTCCGGCCGCGCCGCGGGGGGTCCCGGGGCCGCCGCCGCGGGGGTCCCGCCCCCCCCCACCCCCCCCCTCCGCTCGCGGGGGGGGCCCGGCCGCTCCGTGCCGCCCGTGCCCGCCCGCTGGCGGGGGGCTCCGGCCGCCGCGGCGGGCGGCCCGGCGGGAGCCCCCCCCTCGGCCCGCGCCATGGTCTCCTGGATCCTGAGCCGCGCCGTCGTGTGAGTGCGGCGGGGCGGGGGGGGGGTGCGGGCACCGGGAGGACCCCCGGCGGGGGGGCGGCACCGGGGCCGCTTCCTGGGGCCGTTAAAACCAGGGCGGGGAGAGGGGGGCGAGTCCGGGCTCTGGGTCTCGGAGCCTCGTGTCCTCCGGGGGGGGCTGCGGGGCCGCCCGCTGCTCTGCAGAGCTCCGGGCCCTGCGTCTCCTCTGCTCCGCTAAATATTTACATTAGAGCTGACAGCCGCGCGCCGTCCCGGGCACCCGTAACCCTGCCAGCCCACGGCCGGCGCTGCAGGGCGAGGCCGGGATTCCTGCACGGATTCCTGCACGGATTCCTGCTTCCCCCCGGGCTGGCAAGACGGCTCCCTGGCTCTGCAGGCCCATCCTGCAGAGCACCTGGCCCTGTGCCCCCCGTGAGCCCAGGCTGTGGGACATGGGAAGTGAAGGGAGCAGCAGCCAGGGCACACTCAGGTCTGCCGGGGAAGCGGACAGGGGCCTTGGATCCAGCCCGGGGGGGCCATGGGAGGGGCTGCTGCCTGGGGGCAACCTGGAGCCCTCCTCGTGATGGCTCCGTGTCTGGAGAGCGGCTCCCGCCAGGGCTGAACACGCTGTGAGCTCTGCGGGGACCAGGCTGGGCACCAAACCCGCTCAGCATGGGCACCCCCAGAGTCCTTTGACGTCCAGATCTGGAGGGACCCAGAATGTTGCACGGTCCCCTCTGCCCGTGCAGCAGCCCCGGGACTCCCCCGGCCGCGGGGTGGGAGCGGCCGCGTCACTGTCACGCGCAGCCTGATTGCAGGTGGCACCCGCCCTGGGGAGGGGATCTGCGCTGGGGACGTATCCGTGTGTTTGGCCAGCACTGCCCCGATGTTCACGGCACCCCTGGGGCTGATGTCCCCGTTAGCAGAGGCTCTGCTGGCCAGCCGGTGGCCACACAAGCCTGGGGGCTGTTGCCTGCGCGTTGCCTCCAGCCGAGCCTGCACCACGGTTCCTACCCGGCCGCCTGGGCCGGTCGGGCCGGTCCCGGTGGAGGCGGTTCCGCCCACGCCGGCTCACGGGGACACCGGCTGCCGCGGCTCCATGCTGGCGCCCTCCCTTCTCCCCGGGCCCGACTCGCTGGCCGGTGTGGCACTGGAGCGGGTCGCGGCGAAGCTGCGGCGCTGGGGCCGCCGCCTGGGCTACTCGCTGCTGCTGCTGCTCTACGTGTGGTGGCCCGCGGGCCTCACGCCCCCGCTGCGTTACAGGCTGCTCTTCGGCATGCTCTACCCAGCCTACGCGTCCTACAAGGCCGTGAAGACCAAGAACATCCGGGAATACGTGAGTGCAGGGACGCGGGGCCGGCGCGCGGAGCCCTCGCCTCCCACGCTGACGGGCGCCCTCGTGCCGCCGCAGGTGCGCTGGATGATGTACTGGATCGTGTTTGCCATCTTCATGGCCACCGAGACCTTCACTGACATATTTATTTCCTGGTACGGCTGGCGCATGGCCACGGCTGCCCTGGGACTCCCAAGGGTGGCGGAGCGGGTCCAGGAGGGCCCCTGAGCTGCCTGGCACCTCCCCACGCGTGTGTCCTCCCCGTCTCGGGCAGGTTTCCCTTCTACTACGAGATCAAGATGGCCTTTGTGATCTGGCTGCTCTCGCCCTACACCCGCGGGGCCAGCCTGCTGTACCGCAGGGTCGTGCACCCCACGCTGGCACGCAGAGAGCAGGTACGGGGCCGAGCAGCAGCAGCGCCCGGCGCCGCTGCCTCCGTGCGACGCCCGCGCTCAGCCCGCGCCCGCTCTCCCGCCAGGAGATCGACACGTACGTGGCGCAGGCGCGCGAGCGCAGCTACGAGGCCATGGTGCGCTTCGGCAAGAGGGGCCTCAACATCGCGGCCACCGCCGCCGTCCAGGCGGCCGCCAAGGTACCGTCGCGGCTCCGGCCGGGCTCCCCTCGCCATCCTCGCCTTGTCATGATGGGAACGCGTTGTCCCGTGCGGCTGGTGCCTGAGCCGCCCCTCGCCATTCCTGTTCTCCCGGCTGTTTTGGCCCGGCCTCCCGCGCGCTCCCACTACCTCTGCCCCAGCGCACGGGCAAGCAGTGACCTGCCTGCGGGAAGGCTCCGTGTCTGTGTTTGGGCTGCCGCAGGGTCCCCGGGACCCCCTGCCGTGGGGCTGCCTTGTGTGGGCCCTGCTCCCACCCGCTGCTTTGGGGCTCCCGGGGCGCTGGGCTTGTTCCTGTCCTCACGCGCCGGTTCCTCTCGCCGCGCAGAGCCAGGGCGCCCTGGCCGGGCGGCTCCGCAGCTTCAGCATGCAGGACCTGCGCTCGCTGCCCGACGAGGCGCCCGTGCGCTACCGAGACCCCCTGTACCTGGAGGAGCCCGAGGGCCCGGAGCAGCCGCTGGGTGAGCAGCGGGGCAGCCGCGGGGGGCTGGATCCGTGTGTTCTCGGGCATCTCCGCGTGCTCCCAGCTGCACTGGGAGCTGCGGGTGAGTGCTGCGGGTGCCCGCTGTCCCCCAGGCTACCGCGCGGCCGGGCGGCAGCGCCCGAGTGACACGGACGAGGAGGAGGAGCGCTGGTCGGACTCGCCGCTCTCACCCCGCGCCGCGTCCCGTGACTGGGACACGAAGCCGCTCTCCCGGAGCCAGAGCCTGCGCGTGGCTAAGAAGAAGCCACAGGGCAAAGAGGTAACAGCCCCGGGGCTTCCGGCTGGGGGCCAGCCCATGCGGAGCAGGGTGAGAGCCCCCCTCTCCCCGCGCAGGGCTCTTCCCGCCTGGTGCGTGCCCGGATCAGGAGGAAGGCCGTGCAGAAGGACCAGGACAGTTAGTGCCCGTTGCCAGGAGTCTTAACCCGTGTTTGCTGCTGCGGCACCAGGAGGGTTCGCGTGTGCTCGGCCGGGCGCCCGGGGAGAGGGTCCCTGCCTCTCCACCCTGCAAATCCCCTCCTGTTGGTCCCTTCCTCCTCCCGGCTGCCCTGCCCCGCTGGGCAGTCCCTGGCTGCTCATCCAGCCGGCTCCTCGGCAGAGCGAGGGCGGCCCTGGCCCCAGCGCCGCTGCTGCAGGTCGGCACTGGCAGCTGGTCCTCCCGGCAGCCCTGCGCCCTCCTCTGCCCTCGGGAACACTAAGAGCTCCGTGGGGAAGCAGCGTCCTCTGCTCCGCATCCCCTTGGGGCCCCACTCTCCTGCCACCACGGTGCCTTACTCCCTGTGCCCGTCTCCTGCAGCCACGTGCCTTGTCCCCTGTGTCCCCTGCCACGCGCTGCCCCGGCCCTGTGCCCACTGTACTTGAAAGCAGCGCAGCAGCCCCTGCCCTGCCGGTCTCGCGCCGCTCTTCACCCCTTCCTTCCCGCACAGGACTTTTGTACGTGGACAATAAACCTCATTTCTGACTTCCCGCCAGGGCTTGGGTGCTGCCCGGGAGCTGGGGCTGCCGCAGCCCCGCTGCACCCCTTGCTGCCCTACCAGGGCTCCCAGAGCCTGGCAGCAGCTGCAACAGGGGCCCTAGGGGCTGTCCCTGCTGTCACCACCCCCTGGCTGGGCTGCAGCCAGCGAGGTCCCTGCTCGGGCTGCCACCCCAGCTTGTCCTCGGGGTCGCGTGCCTGGCCCTGGCTCCGCTCCCTTTGCTGCTCTGTGCCGGCGGTGGTGGCAGTGCTGCCTCCCCGGCAGAGCAGGGTGGCCTGAGGTGACAGCCTCGCGGTGCGTGGCCCGCTGCGCGCCCTGGGGAGCCCTCTGTCCTCCCGTGCCCCGCGCCGCAGCATCAATCCCCTCCCGCGCAATCCTTCCTGCCTCATCCTCGCGCCAGGGCTATTTTTAAACCCTGGCTGCTCTCCGGGCTCGTGGGGCTCGGGCCGTGGCCAGAGGTTCCCTGCCCGGGCAGGGGGCGGCTGCCAGGGGCTGCCAAGGGGCACGGCAGGCTTAGGAGCAGCTCAGGTGCAGGGGCTGGGATTAGGGGGGTAAAACCATCCCAGAGACGATTACCCAAAGCGGGAGGCTGGGTGCGGCCAGGGGCAGGGCTCGGGGTTCCCGTAATCCCATGGAAGCCACTTAGAGAACGCGGTTCCTCTGAGGATACAGCCCGGAGCGGGATGCAGCCCCCAGGGACGCTGGGCAGGGGTAGCAGAGTCCTGGATACCTTGGGGAGCACAGGGCTGTCCCCAGTGCCTTGCAGGGCTGGAATTGGTCTCCCTGCTTCCGCAGCACCCCTCGGAGGTGCCGTGGCTGCTCCCAGGGCAGGGCCGGCAGCCCCGGCGGTGCCAGCGGCTGCGTCAGCGCGCGGGTCGCTGCCAGGCTGCGCTCAGCAGAGCCCCGATGCGCCCGCGCTGGCGCGGCCCCAGCGCCGCAGCGATGCGGCTGCCCCGAGCTCGCCCCGGTCCCGCTGCCCGCCTGCGCCGGGCGCCCTAATCAGCTTCCCCGCGCGCTCGCCTGGGCTGCGCATTAGCGAGCGCGGGGGCAGGACGCCGACCTCGGCCCCACGGCCACCTCAACCCGGAGCCGGCGGCAGGACGTGTCCCTGTCCCGGTGTCACCTGGGCCGTCCCCGGCCGCGCGGTGCAGAATTGCAGGGTGGGCACAACCTGCAGCGGCTGGGGGACAAGAGGGGACAAAGTGGGGGTCTTGCTCATCAGGGCTGGTGCCTCATCAAGGCAATGGTCCCCACAGCCTGGTGACACCCCAAGGACAACCTGGAGCTGCTCCTTAATGCCCAGATGTTTCTACACGTTGACAGGGAAGCCCAAGGTCCGTCTCCCCTTATGGGAACTGCCCTCATTTTAACGCTAAAGATCCCCCAGCTCCGAAAGACCCGCGCTCGGGTGAAGCACCTTCCCTCGAGCAACCACAAGGGATGGAGCGAGCAAGTGCTATTATAATTATATGTAAATTAGCACCCACCCGTGTGACTCTGGATGTGCCCTCCTCGTAGGGTGCAGCCTGTCCCTTGGGAGGGAGGGATGCCTGGGAGACGGGATGCAGGGAAGCTGCTCCCTTCGGATGCGGAGGAGCCGCTTTGCGCGTCCGTCTGCCCTGTCCCCAGCCTTGACCCGCCCAGAGGTGCCTGGGGACCTCAAGGGAAGGGGTGATCGCTCCGGCCATGCCCTGGGCAGGACAGGGGGAACACGATGACACTGGGTCCCACTGGGTCATGGGGAGGGAGGGAAGGGACGGTTACACCAGGGACACCAGTGCAGCCAGGGGGACACCCCAGTGTGGGTGCCCGGACACCCGGGGCTGCCAGGACGTGACCGGGATGTGGGGGTGCCCTGGGCTCACTGCGTGGCTGTCGCATCCAGCTGCTGCCTCCCCTCCTGCTGAGGGGATTAGAGCCATGGGAGCGGGCAGGAGTGTGCGGGAGCAGGAGGGAGGGTGCGGGAATGCACGGGCCGGCTCCGGTGCAGCCGGAGCTCCGCGCGCTCCAGAGCGCTTGGGCTGTGGCCCTAATTCCCAGAAAGCTCCTCGTGTGGGAGTGCGTGTCCTGCGGTGCCCTCCGCGCCGCGCAGCCTCCAGCCTCGCCGGCTTTGACGTTTTAAAGCACCGGGCGCAGATTAGCGAGCGCTGCCGCGGGCCGGGCACCTGCCCGCTGCCTTCCTCGGCCCGTGCCCTCCTCTTCCTCATCGGCACCCATCCACCTTCCCACAGCACACGCAGGTAGGTGGGTGCCGGCGGTGCCGGGCTCTCTGCCCACGCAGGGGCCAGGGAGGAAACTGGGGCTGCCAGGAGAAGGAGGAGGAGGAGGAGGAAGGGCAGGGGCTCAGGGAGGCCGGGCAGAGGGAGCAGAGGGGCTGGGCAGGGGGTGCCGAGTTGTTTTGCATGTGAAAGGCCGGATTCCGGGCTGCTTTCCCAGCGCCGAGGGGACATGGGCAGCGGGGTGGGCGAAAACCGCAGGGCACGGGTGGCCCCAGGGGCTGGTGCCAGCCCAGGCAGGGCACAGCCGGCTGGACACGCACGGGGCACCGGGCCCATGGTCCAGATGGACCCCTCAGCTGGGGGGAGACCCGGGAGCCTCTGCATGAGGACCCTCCTCCACTGTCCCTCCTTGTGCACCCCCGGTGCCACCCCAGCACGCGGCACCTGCCCCGCACGCCCGTCCCGCTCCCGTCGCTCGCAGCACCCTCTGTCCTGCACAGTGGCCCGGGTTGGTGCCCAGCCCTCGGGCCACCTCCGTGCACCCGGCGCAGCCCCGGCCACGGGCAGATGCCTGTGTGGGGCACGGCTGCCCCGTGCCGGGTGCCAGCACCAGGCACATGGCTGCATCGGGCACCGAGGCCACGTGTGCACCAGGGCGCAGACACCCACTCGCTTGTCCTGGGGGGCCTGCGGGGACATGGGACAGCAGTGGCCACTGCGCAGGCGCAGGCAGGGAGGGGACCCTGCTTGTCCCCAGCAAGCTCTCCGTCCCCAGGGCACCCCACGAGCGGCACGGTGGCATGGCCAGCGACAGCAGCACTGAGGAACCCCTGCTGCACTGGAGACGTGCCCAGGACACCCGGGTGACGCAGAGCACAGCGGGGACCCTGTCCCGGGTGACCATGGACGGGGTGGAGGGTGGCGCAGGGCGCCGGGCGCCGCGGTGGCCCGAGGCCGCCTTGGTGGCACCTCTGGCGCTCTACAGCTGCGGGTACCGGCGCAGCCCCCTGCCCCCGGGTGCAGCGGAGGGCCAGTGGCCCGGCAAGACGCAGGACGGTGACAGCGACTCCCCTGCCTTCCACCACTGCCCCTTCCTGGCCGAGCACGGGCCCTTCCTCGTGTCCCCGCTGCTGCCACCTGAGCCGTCCTTCGGGTTGGGCTCCGAGGTGCCCGGTGAGGGGTGTTACGGCACGGAATGGCACCTGGTGCCCTACGCGCCAACCTGGGCGCAGCCCCTCTACCTGAGCCCCCCTCTGCGGCGCAAGGTGGTATCGAGTCCCTTCGATGGCACCGTAGGCTCCGATGAGGTAAGCGTTGGGGACAGGGTGCAGAGCACCCACTGGGATGCGGGTTGGTGTGTGGGTGCCCACGGGGCTACAGGTACCCACAGGGACGTGGGACGAGCAACCCCAGGGTGCTGAGGGCGCTGCAACGGTGCAATGCAGCTCCCCGAGCAGGGCCAGGTGCCCGTGCTGCAGCCAAGTTGCCACCCCGACACTGCCCCCTCTGCAGGACTTGTCCCCCCCAAACGACGCCGTCCTTCCGCTCCCAGCCAAGGACCGAGCACCGTCCCCATGGCTCGGTAGGGCCCTGGCGGGGACGACCAGGCAGGATGGGGACGCGGCCCCCAGCCCCACAGGACCCCCATTCCTGCTGCTGCCACCCGGCGCCCCGGCGGGGCCCTGGGCTGGCGCCTGGCCCTGCGCTGAGCGGTCCCCCTTGGAGCCGGCGCCGGAGAGCCTGGCACACCCGTGCCCGGCAGCTGCATCGCCACCAGCACCGGGGCAGCCGTCGCTGCGGCCCTGCCCGCGGCCCTGGGCGGAGGAGCCCTCAGGATGCGCGCGCGCCCCACGGGGCCCCGCGCCCGCCACCGGCCCCCCGCCCAAGCTGAAGCAGACGTGGCTCACGCGGCACTCGGCGCAGAGCTCGCCCTGCCGCAAGGCACCCGCCGAGAGCAAGCGCGCAGCCAAGCGCCCTCCTGGCACCGGTGACGCGCCCGGCGCTGCCAAACGGGCCGCGGAGCCCGTGGGCACCCCGGAGCAGCCGGAGGTGCCACCAGAGGCATCAACGGAGCCGGGGGAGGGAGGTGAGGCCACTGCAGGGATCCGAATCCCTGTTCCCAGCCCTGCTTCCTGGCCTGGTTCCTCGGCGCCGTCCTCATGGGCCGGTGGCTGGGGTGTCCCCGTGCGGCCAGCACCACCGTGTCCCCTTCGCAGCGGCGGGGCTGCAGGAGCGGTGGCAGCTGCAGACCGTGCCCTGCACGGCGCTTCCCACCAGCGTGCCGCGGTGCTGCGCCTGCGCCGCCCGCACCGGCACCGGCGACAGCGCCCACGAGGACCACGAGGATGACGAGGATGATGAGGACAATGAGGACGATGAAGATGACGACGATGACGACGATGATGACGAGGGCGCCTGCCGCCTGCGCCACTTCCGCAGGTGAGAGGGCACTAGCGGGGTGGCCCCGGTGCCAGTGATGATGACGAGTCCTGGGTAGCCAAGGGCCATCTTGGCGCAACGCTCCTTGTGGCCGATACCCGGGCACAGCAGCGGGTGCCGCGGGGATCGCCCACCCTGTCCCGCAGGCTGGGGGCGCCCCGCGCTGCCATCCCGCGCCCAGCGCCGCGTCCCCGCGCAGGCTGGTGCCGGGGCCCGGCGGGGAGCTGCGCGCGGGCGGCCTGTGCAGCCTGGAGGAGGCGCCGGGGCAGCCGCCACCGGCGGGCACCATCACGTGCCCCGAGGGCGCCCTGCCCTGCGCCGCCGCCCGGTACCTGCTCGCCGTGCTGGGTGACGACTTCTGCGAGGCCGTGCGCCGGGACCGGGCAGCGTGGCGGGGCGCTGCGCCGCAGCGTGAGTGTCACCGCCGCGGCGGGGGGGACACCAGGCGCGGCGGCGCTCGGGGCTCACGGCTGCTGTTGCCGCAGCGGGGCCAGCGTGTCGGCGCGGGCATGGAGTGCCCCGGCTCTGCGACGGCTGCCGGCGCGGCCTCTTCAACCTGCACTGGAGCTGCGCGCGCTGCGGCTTCCAGCTCTGCCCCGCCTGCCACGGCCACGCGTGGCCCCAGCGCGGCCCAGGTGCGGGTGCCGCGGAGCCCGTGCCAGGGCACAGCGGGGGGACCCAGTGGAATGCTGGCCCCGGTGCCACCCGCGCGGCCGCCAGCGTATCCGTGCTCTCCTTGCAGCGGCGGCGAGCGCCGCGTGCGCGCCCGGGCAGCAGCACGACGCGGACTCACTGGTGCCCACGCAGTTTGTGCCCACACACGGTGGGTGCTGCGGGCGGCGGGGCGGGCGCTGAGTGCGGGGACCTGGCGCTGAGCGCGGCGCCCCCGTCCTGCAGAGCTCGACGAGCTCTGGACGCTGCTGCACGAGGTGCGCGCCCGCGCCGGCATCCCCGCGCGCTGCCCCTGCGCTGTGGGGGACACGGGCAGCGCCCAGGTACGAGGGCCGTGGGGACCCACGGGGCACCCGGGGAGGGTGCTGGGACCCCAGACCCCAGCGTTGCAAGAGGAGCCGGAGTTGCTGCCCGTGAACCCCAGCGGTGCCGGCGAAGCCACCACATCCCAGCCCGTTGAGGAAGGTGGGGAGCGGCGAGGGGACCCGGGGGTGGCACCGGGGACACGGGGACTCTCCTGAGCGCTGCCTCCCACCGCAGCCAGCCCGGCGTCCGCTCCGGGGACACCCCCGGCACCCGCACGCGGCACCGGCCTCTGCGCCCTGCTGGCCTCCACCGCGGTGCGGCTGTGCCCGGCACGTGGCGCCCCCCGCATGCCCTTCGCACCCGTGGCGCCCGCGCCGCCCGCCGTGAGTACCATGTGGCGCCACGGCCCGCCCTGCCGGGGGTGCCAACAGGGGGTCACCGCGTCCCCCCCACCACAGCAGGACTCCCGCCTGGCCTCGCTCCTGGAGGGCGTCATCGCCCGCGTGGTGGAGAGGAGGGTGCAGGAGCGGCACGCGGCACCCCCCGGGCAGGCGCCCCCCGCCTCGCACCGCCTGCTGGCGCCGGGGGGGCCGCTCTGGCTGCTGCAGCCCGAGCCCCCCCGCGGCTACGGGCTCTTCCAGCGGCACTGGCGGCAGGGCCAGGTGAGCGTCGCGTGGCCCGTGGGCACCCCGGGGCCCGCGGCGCCCTGAGTGCCCTCCCGCGCAGCCCGTGCTGGTGTCGGGGCTGCAGGAGCGGCTGGACGGGCGGCTCTGGGCGCTGCGCCCGCCCGGCGGCGGCGGGTGCCGGCTGCGAGCAGGGGACGCGGCAACGTCGCCGACCCGCGCACCCGTCCCCTCCGAGCGCTGCTGCGACGGCGTCGCCCGCAGGGCCGGTACGCGGGTGGTGGCACGGTGCGGATGGAGGGGACAGCACGGGTCGGGGTGCAGGGGGACGTGGTGCTCGTGTGCAATGCGGTTTGGGGGTTCGCATGCATCGAGTTTGCTGGGTCTCATGCACCGGCTGTCAAAAGCGCCTCTGCCCCTTCCCTGGGCTCCCGGGGGTGCGAGGGGCTGCGGTGGCTTTGAGGGGACCCTCGGGCTGGTGGCGCACGCTGAGGCCGCGCTCTCCGTCCCCGCAGCGTGTGCCGAGCCCCGAGGTGACGGTGAGCCGGCGAGCAGCCCCGGTGCCGCGCGGCGCTGCCGGCGGGTGCCGTGGCCGGGTGCCCCCCGCGCGGCGGAGCTGCACGCCTGCCTGCC